>JAFCMP010000056.1:0-371946 GCA_017506865.1 Tribonema minus | reverse complement strand
GGCGAAATTGAGAGACAAAAAAGTGGAAGTTGCTGTCGCGTCGCACGGAGGCCTCGGAGCACTGCAGCACGCGCGCCCACACCTGAGCATCACCATATGAAGTTGAAGAAAGGCAAACTTGAAGAGAGGTGAGGCACGGCGGCGCACCGTCGGCAACACCTGTAGCCGCAGCGGATTAGCGTACTTCAAGAAGTACATGACTTGGTATATTTCTTGAAACATGATTTTATCTACGTGCGATTGCGAGCATTGAGCAAGTAGTGTTGCTTGCTGCTTGTGACAAGACCACGGGGGTTGTTGTCATGACAAAGAATGGCCTTGCAGCAGTGCAGCATGCGCGTCAGCGCCTGCAAAATGCAGCCGCAACAGTGTACCCAAGTCATTCTCTTGAATCATATGTAGGATGTAATGTGAATGTACTTCTGAAGTATACAAGTTGCATACACGAGCTCTGTCGAGTGGAATGTACGTCTGCGCGCTCTTGTAACAGGGCAGAAGAAGTAGTGCTGCTAGGCACCCACCTTTGCCAGGGCGCGCTCCGTATCGCTGAGCGCTGCTGCCGCGCTTGCAGTTGTTGAGCCCCAATCTATGTGAATTCTTCAACTGCAGCTGTTAACTTGAGACGCTGCACCATGGCAGAAGTACCTACCTTCGCCAGGGCGCGCTCCGTATCGCTGAGCGCTGCTGTCGCGCCCGTGGGCGACCCCGACGCGGCGCCGCACGAGCGGCTCTCCAGAAGCGCCGCCAGGCTGCTGAGCGTTGAGTTCTGCAGAAGATCTGGCATGGACACCTGCAAGCGCCATAAAAGTACATCAGCCAGGCAGTGAAACCGCTAGACAACGTGACCGCCAGGCAGTGCGCTGAATGTGACTTCTGCAGAAATGCCGGCGTGGGCACCTGCGACGGCCAAGCAGCGCAAGCCCCACGCCGGCACTATCCCGGTGACGGCCTTGACGAGCAGCAGCGAGTGCCCGCCCACATCGATCACCGTGCGCAGCACGCCTCAACAGCGTGCAGTCAACGCTCAGCACCTCTCACCACAGTGCGCAGCACGCCTGAGTGATGTGCAGTCAGTCAACGCTCAGCGCATCTCACGTCAAGCCCCACTCCATAGACCATTTCGGAGGCAACCTTGACCAGCAGCAGCGTGCGGCGCCCACATCAACTACGGTGTGCAGCACATCTCAACGGTGTGCAGTCAACGCTCCTCAGCGCCTCTCACCTTAAGCCCCACGCCCGCCACTATCCAGAACGCCACCCTGCGAGCGCTCAAAATAATGTGCGGGCACACGGCTAGAATTCGCTCCACAATCACGGTGCGCAGCATGTCTCAACGACGTGCAATCTACGATCAGCGCCTCACCTCGAGCCCCACGCCCGACACTATCCCGGAGGCGACCTTGACAAGCAGCAGTGAGTGGCCGCCGAGGTCGAAGAAGTCGCTGTCAGGCTTGATGGTGGCCGCGTCGGCCTTCAGCACGCGCGCCCACACCTGAGCGTCAAGGGGTGAAGTTCAAGGAAGGTGAAGTTGAGGGAAGGTGAAGTTGAAGGAAGGTGTAGTTAAAGAGAGGTGAGGCACAGCGACACACCGCGGTGGCGACTGCACAGTTGAATGCTGGCGGATTCGCGTTGCGCATGTGTGGACGCGTTGCCAAAGATAAGTTGAAGTTGGCAATGCCTGAATGGAAATTGGTGCAAGTTGAAGATGGTGATGCCTGAATGTGGATTAGTGCTGCGTGTTGACGTGAGTCGTGCACGGAGCGGAGGTCAAGAAGATGGCGGTGACGCAGCGGCGGTGGCCACTGCTGCGCTGTGGAGCACCGGTTGACTTTAGTGACGTGCGTGGTTATGTAAAAAAGCTGTGCGCACGCAAGAGCGGAGTACCCGCGCGAATTCGCCTTGCCCAGATATCCAGATTCGAGGCGTCACTGCCTTGCTTGACTTACCGTCAGGGTGGAGAGTAGGGCCAGGTTTGGAGGAAGTCAGTGTAGGGTAAGCACAGGGTCAGAGTTAGGGTTAGGGTCCACAATCACCGTCGCTCCCGCTTCCAAGGGCCTGTGCAGAGAGGAAATAGCGCGTGGCGTGAAAGCGGCGCAAAAAGCGCCGAGCAGTGCAGCGGCAATGCTCATCAGATGCCACACTGCTTTAATTTTGCAGTTCAGCAGCAGCGCTCCGCAGAGCAGCAGCGCTCACCGATCGTTGTCCAAAACGCTGCAGCTTACTGCTGCAGCCACGCTCAGCAAGCAGGACTACAAAACTGCACGGCAGCCACGCTCAGCAAGCAGGATGCGACTCTTTGTGATGCACGATGCAGCGCGCAGCAGCAGCAGCAGCAGCGCTTAACGCAGCAGCAGCGCTCGCCTCTGCTACGAGCTGCACCTACTCTGTTCCTACTGCTAGCGACTCGCTCTTTCAAGGCTCCTTGACGGACTGACAACCGCTGAAATGAGAGACGTAGCAGAGCGCGGCAGCAGCAGCAGCAGTGCTTAACGCAGCAGCAGCAGCGCTCACCTCCGCCACGAGCTGCTCCATGGCGCTGGCGGAGGGCGTGGGCATCTCGGCGTCCTCGCTGCTGTCGACGTACGCGCCTGCGCGCAGCACGCACGCTGACGTTTTACTGTGAGTATGGCAAGGTTATGTGAAGTGGTCGGCACCCAGAGTTCACTACTGACATCTGTTCAGCACCCAAGTGCTTGCGCTCCTGCACAGCACGAAGGAAAGGCCAGACACTCGATGTGTCCTAGTCAATCGGGGAGGGGGGGGGGGGCGGGGGGGGGGCAATTGCAGTCTCCTTGCTACGAGCATCACACAGACAGCTTAATGGTCATTCACATAAAGCCTGAAGCCCAGACTTTTTTTGTTGCTTCTTTGTACCCTATTTAATTATAGAGTCCAAAGAAAAGAAATACATGCAATACCTTCAGTCTATGCCTTTCAGGATCCCCTGGCCTTGACACCTGCGCATGCATATGCATATCCCCTGGTCGCTTGCATAGTGTGAACGAAGCAGTGACGCATCGGCGCCGCCAGCGCAACAGCAGCACATCCATCGCCGCGCCGACAGACCCGCTCAATACGTCAAATACATACTGGAAATACAGCGTATTCGGGTGGGGAAAATACGTTTTTTTTGCAACCCTAGCCGTCACCAAGGAGAGCGAACGCGCGTCGTCGATCGTCGGCGACATTATGCGGGCAGCCAGGATACACCTGGGCCTCACGAGTGCGCAGGTGGAGGCCATGTGGGTAAAAGGCGTCCTTACACCCGACGTGTTTCCTCACCAGGACCACAGTCGCCACCTTCGCCCATACCCCGTTTCAGCCTGCAGCTCACCTAACGTGGTCGGCACAGTTGGAGCTTGCAAAGAACGATGGCAGAAGCACGCTCGTCCTGTACTTCTTTGAACAGAAACAGCACGGCATCCGCGTCACCTGAGGTGGTCGGCATGGGCACTAGTTGAAGTTTGGTTGAAGTTGAACTGGTACGGTGTCCACATCCTGCGTTGTTGCAGCCTGCAACTCACCTGACGTGGTTGGTACCGGGATGTCTTTTGCGAGCTTGTCCTCCTCAATGATGCCGTCCATGATCTCGGTGGCGGGCATGTAGCGCGCGAGGTTGGAGCTGGAGCTGGGCAGCCTGCGCGCACAGCACAGGCACAAAAGCCTCAACGCTCAGCTGTGATTCAGGCACATTATCGCAGTGAAGAAGGCAACTTGTACTTCAACAGCCACAACTGTGTCACTTGTAGTACTTTGTTTGTAAAGTGCTTCAATTGATGCATCTACATAACTAATTCAGTACAATGAAAGTAGCAGATTGCGGTGTGCGATGGGACGTGTAGCGCGCGAGGTTGGAGCTGGAGTTGGGCACCCTGTGCGCACAGTACACGCACGAAAGCCTGAACGCTGAGATATTTTCACAGGCATGTTCTTCAACTAGCTGCATCAAATGTAGTACCTGGCTTAGACTATGCAGTACTTTCTTGGATGAAGTCACATTATGACTCAGCACATTGAACGTAGCATATTGCGGCGTAAGATGAAGTGTGTAGCGCGCGAGGTTGCTGCTGGAGCTGCGCAGCCTGTGCACACAGTACAGGCACGCAAGCCTCAACGCTCAGATGTATTCACAGGCATGTTCTTGCAGCGAATAATGACTTGTACTCTGAGCCACGACTCTCTTCAACAGTGCAGCGGATGGAGCAGATTGCGGGCTGCATTTCGGCATGTTGCGAGTGAGGGTAAGAGCAGGAACTGTGCAGCAGGCACACGCGGCACACCCCCCAGCCATGCAGGCGCAAGTTCACAGTGCAGCAGAGCACGCATGTGTACTGTAGGTGTACTTCGTGAGCGTTCACACTTCGACTGACACAAGTTCAACGTCACCTGCGCCTGTCAAGCTTCCCACTCGCCATGCTTCCCGCTCGCCAAACTACCCGCCTTGTTCAAATCCCAAGTGCACTGCAACCAACAACTCTGGCCGTGTGGTGCGTGTATCCCTGTTATTGTCTTAACTCTTCCATGCCACAACTTCAACTTCACCTGCGCCTGTCGAGTTTCCCACTGAACATTGACTCTGGGCGTGCGGTGACCATCTACATGCAATGTTTTGTTCTCGCATCGATGTTTTCTTCTCGCATCGATTGCAACTTCAACATCACCTGTGCGTTCCGCTGGCCTACGACTCTGAGCAGGCGGTGACCATCTATGCACAAGGCTTCTTCTCGCATCAACTGCCAATTTCAGTTTCACCTGCGCCTGTCGAGTTTCCCGCTGGCCATGTTGATGGGGATCGCGTCTAGCAGCAGGAAGACGCTGGGGATGGCGTATGGCGGCAGCTTGTTGCGCACAAAGCGCTGTATCGACTGCGCTGAGGGCACGCGCTCCCACCTCTCGGGCACCTGTTGACGAGTTTGCATTAGGGTAATAGAATGAGACTCATGATTCAGGAGGCGAATTCAATGTGTTTTGCTTGAAGATTTGAATATCCAGCAAGACGTCACGGATGGCATACGGGGGCAGCTTGTTGCGCACAAGCGCTGTATCGACTTAGCCGACGACACGCGCTCCCACCTCTGGGGCAACTGTTTGCGGAGGTTAGCATTTCAGCAGGAGTTGCCGCAAAAGCGCACCAAACCTTTCTTGTTGAATGGTGTTACCACATGCGCGCCACTTCAACGGCTGTGACCATTGCTGATACCTGAGCACAATGACATTTGCTTGATGATAGCTGAGCATTGCTGATCCCTCGCTGACAAGTGTAGTACCAATCACCCAGAAACATATACTTCGAAGTACTTCAAAGTAGTGCAAAAGGTCGTGGGCGTATGCCTCCTTGTACTACGCCACCAGCTGAATGGGCGTCTGGCATGCGCCCCAACCATGCCAGACCCCCTAACCCGGACCCTAACCCTGACCACCATGCACGCGTGTGACACTGCTGCCGCGATGCAACAACAGAACGAGGAGATTCCGCCACTGCCGTGCACCATATGGGCAAGGTGCGGCTGAGGTCGGTCGCTGACCTAATCCAAGCTCAGAACTCACGTGTGAAAACACAAGGATATGCACAATGAATCAAAGTGTGGGTGCTAGTGACAGAGCTCAGCGGTTTGCTCTGTGTTGATGCAGGCTAGACTCACCACGTAGGCCACGAGCTTCTTGCCATGACCATAGTAGAAGGCGCAGGAATCCCGCAAAAAAAATTCAACATGTGGCGGTATTGCCGGATGTGCTGCGTGCGTCTGCACGTTGGAATGCGCACGGCGAACACGGACTACTTGAAGCGTGTAGTGCGGCTCAAAATTTACAGTACCTTTCAACTGTGCCTACCAGCATTGCCTCTACTGCAGCTGTGCCTAAGTTGGCTGCTTGTCAGCACCAGGTGTGATTCGGCACACTGCCAACTTCCCCTGGGGGCTTGCAGAAAGTACCAGTTCTACGCCCAGTCCCCTTTACCGTTGCTCGTTTTTTTTTTTTTTGCAGACTCACCACGTAGGCCACGAGCTTCTTGTCCATGGAGCCCTCCGCGCCCTCTGTGAGGACGCACGCCGTAGACACGAGCGGGTGTTCAGATATCGCCGCCTGCAATGGGCCAATGTTTGCAGAAACGGGGAATGAGCGCTGCGCGAAGAGATACGAGCGCGTGAGCAGGTATCGCCGCCTGCAATGCAGTAAGGTTGCGCATGCGACGTGAGCAAATGCGGGCAGCAATCAGATGCCGCTGCCTGCATTTAGGGGGAGATGAGCAAGAGCAAGTCTGCAGCAATGACGATCACCGGCCTCTTGATCTCAATACCCTGTCCTGTAGCTCCTTCTCGACATGAGTGCAGATCACGTCCGCAGCAACAGAGTGTACGCGTGCCGATTAGCGCACAAATGCAACGCGTTGCGGTAGCACGGGGGGGAGGAGGGCGCACCGCAACACGTTTCCTTACATTGCAACACAGGCCGTTGATAGCAAAAAGGTTTGGCGCTATGGCTCGAGTAGAAACCTCGCCTCTCATCGCGAGAGCCGCTTGCTCGACGCCTGCCACAACGCTCAGCACGCAGCACAGCTGGCACGCCGTGACAGCGCTCACCTCCACGGCGCCGATGACGACGCTGTAGCCGCGGATCTTGACCATGAAGTCGCAGCGGCCGATGACCTCGATGCTGCCGCTGGGCAGGTAGCGGCACCTGTCGCCCGTGTCGTAGATGGTCTCCTGCGGTCTGCGGCGGCGGCGGCGCGCGCATGGAAAGAATAGAGCGTCAGTGTTGAAGTTCACTCAAAGTGCAGCGGTACTGCAGCTGAGCGCGTGCGCAGCGGCACTGGGAGCAGCTTACGCCATCGTTCTGAGTACACTATGATCATGTCAAAAAGGGAGGATCGGTCTTGCATCAGCATTGAAGTTCACCACACGAATGTGGACTGTGACTGAACTGCGGCGGAGCGCGCGCGCGGCGGCAGCAGGAGCGCACTTTGCACTCGTTTTGTCTGGTTGATGGTCATGTCAGAGGGAGCATCGGTCTTGAAGTTCTCCTTGCATCGTCGTGTCAACGAGCGAATGTCGGTGCTCGAGTTCCCCACACAGCGCTTAAAGATGACATTTGGACACCAAGGTCGTAGCAATAGCCTTCTACGTGCAGCAGTTGCTGTTATACTTCCATACTGGAACTCGTGCGGCAAGTCACCTGAAAGGATTGGGGAGGAAGCGCTCAGCGGTCTTCTCCGGCATATTCAGGTACCCCAGGGCCAGGCAGGGCCCCCCAATGTACATGCGGCCGGGCACGCCAACGGGGACCTGAGATGCGGCAGCGGTAGTTTTTGGGTTTAAAAAGCAATCAGGCATCACGCAGTGGAATGTGAAGCATTGCGAGGTTTGGGTTGTGAAAGAATCCGGAATTAAGCAATAGAATGTGTAGCGTTCGCGCCAGCTTTGGGTGAAAAATCACGGGGCATTGCGCGGTAGAATGGAAGGCCTGTTGCAGCAGTTGTGGGTTAGCAAGAAACAGGCACTACGTAGTAGAATGTGAAGCTCATGCGCTGGTTCTGAGCGAGAAGGGAATCCGGCATTGCTCAGTAGAATACGAAGCTTTTGCAACAGTTGTGGGTTGGCAAAAAAACAGGCACTAAGCAGTCAGTACAATGTGAAGTTTTTGCGCTACCTGTTGCGTCTGCTCGTCGAGGATAAGCGCCTTGGCGTGCGTGACAGCGCGGTGATGGTGAGCAGTATGTAACAACTGTACATACATACATACCTGCCGCATGTGCTCGTCGAGGATGAGCGCCTTGACGTGCGTAACGGCGCGGTGATGCTCAGCAGTATGTAGCAACTGTACATAGACTACATGCATACCCTGCCGCATCTGCTCGTCCAGGATTAGCACCTTGACTTTGGGGATCCCCAAGCATAATGACGCGATGATGATAAGCGGTATGTAACAAGTGTATATAGAAGTATATACATACCTGCCGCATCTGCTCGTCGAGAATGAGCGCCTTGACGTTGGGGATCACCGTGCCGCACGGCGCGTACTTGGGCGACTCGTGCGTGTTGAGCGCGTTGAGGTTCGCATACGAGATGTCGTGGCACTCGCTGATAGAGTACAGGTTCTCGAGCTGGATGTGCGGTAGCAGCGCCGCGACCTTGTCGCGCAGCTCCACCGTCACCACCTGCGGCGGGGGCGCAAGTGCAGAAAGTATACATCAAACAGAAGAGGCTGAAGTATGAACAGCATTGGTTGCATACTTCGAAGTGCACCACGAGCACTGCATGCACCCACAAGCACTGCATGCATGAGTGCTTCACAAGCGAGCTTCCATCAGCTCCTCTGTCACCACCTGCGGCCGGCGCAACTCAGATCTCATTTGCTTTTACGAAGCAACTCTATTGGTGCTATGACACAGTGAGCAGGGCCCTGCTGCTGGTCATCATGCACTGTGTAGCAAATTGTAGTGCCTCGGGGCACAGGATTGGCTCAGCACGCTCGCAAGAGGAATACGCAATGGCGTACTGATGTACTGACTCTTTTGAGCTCACGCTAAGCAATGACGCTTGTCTGCACTGAAACGGCAAAGTGCAAGTGCAGCGGAGAGCTGACGCTCCAGTTCACGCTAAAGCAAGTGACGCTGCTCGGCGCTGAAACGGCAAAGTGCAAGTGCAACTGTGACGCACCTCGCCGCACAGCCAGATGATGCGCATCGTCGCGAGCGCGGCCTTGAGCTGCTCCGCGGAGCACGTGTCCAGGATCAGCTGCGGGAGGCGGCGGTGCAAAACGTGCACGCACGGCGTCAATGCCATATGACTTTAGAGAGAATTTAGTGCCATCAGCGTAAAGAACATGTCACCGCGCTTTGCATGTTCCTGTATTGGGTGTACACAGTGCAAAGCGTCAAAGCCACACACACTCCGCAGAGCGCGTGTCCAGCATCAGCTGCGGGAGGCGCGGCACGAAAAGCGCATGTACAGCGTCAATGCCATACGACTCGAAGTATGTGGCATTTGGTGCCAGTAGGTACATAAATGTCACCGCGCTTCGCACAGTCCTGTACTGGCGAATAGCGTCACAGCCGCAGAGCACGTGTCCAGGATCAGCTGCGGCAGGAGGCGGCACGAAAAGCGCACGTAATGCCATATGACTTGAAGTAGAGGGAATTTGGTGCCAGTAAGTTACAGAAATCCGGCTTCACTTTGCACATTCCTGAAGTGGGAGAAGACGGCGTATACCGTCAAGGCGACATGCTGCGCGGAGCGCGTGTCCAGGATCAGCAGTCAGCGGCATGAAAAGCGCACTAACAGCGTCAATGCCATGTGGCTCCAAGTAGACGGAATTGAAGTAGATGGGCATGCAAGTACCAGCAGGACAAAGTAATCTTGCTGCACTTTGCAAATTCCTGCACTGGTAGTAGGCGGCCCAGGAGGAGAGCTCGAGTCGTCAATGCCATAGGACTTGAAGTAGATGAAATTTGGTGACAGTATGGCTAAAGTAATGTCACCGCGCTTTGCACATTCCTGTACTGGCGTATAGCGTCACAGCCGCGGAGCACGTGTCGAGGATCAGCTGCGGAAGTCGGCGGCACGAAAAGCGCACGTTCGGCGTCACCACCATATGACTTTAAGTAGATTGAACTGAAGTGCAGTTGAAGAAATCTCACTGCGCTTTGCACATTCCTGCAGTGTGAGTAGACAGCGCATAGCACCAAAGCCACGTGCTCCGCAGAGCACGTGTCCAGGATCAGCTGCGGGCGTCAGCGCCGCGGAGAAGGGGCGCGCGCACGGCATCCACATCCCTTCAAGTACTTCGAAGTACACAGAATTTATGTAGAAGGAAGGCAAGTGTCAGCAGCAATAAGCAATCTCACAGGGCTGTGCAGATATATCTGTACTGGGAGTAGGCTGCGCCAAGTTGATTCTGGGCCGCACAGACTCGCAGTCCGCAAGCGAGCAGTACAAAGCCTGCAAAAAGCAATAAAAGCAATGAACAAAAGCAGCGCTCAGAAGTAGTAGGTAATAGTAGAAAGGCACCTGCAGCAGCGACGGAGTGAACAGCACGCGCGTGATGGCGTTTGCGCCCAGGTGTGTTCATGCGGGTTGCCCCCCCCCCCCCCCAGGGAAGGGGGTCTCATAAACGGCAAAGAGAGCAGCACAGCGCGCGCAACAAGCAGCGCTCAGTAGTAGTAGGCAAGCAGGTACCTGCAGCAGCGACGGCGTGAACGGCATGCGCGCGAACAGCACCAGCGTCAAGTTGAGTCCAGCGCCGCACAGACTCGTGGACCGCAAGCGAGCAGTTCAGAAAGCAGCGCTCAGGCGTAGTAGGTAGGTAGGTATGTACCTGCAGCAGCGACAGCGTGGACAACACGCGCGTGGCGGCGTTCGCGCCGAGGTCCTACTGATGCGAGCTGCGCGCTCCCCCCTCCCCCCCCCCCCCCCCGGGGGGGAGGGCTCTTATAGATGACAGAGTTAGCAGCGCAACGCACAAAGAACGCAGTGCTCAGGAGCAGGTAGGTATGTACCTGCAGCAGCGACGGCGTGAACAGCACGCGCGTGATGGCGTTCGCGCCGAGGTACTCGACGAGGCGCGCAGGGTTGTAGATGATGTCGTCGGGGATGACGTAGAGGGGGACGGGGATGGATCCCGCGTCCCCCAAACCCCCCAGCAGCGGCCGCAGCATCTCCCAGACGAAGAACACGCTGCACGCCTCGCGCTCACCCTGCGCGTAGGGGTACTTGATCTGCACAATGTGAAGCGCGGGGGGACGGGGGGGGGACGGGGGGGGGGGGGAGGGCATGGGTGAGTTGGCTTGCACGACAGCGCACGCGAGCGGTGCTGCCTCACTATTACTGAGCTATTACTGAGCAATGCAACAAAAACTTCATGGCCGGACATCGAGGAAATTGAGCACGCTGCAGGCCTTGCGCTCCCCCTGCGCGTAGGGGTACTTGACCTGCAGGACGTAAATGAAGGGGGGGAGGGAGGGGGGGGGGGGGGCATTCGATGGGTGAGTACACTCGCGCTACAGCACAAGCGCGCGCGGTGCTGCCTATATTGCTTTGCTGAGCCATGCCACAAAAACTTCCATTTCTAGACACTGGCCGCATTGAACAGACTTCTCACACCTGACGCTCATGGATTGAGGTAGGTGCTTTCCATTGATGCTGTCTCAGAATATGTCATGTACCTCAAGTTCATGCGACCCTGAGGACACACTCTATAGCTCAGTACGTGCGTCCGTGTGGCTCAACGTGCCCCCGACACGGACGCGGCGTCGTGGCGCGGCGTAGCTGACTGTGCCAAACAAAAATGCAGCAGCGCTCAGCGCACGGCGGCGGCAGCGGCGGCTGCAGCGCTCACCAGGCGGTAATAGTACGAGTGCACGGCGCCGCAGTGCGGGCAGCAGATGCTCTGCATGCCCTCAGTGCATGCGCCTGCGGGCTCAACGCATCCCCTACACACGGAGGCGGCAGCGACGCGGAACGCCTGTGCCGCTTTGAAAATTCAGCAGCAGCGCTCACCAGGCGGTAGTAGTACGAGTGCACGGCGCCGCGGTGCGGGCAGCAGATGCCCTTTGGCACGAATCCTAACCCTGCCTCAGCATGACATGACACGGCGGCAGGGCAGAACGACTGTGCCATGAAAAACCCAGCAGCGTTAAGCGCGCAGCAGCGGCGGCGGTGGCGACGCGGCAGCGCGCACCAGGCGGTAGTAGTACGAGTGCACAGCGCCGCGGCGCGGGCAGCAGATGCCTTTCGTGCCCTCAGTGCGTGCGCCCGCAGCTAGCTCGACGCAGCCCCGACACGAAGGCGACGGCGGCGCGCAACGCCTGTGCCGAAGAAAAATACAGCAGCAGCAGCGCTCACCAGGCGGTAGTAGTACGAGTGCACGGCGCCGCGGTGCGGGCAGCAGATGCCCTTGGACACGCCCGTCATCCCCCACGACATGACCAATCAGACTGCGCCACGCGTGCCTCACACACGATAAGCGGCGCGAGGCGCTGCCTACCAGCGTCACGCATACGTTTGGCGCGCAAGTGCCCCGGAGTGTGCACTTGAGGCTATGGTCAGCGCCACGCCACGCAACCCGTACCTGCGCGCAGCTCATCTACCCTGACCCTAACCTCAACTCTAAACCTGACCCTAACCCTAACCCAGCATGGCACAGAGGCGGTGGGCGTGACTCTGGCAGCAGCGTTCAGCGCGCAGCGGCAGCAGCGCTTACCAGGCGGTAGTAGTACGAGTGCACGGCGCCGCGGTGCGGGCAGCAGATGCCCTTGGGCACGCCCGTCGTCCCCGACGACATGACCACGTACGCGAGCGAGTCCGGCGTCGGCAGCGCGCGCCCGGGCGCCATGCGCGGCGCCGCCGCCGCGACGGCGCGCCAGGTGGCAGCGCCAGAGGGCGCCACGTGGCGCTCTGCGGAGGCGTCGTCGTCCATGTCGAGGTGCAGCTGCCAGGCCGGCAGGCGCGGCGAGAACTGGCGCTTGGTGAGGACGACGACGGGCTTGGCCTCCTCTAGGACGCGCCTCAGCAGGTCCTCGGGGTACACCACCTGGGGGTGGGGGGGGGGGTGGGGGGTGGGGGAGGGGGGGGGGAAAGGGGGTGAGTGTCGTCAGCAGAGCTCGCAAGCAGCGATGGGGAGCACGTCTGTAGGAAGCGACGAATGCTGACGCCTGGTGGGGGGGGGTCGTCAGCGGTACTCGCGCGCAGCGACGACAAGCGGAGGCGAATTCTTGCGCAGCAGGGGGATGGAGGCTGATGCGCGGGGAGGGGGCGGGGGCGGTATTTGGCGGGGCATTGTGGGCGGGGGGGGGGGGGGGGGGGGGGGAGGGGGTGAGCGGCGTTGGCAGAGCTCGCAAGCAGCAATGGGGAGCGGAGGCATGTCTGTAGGAAGCGACGGAGGCTGTCCTTGGGGTACACCACTGGGGGGGGGGGTAAAGGTTACTCTGGCCGCCGGCCCTGTGCGCGGCGATAAACGCGAGCGTGTACGCCCCACAAAGCCATGTCAACATGCCCGCGATGCTGAGCGTTGACAGCACAATTGAACCCACCTCGAGCGGCATGTACGCGCCGGCCTTGTGCGCGGCAGTGCTCAGCAAGCACGTGCATGATGCTGAGCGCTGATGACACAATACATGCTAACCCACCTTGAGCGGCATGTACGCGCCGCCGGCCTTGTGCGCGGCGATGAACGCAAGCGCGTACGCCTCGCAGTGCTCTGTTAAAATGCTCACGATGCTGAGCACCGACAACACAATATACTGACCCACCTCGAGGGGCATGTACGCGCCGCCGGCCTTGTGCGCGGCGATGAACGCGAGCGCGTACGCCTCGCAGTGCTCCATGAAGATGCCGACGATGCTGCCGACGCCGACGCCCTGTGCGGCGAGCCAGGCAGCCAGGTCGTCCGTCGCCGCGTCGACCTCCGCAAATGTCATCTGTGATGACGGCGGCGGCAAGAGGCACATGGAAGCATGAGCTGTGCAGATTGCTAGGACTAGTACGGAGCAGAGCACAGCGGTGATGCACAGGGATGGTACGCGCGACGGCGGCGGCGGAGCGGCGCGCGCGCGTGCCGCCAGGTCGTGCGTCGCCGCACCGACCTCCGCAAACGTCATCTGCGATGGCGGCGGCGGCGGCGGCAACACACTTGGAATCATGAGCTGCGTCGATCGCTATGCCTAGTAGGTCACTGTGGCGGCGGTCGGCACTCGTGACCGGGCGAGACGACCGCGGCGGCGCACGCACACCACGCACAAGCTAAGACGCACCTCCGTGCCCTGGTAGACGATGGCGGTGGCACCAGCAGTCACAGCTGTGCCATAGTCACTGCGGTGGTCGGCGTGCGAGATGACTACGGCGGCGTGCACGCGCGCGCAGCAGGTACGCACCAGGACAGGGATATGTATGCGCAGCGAGACGCACCTCCTTGCCCTGGTAGACGATGGCGGTGGCGTCCGGGTGCGCGGCGGCGCTCTGCGTGAAGAGCTCGTGCAGGCACGCCGTATCGGGGTAGTCGAACGTGCCCGCGTTCCAGCGCTCGATGAGCGCGACCGACTCGGCGCGCGACTGCTGCACGTCGGCGCGCAGCGTCTCGTCCAGCCGCTGCAGCAGCGCTCGGCTGGGAGGGGGAAGCGGGGGGGGGGGGGGGGGGGATAAGTGCGTCACGCCGCTTGACTGGACATATGAGGCGAAAGAGCTGTAAGTGAAGAACGTAACTCTGCAGCGCGTCCCCGTGCAGCCGCTGCAGCAGCGCTCGGGGGGGGGGGGGGGGGGGGGGGGGGGGGGAGGGCAGCAGGCGTGAGTCACGCCGCACGACTAGACATATGAAGGTCAGAGAGCTGTTGGCAAATAAGCAAAGAACGCAAGACTGCTGCACGTCGGCGAGGAGCGTAGAGTCTGGCCGCTGCAGCAGCGCTCGGCTGGGAGGGGGAAGGGGGTGGGGGTCATCAAGCTGGACACTTGCCAGGTGTAATTAGCTACATGTGGGGTCACTACATGTGAGGTCAAAGAGCTGTCATGCGAAGAACTTAATTCTGCTGCGCGTCGGCGTGCAGCGTCTCGTCCAGCCGCTGCAGCTGGGAGGGGGGAGGGGTAATGGCGGGGATCAGTGCGATGTGCCACGACGAAAGAGCTGTTATAACATGGAAGTGCAAGCCAGCAGAAAACTTCAAGCCAGCACAAACGTCGCTTCTTGAGCGCAGACAAGCAGCTGCACGTGCGCATGCCCCTGCAACCTGAAGGTGCTGCCTGCTGCGCGCCACAAGCGCACGCAGCACTAACAAACAGGCGCTGACGCTCTTGCGTCCGCCGTGCGCACTCCACTTCCTGCACAAACTTCAATGTCGAAGCATTGGCGACTGCTCCGTCCGCGCTGCCACATAAGCCATAACAAGAAGCTCCCGCAGCCACTTCTCGCTGCCATCTCATGTTGTGCTTCCAGTACGGCGTCAAACACCATGCAGTTTGGAATTGAACAAGCACGAGGTGTATGCACCGGAGCGGTGCTTAATGCATAGGGAACCCCTAATTTGGCGAGTGCGGTCCACTCTCCTTCCTTGACATTAAACGGGTGTGGTGCCTCCAAGTAGTCTACTCTGCTAGTTTGCGTCTTCAGAGTTCAGAATTAGGGTAAAGGGTTAGGTGTGAAGGGTTAAGAGTTAGGGCTAGGGTTATGAAACAGGTATGCAGGCATCTTCGCGCAACTCTCAGCTTGTGTCTTCAACGTAAGGATGAAGGTTAGAGTGGTATAAAGGGTTAGAGCTCAGGTTGTGGAACAGGCATATAGGCATCTTCGTGCAACTCACTGCATGGGGATGCCGGGGGCCTCCACGCTGTCGTCGCTGTCCATCTCCGCATGCACCCCTCCTCGTGCATCAGATAACCGCTCTATGCGCACTGTCGTCATTGAGCTTCGACATCTCCATTCCGATTTTTATGATGTACTACCTTCAATTCCATTCCACTAACTTGAGATTGAACAAGGTACGTAGGTATCTTCGCGCAACTCACTGCATGGGGATCCCGGGGACCTCCACGCTGTCGTCGCTGTCCGTCTCTGCAGCAGGGTTCGGCTCCACCACCATGTCAGTGGGCTCCGCCTCCACGGCGTAGAAGGTCATCTCCCCCTACACCAGGACGAGCAACAGCAATAAGCGGTTACGCTCATGCCTGACAAACCAAGTGCATGGGCGGCTTCACACCGCCGTCGCATGACTGTATGACTGGTATGCAATGGCGTAGGAGATGATTATCTAGCCCTGCGCAGACGAGCAACAGCATAAGCGGTTACGTGCATGCCAACGCGCTGCACTAGCGACCCTGCTGATACACACAAGTTCATGATGTGTCAGCGCTCTACATGTCAGCAAGAAACCCAGGAATCAAAATGCAGAGCTGAGTCCCTGCGGGTCCACACCGCCGTTGCGAGTACTGGTCTGCAACGGCATAGAAGGCCATCTCGCCCTGGACGGACAAGCATTAGCATAAGCGGTTACGCTTGTCCCTGACAAATCGGGCGCAAGGCCCAGTCCCTGCGGGTCCACACCGCCGTTGCATGAACTACTCTGCGGTGCCTCCTCCACCGCATGTTACTGTGGCACCTGGTTTCGAAGTATGCCCACAGGCGCAAAGTCCACAAAGATGTACTTCCAGCATATGTAAATGATTGGTTTCCCGTTCTCCTCAAGAGCTACAATCAGGAGCAGGAGCGCGATGATGAGGGCACAACACACTAAGTATCCTTGCCAGGCAGGCCCTGTTCTTTGCCTGAAAGGCCCTGACTCCTTTCTCTACGTGGACAACCACGATTGGAAGGCAAGCACTATGAGTGCTTCAAGCACGTGGGTGCGCATGCAGTGTAGTGCTAACCATCTCAGCGTTCTGTGTCTGCTGCTGCTGTGCGGCGCCGCCGCCGTTCGCTTGCGCTCGCCGCCTCGTTCCGCCGCATCATCGCAGGTCGTGGTGTGATTGCGGTCAGTGCAGCATGCGCTCAAGGCGTGCGCGTCTCGGCGCATTCTGCTGCCGCCGCTGCGGCGTCGACAACCAGTTGAAGTTGAACACTTAAGCTCCGCCTCATCACCTCGTTTGGTTGTGTGATTGCGGTCAGTGCAGCATGTCTTCATGGCGCACTCGTCTTGACGCGTGCTGCTGCCGCCCCCGCTGCGGCGTCAACGTGCAGTTGAAGTTGTGTGTTCATGCTCGGCACTGCCACAACTTCGCCTTCTAGGCAGTTCGGCGCGCAGCCTCGACCGCCCTCGTGATGCTTGCGCAACTTCTCGCTGATACGAACGCACAAAAGGTTCAGTCCTATTGGGCACCGGCTCGGCTGGGTATGTTTGCCTGCTGCTTCGTAATGACCACTTCTGGCACCACATGTACCAGACGCAAGTCTTGTGTCTGTCTGGTTCCATTGACTGTCCACCTCTGGCACGGTGGTGAGCTATGTGCTGTCAGGTGCGGGCGCACTCTGCGACCCCCGAGACGAGAGCGAGGAGCTTCGTGAGCGTCTTGAACCAGCGCGCTGCTGTTCTGAAGTTCTGAACATGCATGTTGCAACTGGCACTGTTGGTGCCTGAACACGCGGCGCTGAAAGAGAAAGCCTTACAGCCACAATTAAGGCCCAAGGTGCTGAGCGTGGCCACGACAACAGCCCCAAGGACCTTACTTCTTCATGTTCAACTTGAGGTTGAAATTCAACTTGAAGTTGAAACAAACAGCCGCACATCACACACGGGGGCTGTCCGCGGATGCTCCGCCTGTGCGGCGCTCAGCGGCTGCCGTCGCCGTTCCCGGTAGGCACGTACTCTCCATCACGCCCAACCCAAGAGAAAATACGGACTAGAAGAAATGTCAACTCCAGGCTGTCTTTTATGGGGCACGAAAGTCCCATTCAAAACGGATCGGGCGTCGTCGCATTGAGCCTGCGCCATGCAAACGCCAGCAGTTCTG
The DNA here is from genome assembly GCA_017506865.1 of Tribonema minus. Classification (NCBI taxonomy): domain Eukaryota; class Xanthophyceae; order Tribonematales; family Tribonemataceae; genus Tribonema; species Tribonema minus. The sequence goes on along the minus strand of JAFCMP010000056.1, from coordinate 354,520 downwards.
CGCCTTTCCGTCATTAAGAGTCCGTGCCCCATTTGCGTGGCCATTCTGTTTGCCTCATATTCAGGCAAAAGTGCAGGTCACTTTTTTTCGACGCTGGCGTGGATTGAGAAGGGGCCTTTGTGCCCCAATCCTGGGCGCCCGATTTGATTCCCATGAAATACGGCCTCAACACATGTCTCACCACGGTGCACGCGCTCCACGCGCGCAGCGCCGCCTCCGCGCCGCCGGGCCCGTACGCCGCGATCGCGCATGCACAGTCCGCCGCGCCGCTGCCGCCGCTGCCGCCGTCGCCGTGCGCCGCCGCCGCAGCGCCGCCCCCCTTGCCGTGACCGCCCTGCGCCGCGTCCCCCGCGCGCCGCGCAAGCCCGCGCAGCACCGCGAAATCCGCCTCCAGCGCCGCCGGCGCCGTGCCGCGCGGCAGCAGCTTGTCGCGCCACGCGTCGGGGATCGCCGCCAGCTGCGCGTCCGCGGGGCTGCAGGGGGGGGGGGGGAGGGGTTTGGGGGGGTGGGGGGTGGGGGAGAGGCAAGAGCGAAGTACAGGCTAGAGTGCCGCACGCGAGAATGCGTTGTTGAGCCTCAACTCAGTGTCCTGAGGTGGATTGGTAAGCACGTGTGAGGCCATGACCTGGTGTGGTACTCGCTTCACATAGAGACGTCGATGCCGAAACGCACGGAGGTGACGCTCCCAGCAAAAGCCGTCGTGATTCATCTCAACAGGACGCGCATGCACTGGAGCACGAACTCCGATGGGCAGGCGCCAAACGGCCGCAGTGTTGCTGCCGCTTACCACAAACCTTAATTCAATTACTTCAGAATACCTGTGACACAGTCCTTGACCTTGACAATTCTACACCTGCTGCAAGTAATCCGCCATTGCGACAGTTCCGGGTGCGATGGACTGCCGACTCAGATGATTCCGAGCCACGCGGCAGGACGATGAGAAGACAGAATGTACTGCACTTCAACTTGAACTTATAAAGTGCGCAAGCTATTTTATGGTCAGCAATGGGGCTGTGGGCGATTTCAATTTGACACTAAGGGGTTGATTGAAGTACTTTGTAGCAATAAGAGGTGAAAGCCACAAGTTCTGAACATGTGTGTTGCTGAGCGTGTGTTTTCACTGAGCGACATTTGCTTTGCATCGTGCGCTCTGAAGCTCGCGCAATAGCAATGTAGAGAGCACTCAGCGCTGTCATGTGACATGGTATGCTTGCACTATAGAAGTGGTTAAAAATGATTTCACAACGACTGCTGCTAATTGCTGCCACGTGTCAAATATCAAGCGCTTGCAGAGTATGATGTTGAAGTAGTTAATTGCATTGAAATGAATGAGCTCTCAAGTTGGTCATTAGGGACGGCGGCATGGAGGCATGCCTTACAACTTGTGCAAGCACTTTGAACTCGTACCTTGCATAAAAGTCTGGTGAAGACAAACACTCTGGGATGTACATAGAAATAACAACTACTGAAAGGCAAGGAGCGCATTTTCACACAAAACATGATGCCTGGAGTGTCTTCCTCCGAAATCGCGCTGAAAGTACTTGAGTCAGGAACCGACGGCAAGACATGAGCAGCAATCTCGTCACTCTGTCACAATGTTTATGGAGGCACTGATTGACTCGTGGCCTTTTGCTGCAGTAGCGGCGACCACGGTTATTGGTGGAAGGCATTCAATTTTACGGCTGACAAGACCTTGTCACCTTGAGCTCTACGACCTTTTGATTCGTTTCCACTCAACACTTCTTTATCCCCCGCCTAATTGCGCTGAAATAGGTACTTTAATGAGGAACCCACACCAAATGCAAATCAGCGTCAGATGATGCTCCATAATGCCATTCATTGATTTCACACGTACGATATGGGGGTGGCTCCGGAGACCAGCAGACGCCTCGGCTGCGGCAGTCCGCGCGCCCCCAGCTCCTGCAGCAGCGCCCACGCCAGCTGCGCTCCTATCGAGTGCCCAAAGAAGATGAAGGGCTTGTCCTGTTGGTGCACCGTGTGCAAGAGCAAGGGTCAGCGAGCGCAGCCTTCTATTGTGCACATTGCAGAAACCAGAAGCGTTTCGTCCAGCAGTGCATGAGCAGCATACCGATGATAACGAATGCATGATGCAGGAACTGGAAGCGTTTCGACGTGAAAAGTATCAGCGCCTCCTGTCAGATGTGTTTGGCAGGAACAAACTGGAAGCGTTTCGAGCAGCACTGCATGAAACGCGTCGGTGCCTCCTGGCGCAAACATTGCAGGAACTGGGAGCATATCGACCAGCACTGCACTGAAAGCATCAGTGCTATTGCAATTCGAGCTTGCTTGCGAAGGTAGGGTTCAACAACCGAGTAGCATTGCACCGTTGAACTTGGTGCCGACCAGTGCTCAGTGCCAAGCGCCTCATTGCAACAGGTGACTCCAATGCTCCTAACCAGCGCAGCGCTGGCTTAAAATGATGACTGCGCCCAGCACACAGTGCTCAAGCGTTGCAAACATAATTGGGTGACGGCTAAAGTTATGTCCCCTGCACAGTGAAAGCACTAAGAGCAGCGACAAATAGCATAGACTCAACAGTGACCACTTATCGAAGACAATCGCCACTGTATGAGAAAGTGTACACCCTGAGTATACCATCCCTGAAATTATGACAGTTGCCAAATGGGTGCTAGCATCTAATGAGTGCCTCTCCAAGACAAAAAATGTGTACTCGCGTCGTAGGGGTACAAGCGCAATTAATTTTAGGGCTGACAACCAGTAAAATGGAGTCATGCTCACCATGTGCGTCAAAAGCTCTGTGATCAGCGCATCTATCAGTTTGTTGGCGTCAGTGATGGGTGTCTCTGCCATGCGCAGCCCTCTCCCAGGCAGCTCCACGTAGTAGCACTCCACGGCATCAGCAGCTAGCACGGTGGCCCAGCCAGCGAAGTCTGCATGCAAAGCGCAGAGACGTTTTCCACGCACAGGCATCAGCACCGATACTCTCATGATGCATACGATCAGCAGTCTGCGCGCTTTTGCGGCAACTGGAGCAACGGAGCTCCCCAAGCAAGCGACCGCTGCTGCGTGCACGCCAGACGACTGGTTCGGAAATGCGCAATTGATGCATGCGTATTGCCGCTGCATGTACTTGCCCTGCGCGCTTCCGGCGTGGCCGTGAAAGCAGAACACTCGAACGGGAGCATCGTCCCTGGCTTCATCGCACCAGAACCAGTCCGACCCCGGCACCTTTTCAAGTGCCATTTATGTCCTGCGTCGCTGCCGCTGTGCCTCGCCTCTGTTGACTGAACAGCAAGCTTGCGCCTGAGGCCAGCTGCGCAATGCTGTTTGTTGGCCGTAAGACGCTCTCCTCCACTTCCACAAACTTCAAGGAAGGCGTGATACCTACCTGTCAGGAGTTGCCAGAACAGCCAATCCGCGTGACGACGCACCAGCCGCAGTAGAGGCGCTTTAACGAAACCTGGTGAGTGCAGCGGCTCTGAGACGCATTTGGCGGCGCCAGATTGGCCGCGGTCACCACGTGCTTTCGGTCAGGAGCCCCTCACCGGTTAGGGTAGGCAATCTTCTGGTTGCCGCGTGTCGCGGGCGCAGATGCGAGTGTGCCTGTCTGCAGGGCGCCAGCGCAGGCGTCCCGCTGTCTAGTCACATCCGACCACTCTCTTTTTGACATACTGTGCACCACATAGCGCGGTGAACCTCCTGCGAGACACACGCTCGGATGCGTTTTATCATATTTTGCGATCCAGGTCCGCATATCCCTTCTGTCTCAATTGCTCGATACTCACCGCACTGATTGCTCGCAGGGAGACCATGGGGGACGTGGAGGTGGCTGCGCCAGCTGCCGAGGCACCCGAATCACCTGCTGCTGTCGCACCAGATGCTAATGCTGCTGCTGCGCCTGCGGAGCCAGCGGCGGCGCCGGCGCCGGCTCCTGCCAGCCCACCTGCCCCTGAGAATAGCATGACGGTGCTGGAGGCCACTGAAAGGCTCAAGGTTCTTGCAAAGATCACCAGGCCGTCGATGGTGAGCTGTTCGTGTCGCCGACGAGCACTTCTTGCAACTTCAATTCTCATCGTGCAGGTGTTGTAATTCTTTGTAATTCTTAAGCTAGCAGTATCATCATCTCTGTCAATCAGCACATTATTATTGACTGAGCTTCAAACAGCTACATGTTGAGGATTTTGCTTGTCAATCCCTGGTGTACCCCCCTGGGATGGGTGTCTCCCTCAGAGCTGTTGCACACTGCATGCGTGTAAGCCTCACCAAAGCAGGTACCGCCTCTGCTTGCTCTGCTGACAACAGTTTCAGCCATCCTGGCCGCCCAAGAGAACATTGCCTATGCCACGAGCTGTCAACTCTGCGGTCAAACTTTATCATCTGTACAGCGTTCAAAAGCCAGAGGTTATCGCACGCAACCACACTGTGCGATCACACAGTAATCACCACACTGCCGTGCACTGCGCTGCGTGTCTAGGACGAGCACCAGGCAAAGGTGGGCGCAATTGGTGAGGAGATCCGCGCCCTTAAGGATAAGGTGGAGGACATTAGGCGGCAGATGGACGAGGCGCAGCAGGTGAGAACTAGGGTTAGGGCTAGGGCCAGGAGGGCCAGTGAAGGTCCACATCACTGCTGCTTTGTAGTGCAGAGACGCCTATGTACGTGATGCCATGGGACGATGGGGAGCACGGAGACGAATGTGCGATGCGAGCTCTCCTGCTGCGTGAATGAGCAGTGCGAACGCCTGTGCTGCAGTGAAATTCACGCAGCGGCGGTGCTCAGTTGACACAAGTACAGGCAGTGCTCCTCGCCTTTGCCTAAGGTGGCTCCAGGCCCTGTTTTAAACAACGTATTGCAGTACTTCATTGTCCTGCTGCGGCGGCAGTACGAGGCAAGCATGTGTTGCCGGAGTTGCCATCCGTCCTCGGCTGCTTCAGGGTTGCCAACAGTGCCATGCTCTGACAGCCCATCTTAGCATAGATGGCTGCGCATACAGGTTGATTCGGCTATGAACGCAGTAGCTGACATGTACTCGACACACAGGCGCTAGCACTGGCGCTTGCCCACGGAGTGTGAGCACTCTGAGATAGCCTGGTGCACATCGCCACCGCTACACGGGGGGTTTTGACACAGCAGAGGGAGTTCTTGCACAATGAGTGGTCATGTATAGCGCTCTACAGATGACGTACTTGCTTGCGCTGTGTGACCGGCCATCAAGCGCAGCTACGACAACGCTGCACGAAACCGCTGCAAACGCCGCTTGACTGCCACACATGGTTGCCTGCGCTGTGTAACCGTCAAGCACTCCGCTGCATGTAACCGCTGTAACCGCTGCACGTGTAAGGGCCACACATGATTACTTGCGCCGTGTGGCTGCAAAGTCGCGCTGTGTCACCGTCAAGCGCTGCAAAACGCTGCACGTAACCGCTGTACCCGCTGCGCACGTATCCGCCACGACAGGCGCGCGCCGGCAGCCGCACGGAGTGGTCGGAGGCGCGCAGCGTGCTCACGCAGCTCAAGGCGGAGCGGGACGCAGCGCGCGCGGCGCTTGATGCGGTGAAGGTACGCGCGCATGCATATACATACTACATGCCCATCATTGAAGTTGTGCATGCATAGGCGGAGCGGGACGCGGCGCGTCCGGCACTCGATGCGGTGAAGGTATGTACGCATGCATTCACATACATGCCCTTGGCGAAGTTGCGCATACATGCCCTCACGCAGCTCAAGGCGGATGTGTGCCCCTGGTGTAATATCATTGAAGTCGTGCATACACAGGCGGGCGGGAGGCGCGCGCGGCGCTCGATGCGACGAAGGTATGTATGCAAGCATATACATACATGCCCATCGTTGAAGTTGTGCATACATAGGCGGAGCGGGACGCGGCGCGCGCGGCGCTCGATGCGACGCAGGTATGTACGCATGCATATACATTCATGCGCTTGGTGATGCAATATCATTGAAGTTGTGCATACGCGGAGTGGGATGCGGCGCAGGTATGTACGATGCATATACATACATGCCCTTGGTGCGATATTGTTGAAGTTGTGCATACATGGGCGGAGCGGGATGCGGCGCTGGATGCGGTGAAGGTCCGCACGCATGCATACGTAGCCTGTTCCATGTACTGTGATGTACGCTGCTGTCATTGGCGCCGTCATGGGGGCCGCTGGCTGCACGCCCAACAATTCCAAATGTAACCACAAGGCGTTGCGATCTTTGTCAGTTGGGCGCCTCCACCTCGCTGGTCGAGGCCCGGAACGTGATACACACATGACCTTGGTGCAATATTATTGAATCTGCGCCTACATAGGGCGGAGTGGGACGCGGCGCTCGATGCGACGAAGGTATGCACGCGTGCATGTGCATACATGCCCTTGGTGCAGTATCATTTGAAGCTGTGCATACATAGGGCGAAGCGGGACGCGGCGCTCGATGCGACGAAGGTATGTACGCGTGCATATGCATACATGCCCTTGGTGCAATGTCACCTTGAAGTTGTGCATACATTGGGCGCAGCGCTTAATGCGGCGCAGGTGCGCACGCATACGTACATGCCCTTGGTGCACTACATCGCTGAAGTTGTGCATACACGCCCCTGATGCGATATCATCGAATACTGTGCACAAGCGCAGCATGTAAAAGCACACATAACCTTTATGCACGGTGTGGAACCGCCCGCCTGTACAAGGCTGTGCGTCGCCTTCGTTTTCATGATAAAAGAATACAAGTGCTGTCCAGTTTGGCAGTCCTGACTTCAGGGTCAGTGGTCCGCGTCGCCTTTGACTTTAACTTGAAGGTATGTCTGCCGACGCAGCCTTGCTTGATTCTGTTGTTTGTCGTGAAAGTTGTAATTTTTTCTATTTGCGTCCAACAGGCAGACCGTTTCGCGGCCAGGGAGATGGCTGAGTGCCAAGGAGCGCACAACTTCAAGCTGTGTCTGTAGACGCCGCTCCTCGCTCTATACATTCTGTTATTTGTCGTGCAAATCTGTATTTTCGCTTCTATTTGTGTGCTAACAGGCAGACCGCGTCGCGGCCAGGGAGAAGATGGAGGGGCTGAGCGCCAAGAAGCGCGCCATGCAGGCGGAGAGCAAGCACAGCACGTGCGTCATCTGCTTGAAGTATGATCAGTAGTTGAAGTTGATCCCACTGCGGCCGCGAACTCGGCAGTAGCCAGACCTAATGCAGGTGCCGGCAAGAGTTTGCTCTGCAAGAGTTTGGTTGCATGGTTGTCTTTGTGGTTCATCGTCGGGGCAGAGGTACGCATTTGCGCAGGCCTCATATGCAGGCGGAGAGCAGCACAGCAGGACTCACCTGCTTGAAGTGCCTTGTTACACATTGATGGCCACTGCGGCCGTAACCTGCGCCATGGCCTTCCAGTTGAAATTCAGCAGACCAATCTAATCATTGTGTCGTTGTCCGGAGACAACCGCATCTCAAACAACTCTCAGCAATGTAATGCTGGAAAAGGGTTCGTCGCGCGGTCGGTTCTGCGATTGAGAGGTCATGTGGGTGCACCAAACCATGTTTGTTACACTGCAACATGCGGTGCTGCGTCGACATGCGGCAGTTAATACGGAGTTATATCGGCACTTGCAGTGACCAAAGCAGTGAGCTTGCGGGTCACGTGATGTCACCAGAGGCGCGAGCGTGCGCCGTCACTTTCACAAACGCCATTTCTGGACCGTATCAGCATGTCGTTGACCGTAGACATGTGTCATTGCAATTATAATATTGTAGGTACTCGTTGAAGCGGCAGCAGCAAGGCCGCTCGTTGCGTTGCCTTGAGGTGCTCCAGAATCGCGTTTGATGTGCTGAAACCTGCGCAGCCAGCGGCAGTTGTCGGTCGTGCAGTGTCATGGGTGGGACGAATCTGGCATCAATTCTGCAACAGCCTTATGTTGTACAAAGTGCTTAAACCACACTGCCACTCTGTTGCGGCTATTTTGGGTTTCCTCGAGATTGACTCAGATAGCGCCGCACGGTTTTTGTGCATGGATGTTTTGACATGGTTATTTGCAGCCCCCATGTTGACACTCATCACGAGCATCATCTGTGCTGCTGCTCGCTGACGTCGCGCTGCAGCATTGAGCAAGCGGACAACGTTTGTTGTGGACCTGTGGGGTGCTCATGTGCCTTGGCAAGACCTAAGTTAGGGTTAGGGTTAGTTTCATCCCTGATAGTGTCGTACGGAGTCGTCATGCGACTTGTACGCTGCAGCTTATGGCGACAGCCGTCACACTTTTTTCTTCTGTGTGCCGCACATCGCATTTCTTTTGCTGACGTCGCGCTGCTGCAGCATTGAGGAGGTGGATGAGGCGATTCGCAAGCTGGAGAACAGGCAGCAGACCGTCTCCATGTCGCTGCCCGAGGAGAAGAAGCTGCTCAAGGAGATACAGGTACTGAGCGCTGCTGCATTAAATAAGGCTAGCCTTAAGGCTCATTAGCTCTTTGGTCCTTCTTTTCCTCTTGGAGTATGACACAAGTTCTCGCTAGTTCTCGCTAGGAGCAATGTCCATGTCGCTGCCCGAGGAGAAGAAGCTGCTCAAGGAGATACAGGTGCTGAGCGCTGTCGCAAGCAATACTTATAAGCACCTTGTGTATGACTGTAGCGATTGAGTGGCACTAATCAGCACTTGATGTATGACACCAGGAGAAGCAGCTAGCTGCTCAAGGGTACAGGCGCGTGCGCGCGCTGTTGAGGTTTGACCGATACTAATAAGCCCTTTGTGAACGGCAGAAATTCTCAGAGGTGGTGCTGGGTACTGCTGCATTTGAGGAACACTGAATCAGCACTTTTGTGCAACACACAAGTTGTCGCCAGGAAGAGAAGAAAGCTGCTCAAGGAGCAACATGGGCTGAGCGCTGTCGTGTTTTTAAAAGTAAGGCCACTAAGCAGTGTATGACACAAGATTGAAGAAGTGTTGGAGCAATGCTAATGAGCACTCTGTGTATGACACAAGTTTGAAGAAGCTGGTCAAGGAGATACAGGCGCTGAGCGCTGTGGTATTTAAGTAATACTAACAAGCACTTTGTACAATCATGAAGAAGCTGCTCAAGGAGGCACAGGTGCTGAGCGTGTCGCGTTTGAGTAATACTAACAAGCACTTCTTGTAAAACACAGGGAGACACAGGCGCTGAGCACCGCTGCATTGGAGTAAGCAAATACTTCTATCAGTCCTGGCTCACGGTGTGAACGAGCCCAGATGATGAATGTCGTGAGAGAGACGTCTACAGCTTCACCGCACGCCATGTCAAGTCATTCTGTCACAGGCGCTTTAAGACAGCAAGGTAGTATCTCAGCCGGGTATCACACAGAGCGCCGCATGGTGCGTATCCACCATGTTGCCTCATACACAGCGCATGACAAGCGCGTTCCCCTCGCAGCTCATCTACCAAGCAAATCCGCCTCTGGATTTCTCGCGGCTTCACTGTCAAAATATTTGAAGGCACTTGCGGCTAACCATCCCTTGTCACCTAGAGCTCTACGCTCATTTGATTCGTTTTCATACTTCGAAGTATCCAACTTCAACTGTCACAGGCGCTCGAGGACACTAAGAAAGTGGTGTCTCAGCTGGGCCAGCAGGAGGAGACCATGCTGGCCTCAGCAACCAGCAACAAATTGGTGTCTCCGCTCGGTGTTGCACAGCAGCATGTGGTGCATTTTCACGGCGCTGCCGCATGCAGAGCGCATTTTCACAGCTGTACCACAGCCCAAAAATGTATTTGTTTTTCTTGTCACGGACGCTCGAAGACCACTGACAGCGCAATCTCACAACTTGTTGAACTTCATATCGTCGCAGGCGCTGAAAGACAGCAAGAACGTGGTGTCTCAGCTGGGCATCGCACGGCGCGCAACATGGCGCATCCTCACAGCTCTACTGCAGCACACATGTCGCATTTTCACAGCTGTACTGCCCGCCATACTCTTCCAACCTGGTTGCCACACGGCGCAATTTTCACAGCTGCCTCATGTATTCAACTTCAACTGTCGCAGGCGCTCAAAGACAGCAAGAAGGTGGTGTCTCAGCTGGGCGGGCAGGAGGAGACGACGCGCTCGGCGCAGGAGCACCTGGACGCCATGAAGAGCGTTGAGAACGAGAAGTGGACCGAGTTCAAGGAGATCAACGAGAAGGTGTGTACGTAGCCGCTGATACGTACGTACGCGCCTGAAAGCTTCAACTTGAAGTTTATTCGCCATGAAGTGCGTCGAGAACGAGAAGTGGACTGAGTTCAAGGAGATCAACGAGAAGGTATGTACGAGTTGATTGCTTCATAACTTCAAGTTGAAGTTTATACATGGTAGAGAACGTCGGGTGCGAAGTGGACTGAGTTCAAGGAGATCAACGAGAAGGTATGTACGTAGCCGCTGATACGTACGTACGCGCCTGAAAGGTGCTCATGCATTCGTCAGGCGGCAGAGGGTGAGCACTGCTGACTGAGCATCAGCGCGTTGTGGTTAAATGGACGAGCTGAAGACGCCACAACAAGCCTGACGCGGTAGATACAAAGGCCTGCTTATTGCTCAAGTTGCAATTGCTTCCCAACTTCAAGTTGAAGTTATACATGACGAAGAACGTCGAGAATGAGCAGTGGACCGAGTTCAAGGAGATCAACGAGAAGGTACGTAAACGCTGATACGTATGATACGTATCTTATGCCTGGAAAGTTTACAACTACTCCACAACTTCAACTTGAAGTTTTCTCATCACGAAGAACATCGAGAACAAGATGTGGACCAAGTTCAAGGAAATCAACGACAAGGTATGTAACCGCCACTGCGTATTTTATGCCTGGACGTTGCTCATTTGATCGTGTGGGCAGCAGTAGCAGCCTCTGTGTACGTAAGCGCTGATACGGGGAACAGGCCTCAAAGCGTGAGAAGTCGTTTGCGAAGAGTCGGGGAGAGGCAGCAGCGCGTGCATCACTCCTCGCTTGGCACCGACCAGCACAACTAGGCACATAGCTGTAGCGGAGTACGAGCTGGTAGGCTAGCATGCCTGGAAGGTGCTCAGTCGTTCCTGTGGTGGCAGAGGGTGAGCACTGCTGACTGAGCATCAGTGCATTATGGAAGACGCCGCGACCAGCCTCCCCCCCCCCCCCCACAAACACCTGCTTATTCCCCACTTGTTCAACTTCTAGTTGAATTTTACCCGAGCTCTTCACCGTACGCTTGGCAGACCAGGGCAGAGATGGCGGTAATGGACGAGCTCAAGACAAAGCGGGGGGACGAGGCCGACCTGTATAATGCCCTTATCTCTGAAACTCTCGGTTTACCATATCTTCAACTTTGATTGTTGAAGTTCACCCTTGCTCTTTGCTCGAACCGCAGTTCAAGGCACAGATGGCGGTCATGGATGAGCTCAAGATGAAGCGCGGCGACGAGCCGGACCCGTACAAGGACCTGCTTGAGGGCAAGAAGGCGCTGCACACCGAGATCGGCGCCAAGATGGACGCGCAACGCGAACTCTACGCCGCCTTCAAGGTATAGTTGAAGTTCAAGTTGTGCACCACCAGCGGATCGGATTTTTCAGCAAAGCACCAGCTTTACAATCATGTCAAAGAAAGCGCTGCATGCGGCGATAAGCGCCAAGATCAACTCTACGCCGCCTACAAGGTATGGTTCGAGTTGAAGCTCAAGTTGTGCACTGACAGCTGAGTAAATACCGTGTACAGCTGTACCACCTTAAGGTTCCCAGGTGCAATAGCAACAAGGAAGGCGCTGCACGAGGAGACCGGCGCCAAGATGGACGCGCAGCGCGAACTCTACACGGCCTTCAATGACACCCTCCAATCACGTGGACGGAAGTGTGTGTGTGAAGCGACACTAGCGCTCGAGAGGGCTACCTGGACATTCTGCCATTCATGGCATGTTCCGCCATGATCTGCCACAGCAGATGCTGCCATGCCTGTCATACCATGCTATCCAGGCCTCCTGCTTAGTTGCCAACGATGATGGCCTGCTCAGGCTGGTGTGGCGGTGACGCAGGTGACCCTAGGATAAGGGGTAGGGTTAGGGATTGGTCGCACATGCCCAACCGTGATCTTCAAGCGCTGCAGAACAGTCTTTGCGCACTGTCTTTGGCACGTGCCCTTGCACGCGCTGAACGCAAACCTCAACTTCAAATCGCATGTGCGTCGTCAGGGCGCGAACGACGAGTTTGGCGCTGCTAATTTCAACCCCAGCCTCAACCCCTGCTCTCAATCCTAATCCTCTCGCGTGCACGTGCGCTGACCACAAACCTCAACTTCAACTCGCGTGTGCGTCACCAGGACGCGAACGAGAAGTTTGGCGCCGCCATCCGCGAACAGCGCCAGCTGCGCGAGCACATCAAGAAGCTGGAGTTTGAGGCGCGCCGCGCGGCCGCGCTCGAGAGGAAGCGCCTCATTGAGGAGGAGGAGGCCAAGAAGGTGAGCAGCAGCGCTCAGCGTTGTCCTCAACCTGTGCTTGTACTCCTATGTAGACTTGTGGGTATGATGCGCAGTGCAGTTTCAGTTCCAGATTGTGCATAATCTCAACTTCGATGTTAGTCGCCTGCGGGACCTTGCTTTGCTGTGAAGAGGAAGCGCCTCGTTTAGGAGGAGGAGGCCAAGAAGGTGAGTAGCAGCGCTCAGCACTGTGCCTGCCGGCAGCTAGGTATGATGCACAACAGTACATCCCTACGCATGCGGCTCACAGGTGCTGCGCTGCGCGCGCGCCGCGCCGCCCGCCGCTGCGCATTGCAACTGAGAACATTGGCATCTCCTGCACGCATATCAACCCGTGCGTCTCACTGTGCTACGCTGCGCGCCACCGCCGCTGCCGCGCCGCCGCGCCGTTGCGATGATCAGATGCCTTACGAGGAGGAAATGGCGCTGTGCGACACGCTGGCGACGTACCTCACTGTCACTTCAAGAAGTGCTTCCCTCATACCACAAAATACATGCTCGTTGAAAGGATCTGTGCATGCAGCTCACGTGTGCTACGCTGCTGCCACTGCGCCGGTCAGATCCCATACGAGGAGGAAATGGCGCTCTGCGACCAGCTGGCGACGGTACCTCACCATCAGTTCAAGAAGTGCTTTCCTCATACCACAAAATACGTACTTCTTGATTGTACCTACCCGTGCACCTCACCGTGCTACGCTGCTTGCCCGCCTACATACCTATGCGTACGGCCGCTCATTGTGCTACGCTGCTGCTGCGCCGCTGCCGCCGCCGCTGCGCCGCTTCAGATCCCGTACGAGGAGGAAATGGCGCTCTGCGACCAGCTGGCGACGTACCTCACCGTCAGCTTCATGCCCAAGCCCGCGAAGGAGGCGGCGGCGGCGGCGGCCGACAAGCCCGCGGAGAAGGCGCCCGAGAGCGACGAGTTTGAGGGCAAGACGCTGCGCATCAAGAAGCGCGACGAGGAGGAGTTCTTTGTCGTCAAGGGGGGGAAGAAGGGGAAGGCGGGGCGGCGCGCGAGCGGCGAGGGCGGCGGCGGCGGTGGCGGCGGTAAGTCAACTTCAAGTGAAGGAGGGGCGCCCTGCTCTCATTGTGAGACGGGGCGCGCAGTTGAAACTGCTGACAATCTACGCATTTGTTCATGACGTTGTCGTCTGCGGCTTGTCATTTCATCTCTGTGTCGCAGCAGCAGCAGCAGCCAGCGACGTAGCGCACGGCGCCAGCTTGAAGTGGAGGCTGGCTCTCAGCACTTGAAGTACACCAAACGTCTCGTCGACATGCACTCACTGCCAGCATCCGCTGCCGCACCCACCTACCGCCGGCTCCCTCTGCGCGGCGCGGCGCCGCAGCAGCGACGCCATGCGGCGCAGTCAAGCATGGCTCCAGTCTGAAGTAGGCACGGACTCTGAGCACTCGAAGCGCATGTAACTCATCGTCGTCTCGCACTCACAATCAGCGTCCGCTGCCCCCCACCCACCACCGCTGCCGTCCGCTGCGCAGCGCGGCGCGGCAGCGGCGGCGGCAGCGGTGCGGCCAAGGGCGACGCCATCTCGCACGGGCTCAACACGCTGGAGTCGTTTGCGATGCTGGGGCTGGAGGCGCCGGGGCTGCGCGCGGACGTTTCTGCGGCGATTGACGCGCTGCGGGAGAAGAAGGAGTGGTACTCCAAGCAGCCGCGCGGCTCCGTGCCCAAGGTGCGTATGTATATGCACTGCAGTAGCTTGCCTAGGGTTAGGGGTAGGGTTAAGGTGAGGGTTAGGTGCGGCCGTGGAGGCGGCTTTCGACGCGCTGCGGGAGAAGAAGGAGTGGTATACCAAGCAGCCATGCGGGTCCATGCCGAAGGTATGTATCAAAACGAATCAAAAGATCTGTATACTTCTGCTGCAGTAGCTTGCCTACGGTCAGGGGTAGGGTTAAGATTAGGGTTAGGTGCGTGCGGACGTGGCGACAGCGATCGACGCGCTGCGGGAGAAGAAGGAGCGGTACACCAAGCAGCTGCGCGGCTCCGTGCCCAAGGTATGTATGTATATGCGCTGCAGTAGCTTGCCTAGAGTTTGGGTTTGGGTTTGGGTTTGACCGGGGTGTCGAACTTGAGCTTCGCGGCAGTAGCGAGGCAGGCGCCCCTGACGGTACTGTTCACCGGACCCCCTCGCGCGTCCGCCCGCCGCTGCTGCTTCTTCACCACCACCACCATCAGCAGCAGCGCTCATCATCACGAGCGCTGCCTCACATCGCATCCCAACGCACACACCGCTCAACCGCTGCAGGCCGGCGCTGACAAGCGCTCGCCGCGGCCTGCGGACGGCAAGCGCGCTCCCGCCGCTGCCGCTGGCGCCGCCGCTGCCGCCAAACCCAACGGCGCCGCCCGGAGCCCCACCCCCAAGGCCCCGGAAATCACCGAGGAGGCGTTCCCGCTACTGCCGGGCTCTGTCGCGAAGCCTGCAGCGGCGCCGGCGGCGGAGGAGGAGGAAGCCGTCGAAGCCGAGGACGCAACTGTCGATGTAACTGCCGATGACGCGGCAGCGGACGGCGCGGAGGCGGCGGCTGCGGACACCGGCGACGACGCCGCGGCGGAGGCGGAGGCGGCGGCGGAAGCGGCGGCGGCGGCGGAGGCAGCGGCGGAGGCGGAGAAGGCGGCGGACGCGGCGGCGGCGGCGGAGGCGCAGGAGGCGGCGGCGGAGACCGCGGCGGAGGAGGTGCGTGCGCTGTCGCTGGGGGCTGCGCCGATGGTAGAAACGCCAGTGCTGCACGCGTTGTCACCGTGTGACCTCGTTGGCGTGCGCAGGGTATTCCAGGGACCGCATACGCAGACAACTGATTTCGAAGCTTTTTGGTAAGTGGGCCGCAAGAAGAGCTGCAGAGAAGGGGGTTGGTTTGGTTTGGCTTGGAAGCTGGCAGCTTGGGCAGGTGAAGGCGTGAGGGCGCCTGCGGCAGCAGCGGCTGCTGCTTTTGAGGGCGTGGGACTGCGTGCGTGTCAGTGGGTGTGAGTATGACATTCCTATGGGCACAGTACTGCAACGGCTTTACTTAACTTCAACTTGACTCATTTGAACATTGATGCAGGTGACGGCCGTGCAGTTCTCGCGCAGCGGGCATGGGCACGCAGCACACGTCACTGCCATGATGCAACACTGGCGGTGACCCGTCATCCTCTGTGGTGCCATTACATGCTGTACCTTTTCAAAACACAGTGTCGGTGATTGATCACAGATGTCACTGATCCTGTTTAGAGCCTCATTGACAGACCTCAGGCGTTGCCTTTTGTGCACATGCGCTGGCTCACGCATACATGCGATACAATTGTATGTGTATGCTGGTACCGGTGCGATGCTTAACGTAATTGCTGCTGCGCAGCATTGATGCTCAATGTGTATTCATGGAGTGACCACAGTACTTCGAGTGTATCGTTTTTGTGAATTGCTTCGCTGTTTCCATGAATGATGGCGGTGCGTCCGTCATTGGTCACCTCGATGCGCGTCATCTCTTGAAGTGAGTTGCCCCACTTGCTGAAGTACAGCTCGTCCCACGCCCCCTATGGTACATTGATTGGCGGCTGCTCTGATGCGCACTGTGCGCCCAGGTGTTGTCGACGCGACGCATCTCGGTACCTGCACGGCCTTTGCGTTGCGTCGACAACATCTGGGCGCACAGCACCATCTGTTGAAGTACGATGCCCATTGGCTGAAGTACAGCTTGTCCCACACGCCCCCCCCTGACGCAGGCGGCGGAAACGGGCGCCGACATTGCGCCAGACGCAGCCGACGAGCCGCCAGCGCCGGAGGCAGAAGACCCCCCCACCGAGACTGCGGAGGCTGACAAGGAGGGGGAAGACAGGTGAAGCGGGGTTGGGAGGGGGGGGGGGGGGGGGGGGAGATGCGCATGCTCTGGAGAGTGGAGAGTTAGGCGACGGATGGTTGGCAGGTAGAGGCAGCCTTGCGTTAGACTCGACGGCCCTTGTCCCTAGGTTAACCCGCACCGTTTCATCGTAGAACTCGCCCCCTCGTCGCAGGGGGCGGCAGTGCATGTCGGCGCGTGGGCAGCGGAGCGATGCGCCGCGAGTTGAAGTAGCAGCCAGTTACACCATTGAAGAGAAGTAAGAAGACTTGGGAGGGGGAGGAGGCTGGTCGCGCCACGTAAACACGGTTGCTGCTGTTGCAGGACGACAGCGCGGGACTTTGTCTTGCCGTTGCCTCCTGTGTCACCCGCTGCTGCTGCTGCTGCTGATGCTGCATGGGTCTTGCGTGTGCCGATGTGTAATTGCCGCGTTCGCAGCAGGTCTATTGAGCACAAGGCGTGCATCACGACTTGCGCGGCGTGCCGAGTTGCCGCTGTGACCATTGCTCAGCAGAGTGCGCTCGCATTTCGTTGCTACGAGCCTGCACAGTGCACAATGCGTGGCGCCCAACTCAATGACTTGCATACGGTACCTGAATGACGCCGTTGGCGATGCATGCCATGGCATCAGCAATGTCAGGTTTGGTGGTTCACCCATACACATGAATGTTGGTACCTGAACGACACTGTTGTCGATGCTCGCTAATGCTTGGACAACGTCTGGGCGCAGAGCTCGCCAGTGTTGACCACACCTTGCGTGAAGAGAATGTGCGGCATTGCTGCCAGCATCTGCAGCTGTTGCTTGATTTACATTCATTCTCGCTCAGCAACGTGCCACAAAGCCCAGATGATTGATGTCGAGTGCTATCAGATTCTCCTGTACTTTTCATTAATTCTCGCTCAGGGCGCGAAAAAGCCCAGATGATCGGCATCTAACTTGAAAGCTTACTGTACGGAATCTACATGTCGTGTGACAGCTGAAAGCGTCTCAACCACAACCAGAGGCACTCAAACGCCGCCGCTGCCAAATGGCATCTCGGGATCCTCCCTTACATCCTCCTGCATGTCCCCCCCCCCCCGGATTCTGCCATGTGTGTCATGACACGGCCAGAGTACGCCATGTGGAACGCTGCCGACAGTGCCGAGCGTAAGCGCGCCAGGGCGATGCCCTTAAGAGCTTTAGGGCGCGCTCCTCCGGGCACTGACATCCTGCTGGCATACTCCGTCGCCACAGCCTCCAGCAGCTTCCGCCCCTGCTCCGAAGTATGTACTTTTGTTTTAATTCTCGCTCAGGGCGCGAGAAAGCCCAGATGAATGGCATCCAACTTGAACCTTGCTGTACGGAATCGACATGTCGTGTGACAGTCTGAAAGTGTCTCGACGACAACCACTCCGACTACGCCGCCGCCAAATGGCATCTCGGGATCCTCCCCTGCGTCCTCCTCCATGTGCCCCCCCCCCTGGATTCTGCCATGTGTGTCATGACACGGCCAGAGTACACCATGTGGAGCGCTGCCGGCAGTGCCACCTTAGTTTGTGTGACCGGACAAAAGAAGTTGCAGCAGCGCGCAAGGCAACAAAAAGTACGCGCCAGGAGCGAACGACGATTTCCGTATATTTTATGGCGTGTATCGCGAACTGGGAGCGACCGATTGCTCTACCGGCCGCTGAGACGTGCCAGCGGCCAATGGTCACAGTGGGGGTGTGCGTATGACATGTAGAGAAAAACCACGTTGCTGCAGAGGAATCATCACAATCTCCACACAAGTGTACACGCTCGCGAGCGCCTTTAAACGTTCGGCGCACGCCTCCCGGCACATGCTTGTACACTGCCGGTCGAGCTGGGAGAGAAACACATACGTCAAGTACTGAAGACACGCACCCCGGGGGGCGACTTGGGGGGGGGGGGGGGGGGGGGGCACTGGACACCACACCCATGGCACGCGTTCAGAGAACACGCAATCAGCAAACCTTTTGGTGTAGCGAAACCTTGCATACCCTACCTACTTGATCGCACAACGGAAACGACGACGCGCGGTGCATGTTGCACTGTGGCACCACGGTTGATGGTCACAGGCGCTTGGGGGGGGGGGGGGGGGGGGGGGGGGGGCAAAGGCTAATAGACGGGTGCAATTGCTACTCTGTGTGTGTGCGTGCATAGCGCGCAGTTTGCCCCTGCAAATGTGATGCGGTTATGGTACGGTAGGCCGACTGTTCTCCGCTGGCGAGACAGGCGGTTCGTAGGCCCTGAGTGGTGGCGTAGGTTACACGTGCTGGAACAAGCAGACCCTACCCGTACAAGGACACCCAGGTGCTGAAAATCAACCCTTTCCCGGCTGAAACAGCACGGTGCTGTCATAGACTGCACAGCGCACGCGGCTGCCTGCAAGACCGTCTGCAAGTGGCAGTTACAGCAGAGCGCGCGGGCGCTGGCGCAGCGGCACTGCGCCAATGCCAGCACCATCGCTGGTACTGCTGCAGCCTTGTGACGAGAGCACAGCTGCGGCAGTCGCCACTGGTGCCACGCTGCGCCGCCGCCATATGTTTTTTTACGTCTCATGTTTTTTTAGAGATGCGCGTGATGCGGCAGAGGCGTTCGCTCGCCTATAGCGGTCGAAACGCGCCGCGCGCGCGCATGCGCATCTGGCGGCACTCGAGGCAGCGCGCCCTCGGCGCCGCGCGCCGCCGGCGCCAGCTGCGGCCGCGGCGCCACGAAGCAAGTTGCGCTGCGCGATGTCGCGCGCTGATGGGAATGCTCAACGCTCACCACCCAGCCTCCGGGTGCTGTCTGAGCATCCCCGCCGTCCCCGGCACGACGGGAAAGCCGCTGGCGGTTGTGAAGCCGCCGCCCCTGCCGCCGCCGCCGCCGCTGCCGCCGCCGCCGCTGTTCGCGTGCGCGTTGAAAGCGCTGAGTGCGCGCGCGGCGGCGCTGCTGCCGCCGCCACTGCCGCTGCTGCCGCCAGCGGCAGCGGCGGCAGCTGCGCTCAGGGCGGTAGTTGTCGCCGGCGATCCGAGATCGTCTGCGGAGAAGGCGCCGAACGCCGTCGGCAGGATGGTGACGCTTGAGGCCGATGACGCATCGAGGCCCATGGGGGCGGCTCCAAAAGGCGTCGGCATCACCTGCAGACGCGCAGCGCAGCGCACACGCGGCGGCGTGGCGGCATGCTGAGTTTGTCAGTGCTTGGCATCATGCGTGCAGGGCCGCTGCTGAATTCCTGACCCGCACCCTCATTATAGCCCTAATCCTGTGAGCGAGGCGTGGGCACCTGCGGGGACGAGGCTCCAAACGGCGTCGGCATCACCTGCACATGTGCAGCGCACAAGCAACGGCGTGCTGAGTTTGTCGGTATTGGCCTCAGGGCTGCTGCTGGAGTCAGGGTTGGGGTCAGGGTTAGGGTTAGGGTTAAGCCTGCGTGACGACAGCGATAGCGGCAAATGAGAAGCCCTGTGTAGCGTGAGCATCTGTGGGGGGGGGCTTCCGAACAGCATTGCAGAACGAGAGGCCTGCACTACATTACTGAAGTCACGCCATGTCAGTTGCAGATGGCCCCAGGAGGGAGAGGCCCGTCGCGCCGTGATCAGAATAGCAGTTGGAAGACTGTAAATGGCTGAGCGATGCTGCAAGGGCAGCAGTGCTCATACCTGGAGCACGCCCACGAAGCGCCGCGTTCCGGGGGCGGACGCCAGCGGAAACACGTGCAAATGATGCCACGGGCCATCGCTGCCGCCGTCGTCATCGCCGTTGCCGTCGCAAATCATGACGCCGCCGCCAGCCACTGTGCCGCCGCCGCCGCCGCCGCCGCCGCCGCCGCCGCCATCGCCGCCCCCGCTAGCCTCAGGTCGGAAGCACGCAGTGGCGGTGTGACCCTCGCTCACTGCCGCCAGCACTTCATCCAGTACATGCCGCGGAACGCCGCTGTAGCCGCCGCCGCCGCCGCCGCCGCCGCCGCCGCCGCCGCCGCCGCCGCTGCAGTCGCTGCTGGCTGCCTCGCTGCTGCCGCCGGCGCGTGCCTGGGTGCCTGCCATGCTGCTGCTGCCGCCGCCGCTGCTGCTGCTGCCGCTGCTGGCGTCGGCGGCGGCTGCTGCCGGCAGGAGGCGTTCCAGGCTCGCCGCGAATGCCGCCGTGTCGAAGACGAGCTCGAGCGCGGTGAGCTTGCTCTGCGCGGAGAAGGTGGCCTTGAGCATTCCGTCTGCGGGCAGAAGAGAGACCGGACGCGCGTGAGTCGTCGCAAAAGATCGCGAAGGAAGCTGCGCATCGCTCGTGACTGTAAGCCCGACATGAGAGTCGTGGGCTCAGAGGCAGCGCAGCGAATGAGAGAAGACAGGACACCGTCAATTGTTGCTAAGGAAGCTGGGCACCGCTGCTGAGCGTACACCCGGCTTGGGAGTTCAGCATTGCGTCTGCAGGCAGAGGAGAGACCGGACGGACGCGCGTGAGTCGTCGCGAAAGATTGCGTAGGAAGTCGCGCATGCTGATGGCAACCGCGACGTGAGAGTCGTGAGCTCAGAGGAGAGACCGGACGGACACGCGTAAGTCGTCGCGAAAGATTGCAACGGAGGCCGCGCATGCTGATGGTCACCGTGACGTGAGAGTCGTGAGCTCAGAGCCAGTGCAGTGGATGAGTAAGGACCAGACACGCCAGCCGTTGCAAAGGAGACCGTGCATGTATCCTGAAGGTGAACACGGCTTGGAGTTGTGTGCTGAGCGACAGTGCAGCGTGTGCAAGTTTTTCAAGCAACTGTTTGCCACTGCTGCCCATGGGTTGAGTTCCCCGGACCATCAGAGGACAGTCACGGAGCCTTAAATTAAAGCGTTGGAAGGAAGTGCGATCAGTGCTCAGCGCTGGAGAGTCACTGCGCTAACACCCGTTCGGTACACCTTGAAGTTGAAGTGCTCGACCGCCTGCAGTGAACACGGTGTTTGAACGAGCCACGGCGTGCATCCTGGCATGCTGCTGCAGCAGGTAGGTGTATACTTCAAGTGTGATGTAACCCTGACCGTAACCCCAGGGTAATGGTCAGATGGTCAACTTCAACTTGGGTATCATGGGTTCCATCCCTGTACGTGCTGGGTGCAAACAATAGAGAAAGACCCTCAGGTTTTGCGAGCAAGTTACCACAGCACACTCTTGGGGCTTTGAGTGATGGGGTGTCTTGGGTGCTTGGTTGCGTTTTGGGCACATGACGCTAACCTCAATACTTGGCCAGTGCTGGTCGCAGCAAAACATCGCTGCTACCATGAGCAGTGCTCAGCAGCACTAACCCTGACCCTAACCCTAACCCGAAACGGCCGCATCCCCCATGCCCCCACCTGTCATGAAGACTTCGCTGCCGCGCGCGCGCGCGGCGGCGCTCTCCGTCACAGCGCTCCACATGCTGAGCAGTGCTCAGCAGCATTAACCCTAGCCCTAACCCTAACCCTAACCTAATCATGCCCCCACCTGTCATGAAGACTTCGCCGCCGCGCGCGCGCGCGGCGGCGCCCTCCGTCACAGCGCTCCACGGCGCCATCACCGTGTCAGCGCTCGACACCGCGTCGGCCGCGTTCAACACGTAGACGAGCTTCACTTCTGGGCTGCCAGAGCCGATGCCGCCGCCGCTGCTGCCGCTGCTGCCGCTGCTGCCGCTGCTGCCGCTGCTGCCGCTGCTGCCGCCGCCGCTGCCGCTGCTGCCGCCGCTGCCGCCGGCAATGTCCCTGAGCGCGGCGTCAAACTGCAGCAGCGCCGCCATGACGCAGGGCACGCCGTGCAGCGCGCTCGCCGGATCCGCGGCGCCGCCGCCACCATCGCGCTCCGCCGTGGCGGCGGCGGCGCGGTCGCGTTGGCGGCAGAGGCGGCGGTGGCGCGCGACGATCGCCAGCGCGGGGTGCCGCAGCAGCAGGCCGTCGTCTGCTATGGCGCACCACTGCTGCTGCGCGCGGCTGCTGCCGAACGTGCCAGAGCTCAGCATTGCCAGGCAGCGCTGCAGCGCACTCATGCGCGAGGCGGCGGCGGCGGCGGCGGCGGATTCGGCGTCGGGTGCGGCGGCGGCAGCGGCGGCGGTGGTCGTTGTGGCAGCGGCCAGGCTGTTGACGGTGCGCTTGAGCTCCTCGAGGTACGCCTGAGCGGGCAGCACAGTGTGTGAGCACGGCGCTTGGTTCACTAGGGGTTCACTGAGGGTTCACTGCACTCAGGTGTACTGCAGCCGAGCTCAGATAGTGTGTGTGAGCGCAGCGCTTGGTTCACTAGGGGTTCACTGAGGGTTCACTGCACTCAGGTGTACTGCAGCCTGAGCTCAGGTAGTGTGTGTGAGCGCAGAGCTTGGTTCACTAGGGGTTCACTGAGGGTTCACTGCACTCAGGTGTACTACAGCCTGAGCTCAGATAGTGTGTGTGAGCGCAGCGCTTGGTTCACTAGGGGGTCACTGAGGGTTCACTGCACTCAGGTGTACTGCAGCTTGAGCTCCTCGAGGTATGCCTGGGCGGGCAGTGTAGCTGCGGTGAGTGTGAGCGTGGGCTTGGTTCGCTGGGGTTCACTGAGGGTTCAGCGCACTCAGGTGTACTGCAGCCTGCTGAGGTCCTGACGCCCCGCTGTTACGATTATGCCATTTTGGCTGCTGTTGAAATTTGGGTATGGCCCGATGCATAGTGCATGCCCTATGGTAGGGTACGGTCCAGCTCTAGGGTTTCTCAGGAAAACTCTGGCAAGTTAAAGGCTCTGGTGCCCCTGCGGAACGCATAAGTTTTGTACAGTGAACTGCCAAGGCGGTGTAGGACAAAGGACATCGGATTGGCATGCATCGGCAACCTGTGCTTGGCTCAATGATGCTCAAGGCTGTGTAGGTTAAGGGAAATGGGGATTGGCATGTATCAGCAACTTGTGCTTGGCTCAATGATGCTCGCAAGCAGCTAAAGTGCAGCGAATACGGTGCACCCAACCCTAACTCTAACCCTAACCCCAATCCTAACTAAATCAAAAGCACCTGAAGCGAGCAGCCAAAGTGCAGCGAATGGGGCTTGCAGCTGTGCAAAGGTCACCCCTTCAGCTGCAGTGCCGCAACAAAACCATAATGAAAGCGAATCAAAAGATCGTATACAATAAATGCCCTGTACTGGAGATGCAAACCAGTTCAGTGCTGCAAGCCTTCGAAGTAGTGCGCGGACTTGGATTTGTGGTGGTGTGGCAGATTGAATATATGCAGTGCGGGTCGGTGACGCGACCGACCCTCACCTAACCCTAAGTATTGTTTCTCTGCAACGATAGGCCTTTGCCTTCCGTCTCGGCACAGTTGTCATCCTAACCCCAACCCTCGTCCTAACGCTGAACCTTACCCTAGTCCTGACCCTAAGTAACCCTAATTCTAACCCTGACCCTCACTCTGACGTCAACCCTAACACGGTTGACTTCTGCACTAGCAGAAATTGTCATCCTTACCCTGACCCCAACCCTAACCCTGACCCTCGCCCTGACCCTAACGCTAACCCTAGTCCTAACCCTTACCCCAACTCTGACAGCATGTCACAGCTCGTCTGCTTTCAACTTTTTGCAAGCTGATTGCGGTTTATGACTGGGATTGAGTTGGGATCGTCGTCAGGGCTAGGGTTGGGGTTGGGACTACGTAGGGTCACCTAGGTAGGGTTCGGGCCATAGCAGCTTTATTCTTGAAGCACCTGTAGCTTAGCTGCTATGGCTGCCTGCGTGTGCATGCGTGCGGCAGCTTGCGCGCGCACGGGATGCAGCGCTCCTGAGTAGGCCACCTGCCACACCTACACAATGAGCGCGTTCATTGGTACATGCGGGTCTCGCAGCGATACTTGAACAACTACTTCATGTTTTCTCATTGGGAACGGTCGCGTGTGCTCGGCACGCATTGCTTGCATTGCGCGTACTGTGCGTGTTGTGGCGGCGCAACGCAAGCAGTGCTCAACGATCCACATCCGCACGCAGCGTAAACCCGCTACACCTGCAACCACAATCAAACGGCGGCGCCGCAGTCGGCATTGACGATAATTCTGACTGCATACCTTCTTGCGTATGCAATCTGCTGTTGCAGCGGTACAAGGCATCTGCACAAACCTCGAAGTGTACACATGTGTGTGTCCGTGTGCCTTGCAGCACGCACGTAAAAAGTTATTTGCTCCTGTCGCGTTTGCATGCCCTCGCGTGCGCGCTACGTCCGCACGCAGCGCGGAAGCGCCGTACCCGAAGCACACCCGCAACACGCTGCAGTTGAAGTGACGTTTACTCTGAGGGCGCACCTTCTTGCGCGCGCGCGTGTTTCGTGCGTTCTCGCGGTTCCGGTCGCGCGTGCGGCGCAGGCGCACGTCGGGCGCAACGTCGCCGCCGCGGCGCCGCTTCGGCACGTTGCCGCTGCGCGCCGCCGCCTCCGCCGCAGCGAGCAGCGGCCGCGGCGCCGCCGCTGCCGCGTCGAAGTCTTCTTTCACTGCCGCCACCGCCGCCGCTGCTGCTGCGGGGCTGCGCGGCGCCGGTGCTGCCGCCGCCGCTGCTGCCGGCGAGAGGCGCGCCGCTGCTGCTGCCGCTGCGGCAGGCGGCGCGTGGCGCGGCGGCATCGCCGTGGAGGCAGCGGCGGCGGCGTCGATGACGGCGTCCATCCACATGGGCGTCAGCTGCGCTGAGCCGCCGAGGTGCGCCTGCCGCTGCTGCTGCTGCTGCTGCTGCTGCTGCAGGTGCTGCCGCTGCTGCTGCTGCTGCTGGAGGGCGGCCAGCGACGGCGACGGCGGCGGCGGCAGCGGCAGCGCCGACATCAGCATGCGCTGCTGCTGCTGCTGCTGCTGCTGCTGAACCATGTTGGCCATGCTGTAGTTGCGGTAGAGGCCGGCCATCTGAGGCGGCGGCAGCGGCGGCGCAGTCGCCGCGGCCGCTTGCGGCGGCAGACCAGCCCAGGCGGGGTAGGGCAGCGGGGGGGAGGACAGGGGGGCGGGGGGGGGCGCCCACTCCATCATCTGGTAGTAGGGGAACGGCGTAGATGGGAGGTACGTATTGGTGGTGTTGGCGATGGCTGCTGCTCCTGATGCTGCGGCGAGAGAGAAGCAGGGACGTCGGAGATGACAGGAACGGAGTGAGCGACTGCTTGGGCCGTGTCTGTCGGTGCCGCAAAGGGGGGGGGGGGGGGGGGGGGGGGGGGGTACACTGAGTGATGTTCAGTGCGTGAGCATTGAGGACAGCGCAGACAAAAGCAGCAGTGTGCGTGAGACATTCAGGCCGTGTCTGTCAATGTTCGAGAAGGGAGGGGGGGGCGCAGGCAGATTGAATGACACTTCAGGTTTGAAGTAACATGGGTGGCCAGCATGAGAACGGCAAGGACAGGCAACAGGGGTTACCGCGGTGGCACGGAGCAGGAGCACTAGGGATGCAATTAAGGGGATGTGACATTGGGTGGGAGCACCGTGCAAAGAAAAACAGAGAGGGGCAGCAATGCAATGCGATGTGCGCAGGGGGCCCGGCCAGGGATGTCTGTTGTGCGCATGCCATCAGACTGGCGGGCCACTGGATCAGGCTGGCAGTGCGCCGTCTCAGGAGAAGCTGAGCACGCACGGCTCGGGCGGTGCGGTGTCTTCCCCTTGGAGCGTGAACATCATGCACTTGAAGTACACCAGTTGAGCATGGTATCAGTTGAAGATGCAGGTTATTCAGCTGAAAGGCTGGTAGCGTGGCAGCTTCATTGGCGCATCCATCTATGATGATGGTCCAAGCCAGGCTGCAGTAAGCAGCAGTCATTGATGACGATCGGAATGCTGTTGCAGCAGAGGAAAGAGCTGGATCTGATTCTGGTTCATCGCAGTTGCCTGGTTGTTGCTATTGTGAATACTTGCACTTTAGCAACAGCGGCAGCGGCCAGGTGCGTACAACTCTACAAGCAGTCACTCATCACCGATCAGCACAAGCGCTTTTGCAACGCACCTTTCTGATCAGCGTCATCAGCATATTACATCAGACTGCAATGACAGACAGCAAGTATGCACGCCTGTCACACACTCTGGTATGTTGAGCGCCTCACCTGCGCCCGAGGTTCCCACCGGTTGCTGTAGAGCGGGCAGCATGTTCAAGTCCGCTCTGCCATTAGCATCGATGTTATGCTGGCCTTGCAAGCTGGCTTCGAGGAGTGCTCCGAGCCACGGGTCCATGGCGTCGAGACAGTTCCCAGAAGCCGACTGGAGCAGCAGCAGCAGCAGCAGCAGCCAAAGCACAGCAGGCATACAGATGGTGAAAATAGCCCGGCAACATAGCACCTGTCCCAAGTGGGGCAAACGCAGTGTGTGCTGAGACGCAACTCAGGGAATGGTAGTGTGCACTGAGTTTGTAGCGTCTGGCCTCGTTGGCTGCGTTCGCGCAAATGGGTCGTCTGGACACTGGCATACATGCTGGGCTCTGAACCACAAGCAGCCGTCATAAACCACACTGCCAGGTTCGTGCACGTCAAAAAGCTTACCATAGTGCTGTCGCCCGCGTCCATTCTGGTTGATATACCCTTCGGTCCCGGATTGACGACCCACCGATGCCTACAGACAGCACTACGGACTGCACGTCTGATGCTATTGGTGGTCTACGCCCGCTGATGACTAGGTGCGTTATGTCGGATCTCTAGTAACTGTGCCAGGCGGCGCGCCTTCCTGCTGCACGACGGCCTTAGAACGTGCACTTGCGTAAAGCTGTAGTACCGTACTGTCGCTCAGGCACCGCAGTCCGCAAAGCGCTACATGTTCGGTGACATCAAGGGGCTGCAATGCGAGTGCTCCTAGGCTGGCGATCTTGTGGTCACCCCCCCCGAGTGTGCATTGAAGCCAGTCTAACGAGGATGCAGAGCGTCGACGCTGGCCTTTCAGAGGCGCAGGCAAGGCCCAACTTGAACCTCAAAAGCCCATTTGAGCGAAACGCACCGAACCTACGGAACCTTCCATTCGCTGCTTGTAGAGCCGCCCGAGACTGCAGCAGCAGCCTTCTGCATCCCTCGTATATGCGATGCAGGCGTGTTGTCACGGTGCGCAACTGGATTCCCGTTCACAGCTGTGACTACTCAATTGTGACTACTCTGTACCATGCAGCGCGTGGGGATCGTGCAGCGCTCAAAATAGCGGATGATGATGGCGTGTCTGACGAAGCTACTATCATTTGCACCCACCCTGTAACCCCCGCGCACAGGGAGCACAGGAAGCGTACAGGCATGTACAGGCGCCGGGAAGCGCAGCTTTTCCTCTACGTGCCATGAAAGGCGGCAGCAAAAGCTTTTGCAGGTCTGTCTCTCTCGGCCAGATGACCTGGATGTGTGGCAAGTTACGGGAGAAGAAACGAGCTCTCTGTGGGGTTCCGTGTGACGACATGTGGCCCGGACTCATCAACCAGCACGTCAGCCGCTTCATGACGCTGTGTGCGTACAGCGAGTGCGAGCTGAGAGCGGCACTGTTGTTTCACGTTCAGCCTCCAGTGGATATTGGGTTTATCAAGTGTCAAGTGACAGCATGAAGATGGTGATTCTGCATTTGAAGTTGGTAATGGATATCAAGGCTCTCCAGGGGGTCAGACAATCTCAGATCAGCAAAAATCAAGCATTCTGAATGCTTCAAAGCATACTCAACACTGCTGCACAAGGCTGAGTGTACTGATCGGCATTTTGCCAACCCGAATTATGCAGCATGACCAGTTTGTCATGCGCATACAATCTCACAGCAGCATGTTGCTCTGGTAGCACTAGGCGCAGTGCCTGCACACCACAGGCACACCAGATGTGTGAGCGACGTGCAGAAGTGCTCCAGACACTGCTTACTTTGAGAGGCGCAGGCTTCTAGGTGTTGTGCTGCTACTAGCAATGCTTGAGACCTTCCTCAGAAAGCCACACGCAGATGCGCCCGTCCAGGCTAGCGCAGTGCTGCACTGAATGAAACAGTACAGCAACTTCTTGAAAAGGTTTTGTTTTCTGTTTGCCTCAAGATACAACGATGTCGGAATATCATGCTCTCATATAACTGCGGAGTCGTGTAACTCAAGGACATGTAACTGCAGGGGCGCGACTGGCCTACCTGGCTGTTACCTGAGCAGGTTGCACGAGCAGGTTGCACCTACTCGTGCCCTGCATAAGACTCGTCGCTTGGACTGCTCACTACATAGCTGGCTCTATCGTGCCAGCTCTATTCACGACCTCGACATTCCACTCAATATTCACTTCGCCTTAGCACAGTCCTTCAGCCGGAGCCTCTCTTCCTCCCTGCTGCCTTGCTACCTGGCTTGGCATCTAGTCATGGAGCTCTAGCTGAGTCGTCATTCCCGACACAACGGACCTTTGAATTTGTTCACTATTGCATCTGCTAACAATTGACATGTCCCAGAGGCCAGGTGCATGGGTGTGCCTGCAGTCAAGTCGTAAGTGGCGACTCAACCTGCACTGGCCCCGAACAGCTTGCACCCTGATTCTGCTACACCCTGATTCTGCTACACCATATGCCGCCCTTCCTTCTCACCCTGCAAGTATGCCAAGATGTGCTCCCGTCAGCTCTTGTGGCGTGCCAGAGACATGTCCATGTCAGCGAGGATCTGATTTTTTCGCCAATTGACAAACCGTGCTTTGCGCACCAAGTCCGCATTCGTCTCACCTGAGCACTGCCTCACAGTGGGTGGAGCGCTCGTCCAGCTTTTGCCATTGTGCGCCCAGGTGTTGTCGATGCAACGCATCTCGGTACCTGTACGACATTAATGTATTATTGATGCAACGCATCTCGGTACCTGTATATGTACGACATTCATTACACTCGGTACTTTTTATTAATTCTCGCTCAGGGCGCGAAAAAGCCCAGATGATTGGCATCTAGCTGTAAGGAATCTACATGTCGTATGACAGTCTGGAAGTGTCGCAACGACAACCACTCAAACGCCGCCGCCGCCAAATGGCATCTCGGGGTCCTCCCCTACGTCCTCCTCCATGTGCCCCCCCCCCCTGGATTCTGCCATGTGTGTCATGACACGGCCAGAGTACGCCATGTGGAGCGCTGCCGACAGTGCCGAGCGTAAGCGCGCCAGGGCGATGCCCTTGAGAGCTTTAGGGCGCGCTCCTCCGGGCACTGACATCCTGCTGGCATACTCCGTCGCCACAGCCTCCAGCAGCTTCCGCCCCTGCTCCCCGATGCTGCCAAATGACCCTATTGCCAATGTGGCAAGTTTGTAGCAATTCTGATCATAATGACCAGAATAGTGGGTAGTCTTGGCGGCCTCTTGGTCGCGGCAGCATCGCTCGGGGTCTGCTGCAGTCTTCGCCGCCCGCGACGCCACCTGTGCCTCGAAGCAGGTAACGTCCACCATGAGCGGTAGGTGGCGTGTCGGGTCGTCGTAGCCGGTCACCGGGAAGGCGTCGGCAGGCAGCACGATGTCCATCCTGCGACTCCCCGGCGGCCCGGCGGACCCCAGAAACGGCGTGTAGTCCTCGTCCACCAGTCCCGTTTTGAGGTATTGCCGCAGGAGGCGCTGCGTGGCCCTCTTGACGCTATTGTGGACAATGGTGTCGTGCGCCTTGACGCGTGGCGCTTGACACAGCCGTGCATGCAGGGTGCCGCCCGGCGACTTCCCGCACAGCTTGCAGCCTGCCGTCTGCTCCTCTACTCCGATGGCGCGTTTGACGGCCAGCTGCCAGGATAGGCCATCGAACGAAGCCGTTGTGGAGTACATGGGCTCGTTGAGGAATGCCATGCCGATCGAGTGCATGTGGCGCTGCGACCGGAATCGAGCAAGTGCTTGCGTGCGTTGCGTGCCCTGCGGCAGCTGTTGCAGGTCCGCCTCCACCTTATCTGCAAGCTCGGTAGCGACGGCATCTGCAAGCGCACTCTGATTGGGGCGCTTCAGGCTACACTGCAACTGCAGAGCACTGGCGTCAAGTACGCAAGCAGCATCCGCACCAGTGCCACCACCTGCTGTCGGCCGCAGCGGCGGCTGCTGCGTAGGTGGTTGCTGCTGCAGTGGCGTTAGCGCTGGTGGCAGTAAATGTTCCAGCTTGTCACCTGTTGCTGCACGTAGAGATGTGGCAGCTGTGGCGATCGTCCGCATGAGGGGCAGGCGCGCCACCTCTGCTGCTGCTGCGCCTTGTAGCATTGCTGGTGTGGAACGCGCAGCGCCTGCATTGACGGCTGCCGCTGCTGCGTGCGCTGGTGCTGCAGCTGTGCCGCCTGCCGTTGCTGCTGCTGCCAGTGGTGTTGCTGCTGCCGCAGGTGTTGGTGCAGCACCTGCCGCATTGGCCGCTGCCACCGCCATTGCCGCTGTCGCAGCCGGCACGGTTGCGGCGCCGCCTGCCGACGCTGCTCCTGTTGCAGGTGCTGCAGCAGCCCTTAGGCTAGTAGGGCCTGTAGCAGCTGTATTGCCTATGCCCGCAGCCGCTGCTGTTGATGCTGCAGTTAGTGATGCCGCCGAGGCCACTTGAGGTGCAACATGTGCTGCCGCTGCTGCAGCAGCCTCTGATGCTGGAGCAGCTGCTGCTGCCGCCGCTGCTGCTGCCGCCGGAGTAGTTGCGCCGTGCGCCGCCGCTGCTGCTGCTGCCGCTGGTGCCGCCTGTGCTGCCGCCGCGGCCCCTGATCCAGCGGCAGCTGCGTCGTGTGTTGCCGGAATGGCTGCGCCATAAGCGCGGCCAGCCGCTGATGCAGTTGCCGCTGCCGGAGCGGTCGCGCCTCCACTGGCAACCGCCGCTGCCGCTGTAACAGTTGCCGCTGCTGATGCTGCTGGTGCTGGTGCTGCTGCCGCTGCTGCCGGTGTCGCTTGTGTTGCCGCATCCTCAGCAGCGTTGTCTGCAGCCGCTTGAGGAGCCGCCTGCTGCAGCACCCCCGCCCATCCAGAGAGTGCTGGTTGCAGCGCTTGCAACGTGCCCGCCACATACGCAGCATCAGCGATGTCGCAGGCGCTGGTAATGCCAAGGCCGCCATGCCGTGTTGGGAGTCGCGCTTGCTGTAAGGCTGGGCCGTGCGCTGCCAGATGGAAGTGGGCCCCACTTTGCTCAAACTGGCGCCAGGTCTGGCCTGGTGGCTGCAGGCCCATTGAGTGCTCAAGCACCCACTGCGTGACCCGATCCCACTCCTTGGCGGCTGGCGCTGTCTGCGTAGTGGGAATGGTGCGCAGGCAGTACGTCATGCGAGGCACCACGCAGTAGCGCAGTAACCTGAACATAGCCCTCGGAGATGTCAGGCGCGCGCATCGCTCTGCAAATCGAGCCCCTGCCCCGCCTGCACCCGCTTCCCTGCGCAGCCATGCGTCCACAAAGCTGCTGTGGCCCACCGGCACAACCCCACGGCAACTGATTTTCAGCTCCACGGTTCTGATTTTCATCCGTATCCCCCACTAGCTGAACGCCCAGCTGCTGCAGCAGTTGCCGCTCGTGGTCTGTCACCACATGCCCCCTGCCAGGCAGCGCGCGTGACTTGGTGAGGTTTAGCTCCAGCCCCACCTCCGCAAAGTGTTGTTTGAGCTGCGCCACCGCCTGTATGTCATCCTGAGTCAGCGTGCAAGCGCCTGTTCGGACGTTGGCATCGTCCATGTAGGCGCCCATCCGCCTCCGCGCGCGCTGCGCAGCCGCCGCCTCATTGAACCGTTTCAAGCACTGAGCAATGGCGCCGCAGAAGAGCATCGGTGCCGCGGGGTCCCCCTGCTTAAACCCGCGCTGAGACATGATGATGCGCGTGGAGCCGTCAACGTGCTGGAACAGCAGGCGTGGCCGAGTGCGAACGTATGTGCCGATGAAGTAGTCGAGGAAGTCCGGCAGCTGTGCTGCTACCCATTCCGCTGCCGCCAGGACGAACACCATGTTGAAGGCATTCTTGAGGTCCAGCATGAACTGCCAGTGACCGAGCTCATACGCGAGTTTGCCGGCCATGGCCGCTTTCTCCGCTCCTGCTGAGACGGCTACCCCATACTGCCCGTCTGGCTCAAGGAGCTCCGCCAGGAAGTCTTTGCGGTCTGCCACGTACACCGAAGTGCATAGTCGCTGCAGCACCTCGCCGCAAACGATGGGCCGCTGCTTAGCTGTACCATCTTCCTGTTGTTCTGCAAGTGGCGTCAGGCGCCCCGCGCCATGCAACTGCCAGAAGGCATCCGGCAGCCGCGCAGCCTCCCGCATAACGGTCTGAAGCCACCGTGTGAGGACAGCAGCAAACTCATGCCGTCCCCAGCTTGTGCGTAGCGCATCCTGCAGGTGGCTGTAGCGCAGCCCCGATGGGCCTGCTCCACTGTAAGGGCTTGCTCGCTGGATGAGCTTGGCAACCGTCTCTGGCTCAATTCCCTCCCCCTGTAACAGGCTGAGTTCTGCTGGCATGTCGGCTGCTTTCGCCACAAGCTGATCAACCATGCCGGATAGCTCATGGAGTTGTTCCCCTGGCGCAGCGGGGGGTGTTTGGACTGCATGGCGGCAAAGCAGTCATCATCAGGTATCGCCACCGTTTTGGGCTGAAGGAAACGCGCTGCCTGCTGTAGCCCCCCCCGTGTGCCCATGCACTGTAGGACGTAGGCGTTGATCGCTGCCTCCGTTTGCTGGCGCGCGCGCCAGCGCCGGTGCGCACGCGCGTGTGCGAGGAGCGCTGGCACCAACCGGTCAAGCTCACCGCGTGCCAACATTCTGATTCTGTCGGAGCGAGTGATGCCAGGTGCGCCATCGGTGGAGGTGATGAGTGATGGCATGAGGTGGTGTAGAATCGTGGATCTTTGCAGTCGCTGCACGCGCCCTGCGGAATCTGGCTCCCGCGCCGCATTGACGAACATCGTCATTGTGTGTGCCAACAGATGTGTTGCTGCGTTCTCCAGTGCAGCTCCCACATAGCGACGATTGCGTGGTCTAGCAAGGCTTCTAGTTGTCGCGAACTGCAGCTTGCACAGCTCATCGAGGCTGATGCTGTCAAGCACTGCTGCGACTGCGGGGGTTGAGATGGTCCACGTGAAAAGCCCACCTGCCCCACCTGCTGCGCCTGCAGGGCCTGGCGCTGCCGCTGCTGTCGCCGCACCTGCCGCTCTGGGGCCCCCTCCGCCGCCGCCGCGGCCGCCACGACCACAGCCTCGTCCGCCGCTGTCGCTGCTGCGACCGCTGCCACGGCCACCGCGGCCGTTTTGAGTTCGCGCGCCACTGCCGCTGTTGCTAGCACCGCCGCTGCGGCTGCTGGCATCACTGCTGCGGCCGTTGCCAGCGCCGCTGTCCTTAGTACCGGCTGCACTGCCGCCGCCGGCACCGCTGCTGCTGCCGCCTCCGGTTCTGCTGCCGCTAGTCGCTCTGCTACTGCTGACGTCTGCATCATTGCTGCCGCTGCGAACGCGTCCTCCATTGCCACGTCCGCGCCCTCCACTGCGACCCCGACCCCCTCGTGTAGCACTGCTGCCCCCGCGTTCCGGCCTCTTTGAGCTGCCGGAGGAGCTGCTGCCACCAGCCTGAGCAGCAGGTGCCTGCTGCGCGTGCGCTGGTCCCTTTGCGTAGGGGTTGCCGATGGGTGTGCACGCCGGTTGCTGCTGTGGCAGCGACGTGGTAGCTGTTGCCGTCGATGCATCAGGTGCTAGCGGTGCTGCTGATGCTGTTGTTGACAATGTTGCCGCCACTGCAGCGGGTGAAGTGATAGGCCTGCATTTGCGGCAGTGCTTGCCCGCGCTGGCATCGCTGCTGTCCACTCTGAATGTCTTGTTGGCATGAAACAGGTTTTTGCACAAGGCACACTCGGTGTAGATGGTTTGCAAGTGCGACGTGCTGAGGTCGGAGCGCTCCATGAACGTTGTTGCTGTCCCACTGTGGTGTTTGCGCTGGTGCTTCGCCGCGATGTGGGCGTTTAACCTCTGCTGTAACGAGAGCAGCGACATGCCCTTCTTCACCACGAGGTCGCATAAGTTGCACTTGTACTCCGGGTCCGCACTGCCTCCACCTCCAGCTTCGTCGTCTAGCATCAGACGTTGCTGTTCCAGACTGTTATGACCTGTTCTAGAGCGCTTGACTGCACTTTGCCCGCCCGTGTGCTCCCCTTCGCCTGTTTGATCGGAAATTGACCAACCGTCATTCTGTACCCTCTTGCGTTTGTGCGCTGCGCGTCCGTCTCCAGTTGCTCTGCTGCTGCCACTCGTGCCATCGTCCTGTTGACAAGCGCCATTGCCATCTGCAGCACTGGTGCTAATATCCTGCGCTTGTGCGCACGCTAGATCGGATTCCTTGCATTTCTGCGCTGATTCAGAGTTGGCAATACGGGCCTCCCGCCGCCGCCATGATATTCTTTTCATGATCTCTGCTACGCCATGGTGCTACATGCTACAGCTACATACCTATCCGCATCTCGTGGAGGCCTACTAGATTCCTGTACTTCCTCACTCGGTACCTGTACGACGTTAAAATGTATATTTCATGTCGTACAGGTACCGAGATGCGTTGCATCGACAACACCTGGGCCACACCATGAAAGTTACAAAGGCCTGCGATGACGTAGAGGTGTGAACTGTGTGCTGCTTGGCCATTGCGTCCTCCCCCGCACCAGCGGCATAGCTACCCATCTGAATGTGTCCAAGGTCTGGTTTGAAGCAGCCCTCTGGTAATACTGAACAGGCGTAAGCCTGGCACGTGATGCAGCGATTTCCTGATCATGTGCAGCTCGACTGAGCATCTTACTTTCAAACCAAATATGCTGCAGCCTGTCTCACGTGCTGCCAACACCCACACGTCCGAAGTCCCAGCACAAAAAACCTCAAACCTCAACAGTTGATCCTCAGGGTCCTGGGCAACGGATAGGATCGTGCTTTCCTGGAAAGGAGCACGCTGTTGAGTTTACCTGGCGCTGCAGCTTGAGGAAGGCGTGGCAATGGGGCAAAAAGTGGGCAAAGCGTCTTATGCACCGGAGGCTGTGCCCTTCCTGAACCTCAGCCGCAGATCCCAGGTCAGCACTGATATAGCTGTATACTGCAGCGACCAAACACGAACCTGAAAAGAGACCACTTTCATGTTTATCATTTGTTCGTCAATCTGCACCATTGTACGGCTTGTCCCTAATTCATGGCTGTATTTGATCAATTCATTTCATGTCGGAAGACGATCTCTGTGTCTATAGTGTCCAGCTTTGTAGGCACAGTGTGTGCCTGTCTTGTGTAAGAGTTGATGCCGTGTCGTGCAGCTTGACATTCAAGAGCCTAGATGGTGTGGGAAACAAAGTAGGAAATGCTCCACATGAGGGATTGTGCAGGCATCGCAGGTACACTTCACGCAAAGGCTCTGCCTCAGTGAGAGCAAGTTTTGTGCCCAATTGGTGGCATGATTGCATTGAACAACGTCCCATCGCGTTCAGCGCATGCATGCTTGTAGGTATCTTGCATGCTCTCAAGCACGCCAGTGTCAACGCCAACAATCAATCCGCTCTCTGCCATTTGCAATTACATCAAGAGTGCTGGCTTGCGCACTCATTGACTTGGAACCCATGCCTGCCGTTTTTGCCCGCGTCAGTGGTTTTCTGGCCGCTCTTGCCTGCGTCCTGGTAATTATAGATTGACTAGCAGCTTGAGTCGCATGGCAGGAAAGCTTGCGTTCAGCTGCATGTGATCGTGGCTTGCACACAACACCAAATAGATGCGATTTCCTATTCAACAGTGTTCTGCTTACCTGACGCAGCTCACTCACTGCGCAACATTTCACTTTCTTCAAAAGCCGTCACGTGCATACTTTTGCTGTCGTCAGACGACGCCGTTGGAGCAAAGTTCAACACGCCGGCTACAGACCGTGTGCGCCTGCAGCGCACTAT
This sequence comes from Tribonema minus, assembly GCA_017506865.1. Classification (NCBI taxonomy): domain Eukaryota; class Xanthophyceae; order Tribonematales; family Tribonemataceae; genus Tribonema; species Tribonema minus. The sequence continues at coordinate 318,574 of JAFCMP010000056.1, read as the reverse complement.
CAGACGGATGCAATGATGATGTTGAAGTTGCTACGCTGATGTTGGATTTTGTGACGCGTCTGCCACAATGCCCCCTGCCTGCATTCAGCTTCAGCCATGTCACCTTTCGCAAATGTAGTACAGCAGCAGCAACTGCCAAAGGCGGAGGACCCCCACGATGCCATTTGCAATGGCACTTCGCATTGTTGACAATGTTGTCAAGTCCAAACTCGTCCCAAATAACTACAACGTTGGCCCCATAATGCACTCCGACGGGAGTAGGTGCTGCGGCGCTGGCAGGTGCTCTGCGAGCTGCCAAGTAAACTGGCCCTGTACTCAACGACGACTTGTCGGTTATAAATTACAACAGCACCTCACAAGCGTCGGCGCCAAATGGCAGCTGATACGAGCTGTGCCACACACCCCAACTTAGGGTTAGTGCAAGGATTAGGGTTAGAGTAGGGCTCAAGCTCATTGCACACACCAGCATGCCCAGACGCGCTCAAAGCAGCGGGCACCTGACACATGGCACATGCCACCATGAGCGATCTTCCTGTTGGAATATGGACCTCACTCATATTTTAGTGTCTGATTCTGCATTAGCACTTGTCAGTTGCATGTTACGTGATGACGTACTGGCGACTACATGTTAAAAATGCAACCGTAATGTAGAGTACTTAAAATTACCGTAATTGCAACCGTAATGTAAATGTCACTCTCAACAGGTAGTCGCAAGTACGTCATCCCGTGTCATGCAACTGACAAGTGCTAATACAGAATCAGACTTCCACCTTCAGCTTTCACTGATACCTTCTTTGAGCGCCATTTGACTCACACGTGCGACCTGCCATCGGAGTCTGCTGCCAGCCACATGGCATGATTCCTGCACAACACACAAAGCTTTTCCGAGCCGAGCACCGCTCCGCAGCGCAGTCCCCGTACTGAAGTGTAACCGCCTGTAACTGCCGCCACGCCGCACTCAACTCTGCCCCACGGTGCGCTGCCGCCGCCGCCGCCGCCGCTGCCTCCGCCGCTGCCGCCGCCGCCGTTGCCTCCACCGTCGCCGCCGCCGCCGCCTCCGCCGCCTCCGCCGCCGCTGCCACCACCGCCACCACCACCACTGCTGCCACCGCCGCCGCTGCCACCACCACCACTGCTGCCGCCGCCTCCTCCGCCTCCGCCGCCGTGCCAGGAGCTGCTCTGGGAGGCCTTCAACGACATCGCGGACGGCTTCGGCATCACCGAGGCGGAGACGCGCGCCATATTCGCAGAGCTCGAGCCGGAGCTCGCGACGCCACGCGCGCGCATCGAAGCCGCCGCCACCGCCCTCTTCCGGCTGCTCGATACGGACGGCAACGGGCTGATAGACGCGGTGGAGATGCTCAGCGCGCTGGCGGCAGCGGGCGGGATGAGCGCCGAGGCGGCGCTGGAGTTCGCGTTCGCGTGCTTTGACTTTGACGGCGCGCGCGCGGTGACGCTCGACGAGGCCGCGCTCGCGCTCACGGGCGCGCTCGCGGGGTGCTGCAAGCTGGCGCGCGAGGTCAGACAGTATGCATGCATATATGCATGAACACATGCGGGTATGTAGGTATATAGTGAGCGCTGACGATCGATGCGCCTGTGCTCGCTCTGACCGGCGCTCTCACAGGCTGCTGCTGCAAGCTGGTGCGCGAGGTATGTATGTATATGTACATACACATGCGGGTATGTAGGTTTGTAGTGAGCGGTGACGCTCGACGAGGCCGCGCTCGCGCTGGCGGGCGCGGGCTGCTGCGAGCTAGCGCACGAGGTGGGGCTGCATGCGCGAGGTAGTATGCATAATGCAAACATGTGGATAAGAGTTAATGTGAGCTGCACGCGCTGACGCTCGACGAGGGCCGCGCTTGCGCTGGCACGCGCGCGTCGGGGGGATTGTGCTGGACCGTCACCAGGATATGCGGAGCGTCACCGGTTGTGGTGGAGCGTCACCAGCATAAGGAGCGTCACCGGCCGTGGTGGAGCGTCACCAGCACGTGCGCAGCGTCACACCTTGCACGCGTGCCGGTCGCCGAGCTAACTTCACATTGTGAAGTGCTTCCGCTTGACCATTGTCACGACCCCCCCCCCCCCCCCCCTCCGCGGGTTGAGCCCTCGCCTTCAATGCGTACGAGAGGGGCTGGGTTGGTGTCATCGCTCAGTGAGCCCCCCCCCCCCCACACCCCCCCACCCCCAGCACAAAGGAAATTGAAGCTGCTTCACTGCGTCATTGGCTCCGGTATGCAGACAGACGTTGAAGGCGGCTGTTGTCGCAGAGGTGGGATGCGCATTTTTCTCACAGAGGTCAGGCGTGACAGTGCTACAGCCTGCACCGCCGCGCTGAGATGCGCAGCAGCGGCCTTGTGGTTGCTGGGGCACCGGAGGTTTGAGCGTGCGGAAAGCGTTTGGGGAGGGGGGGGGGGGGGTACCAGGGTGTGCTCATCAGGCAATTGATCACCTCGGCATGATGCCGGGTGTACGGAGCGAATGATTGAATGAATGGAGTCAATGAGTGGAAAGTCGACCATACGAGCACGCCGAGCGCATTGCGCAGGCGCGTAATGACCGCCTCATGCGGCCACGCTCGCTCAAAAACAAGTCGTTCAAAGACGCGTCTTCCAGAAGCCAGTGCAATAGCGCCATGACGTGAAGCTCACACACACACACGCACCGCCGCCGCCGCTGCAGACCCCGCCCGCAGATGCCGACGTCGAGGAGTTCGTCATGGACGCCTTCGAGGCGCTGCAGCAGCAGCAGCAGCAGCAGCAGCAGCAGCTGAGCAATGACACCAGCACCGCCGCCGCCGCCGCCGCCGCTGCTGCTGCCGCAACCGCAACGGGCCCCGCGCGCGTGCGCACAGCGGACGTCGTCGCCCACTGCTGCGCGCACGCGGAGTCGCGCTGCTGGCTGGAGTACTTCCGCGATCCGCCGGAGGCAGCGCCGGACACCACCGCCGCTGTCGCCGCGCTGTCGCCGCCAGGTGAGCAATATGGCAAGTGAGTGAGTGAATGCTTTCACGTGGGTCAGCGGAGGGTGCACAGGTCGCGTGTGTTGCTGCCGCCGCCGCCGCCGCGCTGTCCTTGTCGTTTGCCAGGTGAGCACGCCGCCGCCGCCGCCGCTGCCGCTGCGCTGTCGCCGCCAGATGAGCGGTGTGGCAAGTTAGTGAATGATTGAGTGAGTGAGTGAGTGAGTGAGCGATTAGTAAGATAAAGCTTTTATGTGGCCTGCCGGAGGCGGCGCTGGATGCGCACCGCGCCGCCGCCGCCGCCGCGCTGCCGTCGCCAGGTGAGCGTGTGGCAAGTGAGTGAGTGCTTTTGCATGGGTGCGCCGGTTGCATGCGCTGCTGCCGCCGCCGCTGTCGCGCTGTCATTGCCAGGTGAGCATGCCGCCGCCGCTGCCGCCGCCGCCACGCTGTCACCGCCAGGTGAGCGTGTGGCAAGATAGTGAGTGAGTGAGTGAGTGAGTGAGTGAGTGAGTGAGTGAGTGAGTGAGTGAGTGAGTGAGTGAGTGAGTGAGAGCAAGCTGTTACGTGTGGCCCGGAGGGTGCGCCGGTCGCGTGCGCTGCTGCCACCGCTGCCGCCACGCTGTTGTTGCCAGATGAACGGTGTGGCAAGTGAGCAAGTCAGTGAAGAGGCATGTACTGCGGCAGCTCCGCCAGCCGCCGCCCCCGCCGCCGCCGCCCCGTACTGTCAGTGCCAGGGGACCATCACGGGGAGTGAGAGAGTGGACGAGTGAAGAAGGTGAGCGCAAGCTATAAGGGACTTACCAGAAACCGAGTGGACTGACGCACCGGGGCCGCGCTGTCGGTGCCAGATGAGCGTTGTGACAAGTGGACTGAGCGCTGCTGCGGGTGCACCAGGCACGTTCCGGGATCGTTCCCTGACATCACGCGCTGCATGACTGGCCTCAGAACAGGCGAACGTTGTGGGCGGGTCCGCCGACACCATTAAAACTACTTTCTTGACGTAATGCTGCTCCACTGCATGATGTAGAGTAGAGATGCGCATGAACATGCACTTTGCGCTGCGAAGATGACGCCAACGTGACTAACCTTAACCCTAACCCCTAGCCCTAGCACTAATGGAGCTGCTGCCGCCCATGACCAGCGCCACGGCCATGGCCACGCCCCCCTGCCTCACCCTTGGCCCCCCCTCCTCCCCCCCTCTGCCCCCCCCCCCCCCCCCCCCCTTGCGCGGCAGCAGCGGACGCGCTGCAGCAGCTGCGCGCCCTGGGCCTGCACGCACACAACGACGACAGCAGCGCTCGACACGCGCCGCCGCGCGCAACGCCGGCCTTCACTAGGGCCGACGCGCCGTGGCGGGAGACGGCGCGCGCGCTGGCGCCGTCAACTTCAACTTCAGTATCTTCAACTTCAACTGCCGAGCGCTGCCCCCCGCCGTGCGCCGCCACGCTGCGCTGGGTCTACGGCTACGCCGGCTGCGGCAGCGCGCACGGCGTCGGCGCCGGCGCCGCCGCCGCCAGATACGCCGCACCTGCCGCGGGCTATAGTGGCGGCGGCGGCGGCGGCGGCGGCGGTGGCGGCGGCGGCGATGCGCAGGCGGCGGCGACGGTGGTGTACTGCGCAGGGGGCGTAGGGGTGCGCTACAGCGTGGCGGAGCATAGTCAGGCGTACTTTGGGGGGCGGGACGGGGGGGCGACGGCGATGGCGCTGCACCCGGGGGGGCGCGCCGTCGCCACCGCGCACGCCGGCGGCAGCCGTGGCGATGCGCCAAAGGTACGTAGAGGTAGTAGGCTGGACTCCGTGCGCGCTCAATCTTTGCGAATACTAGTAGTGCAGCCTTGGTAGCTGAACAGGACGTGGCAGCGGCAACAGCCACAATGACGCGCCAAAGGTGGTGCGTGGCGGTGTGGTGCAATAGGTAGCCTGGTGTGCGTGCGCGCGCGATGTCGGTCTATCCCTAACCCTAACCCTCTGCGTGCGCGTGCGATCTTGGCCGCAAGTGCGCTCTTCGCTCTCGAACGCGCGGCGCGAGCGGCAGCGTCCGCAGCGGTGCGCCTGAGGTGCGTGGCGGTGACCTGGGGTAGGTAGGCTGCCCCCGTGCAGACGCAATCTTTGCCTCTACCAGCAGTGCGGCTTTGATTGAACAGGACACGATGCGAGCAGTAATGTTTTCAAGAGCTGCTACACTCCACGTGAAGCCATGCAGGGATTACACTTCATGTTGAAGCTTTCACACGCGAAGACTTGCTGACGGTGTGTGCCTGGGGTCATAGCTAACCCTAACACTAACCCAGCCCTGACTCTGACTTGACCAAAAGCCCCACTTGCTGTGCGGGGTGTGTAGAACCTTCGCGTCTTCTAGCAGTGCGACTTTGATAATTGGACAGGACATGATACGAGCAGTGGTGGTTAAGCGCTGCTGCACTGCACGATAAAACTGTCATACTTCATGTTGAAGTTCGCAAGTGAAGCTTTGCTGACGGTGGGTGCCTGGGGGTGAGCCACATGCACTGCGCAGGACCCCTGGCCCTAACCCTAAGCCTAACCCTCATCCTAACCCCAAAGCTTCGCTTAGCGCCTGCGCTGCGTGCATCATGAAAAAGTCAACTGCTTCCCTGCCTCGTGTGCCCCTTGACCTTGATCATTCCGATTTGGCCTCCTGAACCGGAACTTCCTCATTCGGCCTCTTACACCCAAGTACATCGGGGCAAAATGTGATTGCTGCGTGCGGACGGTCTGCCGTCGAACTTGGTGTTCATTTGCCTGTTGAACTTGAACTTTCTTATTTGGCCCCTCTTGAACTCAAGCTCTGGTATGTGCTACCGCACAAATCGCTTTGCAAACACACCTGCCAATTCACTCACCGGGAACTTGTGAAGGTTCCGGGGGCAGCACTCATAGCGTCCACTGCTGCGGTGCGTGCTGCCTGCGTCAGGTGGTGGTGTGGGACGTCGACACCGCGGCCGTGCTGGGGGTGCTGCGGGGCGCCTTGAACTTTCTTATTTGCCCTCTTGAGCACAAACTCCCATATATTTGCGTGCTGCTACAGCGAGGACACTCAAAGGTCCTGGGGGGTGGCACTCACCGCACCCCCTGCCGCTGCGCGCGTGCTGACTGCGTCGGGTGGTGGTGTGGGACGTCGACGCCGCGCTCTGCATACGCACCTGCTGAATCCCTCAACTCGCTCAGGACTTCCAGAGGCTCTTGACTGTTTTCTTTTTGTTACCTCCTGGACTCAAGCTTTACTGTCCTGGGTAGCGGGCAGCGCTGATTACGTCCGCTGCCGCTGTGCGCGCTGCCTGCATTCAGGTAGTGGTGTGGGACGTCGACACTGCAGCGGTGCTGGGGGTGCTGAGGGGCGGGCACGCGCATGACATTTCGCACGTGGCCTTCTCTCTTGATGGTAAGCGTCCATGATTGCTACTGCACAGGTCGACGTTAACTCTGGGCTGTGTTGCAGTAGCAGTGCGCGAGCTCGCGAGCTCTTGCCCTAACCCTCCTAACCCTTAGGTAGGGCAGTGCCGACTAGCTCGCTGCGTGAGATTCGAATCCTAGGGTCTGGGTTAGGGTTAGTTTGGGTTGGGATTAGGGGTAATATCTTGCACGTGGCCTTCTCGTTCGACGGTAAGCCTCCACAACCGCTGCTGCAAGGCACCTGCTCATACTGTACACGGTGCTCTGTTTGTCGTTTTTACACAGTCTTCAGGCGCTGCGGCAATGAGCAGGTCAAGCGTTCTCCTGGCCGAATGTCATGCGTGTGAAACTCTCAAAACGTACCGCTCTGCGCTCTGCTACCTCAAATTATTGGAACTTTTCCAGGCCCTCGCATTCAAGTCGTGAGCAGCGCACCGCGCTGTTCCCGCGCCGCCAATGCGACGACGCAGGCGCGCAGCTCGCCAGCGTTGGGTCAGGGTTAAGTTAGCCCCAACCCCTGCCCCCCCTAAGCCCAGCCCCCTAACCCTTACCCCCACCCTAACCCTAGCCCTAACCCTAACGGGGCGCCAGCTCCTCGTACACGCGTGGCCGAGCGGCGCGCTGCGCCGCGCCGCTAGCTGCGCGCGCCGCTGTCGGCGCTCAGCAACACGCACAGCAGCAGCGGTCTCACCAACACGCCGTGTGCCCCCCCTCTGCATGTGCCCTCAGCGCTGGACAGATCAGCCTCTGGCAGTCAGTGCTGGACTTAGGGTTAGGGTTAGGGCTAGGGTTATCGTGCTGACCCTGATTCGTCAAGTTCGTGCGCTGCACCACGCAACGCGTCCCGCGCCGTAGCGAGCGCGCTGCCATCCGTTCCAACCGCAGGCACGCAGCTCGCCAGTGCGGGGCGCCAGCTCCTCGTGCACGCGTGGCTGGGCGGCGCGCTGCACGAGGATGGTGGATTTGCCATCGCCTCCATTGTTTTTGGCACCTGACCCTCACCCTAACCATAACCATGACCCTAACCCTAGCCCTAACCCTGACGAGCGGTCCCATTCGATCGAACCGCAGGCACGCAGCTCGCCAGCGCGGGGCGCCAGCTCCTCGTGCGCCCGCGGCCGGGCGGCGCGTTGCGTTGCACCTGCCCCTGCCTCACGCAAATCGCGAACGCTTATGTGTACCCGCCTGTGAGGTCTCCTGAACCGTGCGGCGTCGAACCCGTGCTACCCATAAATCTCATGCATGTCCTCGCGTAGACGTCCAGGTCATGAGCACTGCGCCGCGTGCCGCAAACGCGGTGGTGCAGACAGATCGACCTCTGGCAGTCAGTGCTGGACAGATCGCGCTGACCCCGATCCGTCAAGCTCGTGCGCCGCGCCGCGTATAGCATCCCGCGCCGTAACGATGCATCTTCTCCCGTCTAATCGAACCGCAGGCACGCAGCTCGCCAGCGCCGGCCGTCAGCTCCTCGTGCACTCGTGGACAGGCGGCGCGCTGTGCCGCTCCGCCGCGCTGCGCGCGCCGCTGTCAGCGCTCGCCTTCACACGCGACGGCACGCTGCTCGCTTGCGGCAGCGGCGGCGCCGTGTTCTGGCGCGCGGAGGCGGGGGGGGCTTTCAGGGGGCGGCGGGGGCTGCGAGGCGCGCGCGGGGGGGCGGCAACGCCGCTGCTGTGCGCGTGCGCGTGCGGCGCGGGCGCGGTGACGGGTACCGCGGACGGCCGGCTGGTATGTATTGTATGTGTGGGGTATGTATGAGTTATGTATAACTTAGCATACATGTGCGCATGCGAATGCGGCGCGGGCGCGGTCACCGGCACTGCAGACAAATGGCTGGTATGTATTGTATGTGTGGAGGTGTATGTACAGGGCTAACCCTAACCCGAATCCTAACCCTAAATGCGCGTGCGCGTGCGGCGCGGGCGCGGTCACCGGCACCGCGGATGGCCGACTGGTATGTATGTACAGGACTAACCCTAATCCTAGCCTTTTCCCTAACCCTCGTTTGAGCCCTAACCCTCGCCGTGACTCTAAGCCGGAGGGCTGCCGGCTGGTGTATAGGGCTCCGTTTCACTATACCCTAGCCTGGGCCCTGATCTCGTCGCCGTCACCGCGGACGGACTACTGGTATGTCTTGACGTTTCGACGTGGGATGTACAGGGCTAACCCTAGCCCTCGTCTAGGCCTAACCCTAGCCCTAAGTCATGCCCTCATCAATCCGTAGCCCTAACCCTCACCGCAACTCTGAATGTAAGGGCGGACGGCTGGTATGTATAGTGCTCCGTTTCACCATGCCCTAGCCCGGACCACCCTGATCTCATCGCCGCTGCTGCTGACGAGAGCTATCCCTAACCCTAACCTACCTTTGACCCTAACCCTCACCATAACCCTACCTTAACCCTCAGGGCGGCTGGCTGGTAGGTATGGGGCTTCAATTCACCATACCCTAGCCTTAGCCCGCATCCCATCAACGCTCAGCTGACGCGCACCGGCGAAGGTGGCACAGTGGCGCTACATTCGAACGCGGAGGCAGAGCAGCGCTGTCCAGTCGCGAGTATAAACCAGGGCCTGCATACATATTATATGCTTCCGCATACTTCTACATTAGGTTATACTTCAGGTACTTGCACAGTGGGTTTCACACCTGCAAACCATTCTGCGGGTCTGCGGGCTGTCTTGCAGCCGGTCGGGGGCGCTCGCACGGCGTCGTTTGTTTGTTTGTTTCAGCGCTGTCATCACCGACCTGGTGCCCCCCCCCCCCCCCCCCCCCCCGCCCCCCCCCCGGCACAGCTTGCGTGGAGCGGTCGCAACTGCGCCGCCGCCGCGCGCGCGCACGACGGCGCCGTCCTCTGCCTGAGCGCTGACGCGGAGGGCGCGCTCGTCTCCGGCGGCGCCGACGCGCGCGTGCGCCTGTGGGGCCCGCGCCTCGAGCCGCGCGCGACGTTCGACGTCGCGGGGCTAGGCGCCGCCCCCGCCGTGCGCTCCGCGTGCCTGAGGTTCGTGTGGGCTGCCAGCATTGCGTGCTCGAGCCGTGCGGGCGTGACGTAGAGATGGAGATGTGAACTGAGCCGCGAGTACAGTCTAGCGAGGAGCGAGTAGCGCAGGTTTGGCGATGGCACAGGTGACGAGACTCTGCGCCGCCCCCGCCGTGCGCTCCGCGTGCCTCAGGTATCTGCGCTGTCCCTGCGTACTCCATGGTCTGTGTTTCATGAGCGTGACATAAGGCACTTCATGAGCTGTGTTCTATAAGCATGACATAGAGGAGGACGGGCATGGGGATGCAGCTGCGACGCGCGCGACGTTTGACGTCGCGGGGCTAGGCGCTGCCCCCGCTGTGCGATCAGCTTGCCTCAGGTACGTACGCTGTCGCTGCCGTGCGCGTCGCGTAAAGGATGACAGGCACGTAGAGTAGTGCAGTGTCCCGCATGGCTGGGGCGCGTCGCAGCCCCCGCTGTGCGATCGGCATGCCTCGGGTATTTACGCTGCCGCTGCGTGTTTCTCGAGCCATGTGCGCGACTTAGAGGATGACAGGCACGTAAAGTAGCAACGTTCAATGCAGTGGGCCTTGGTGCCGCCTGCGCTGTGTGCTGCATGTGCCTCAGGTCAGGTGCTGCGAGTTTGTTTTTTGTGCGCGTTGTCCGTGTGCGTGACGCGGGCACACAGGCGGCTCGGCGATCGTGCGCCGTGTGCGCAATACTGTGCGGCGCCTCGTGTGCGAGACACCGAGGACAGACGCAAATCAGCCGTGCCGAGCGCGACGTTCGCCGCGGCTAGGGACAGGGCTCGGCGTTGCGTCGCGCTCGCCGTCCGCGTTTGGTAGGCGAGGTCGGCGTCGCATTGGCTCAGCGGCGACCCGAGCGCGTGCGATCGGAGTGCGCTTTGCGATTTCGACGGTCAGAATACACAGAGGCAGACGCTTGGCTTCAAAACCAGTAGCCTGCCGCCGACAGCGTCTGAAGCCCAGCCCTAGCCATCAACACCATGATCGAGTGTACTTGTCCATGCGCGCGGTGCTCCCTGCGCCAGTCCCGACGGCACCAAGATCCTCATCGGCACCGTGGGCTGCGAGCTCTACGAGATCTCTGCTGCGGATGGCAGCGTCATCGCGCCCGGCGGCGGCACCGGCAGCCAGGGCAGCGGCGCGCTCACCGCCAGCCACGGCGGCGGCGACTGCAGCGGCGACAGCGGCAGCAGCAGCGGCAGCAATGGCCGCCGCAGCAGCGGCGGCGGCGGCGGCAGCGTCAATGGCCACCGCAGCAGCAATGGCCACATCCCTGGCGCTCGCAGCAGTGTCGGCGGCGACGGCGGCGGCAGCGGCGGCAGGGGGCGCATTGCGCTGGCGCCGCACCCGCTGCGCGCCGAGTTCGTCACGGGCGGCGCCGATGGCTGCGTGCGCGTGTGGGACGCTGTGACCAGGTGCGCACGCGCGAGGAGCTAGGACTAGGGCTAGGGTTCGGGTTAAGTTGGGGTTAGAGTGAGAGTGAGGGTTAGGATTAAGGTTAGGGTGACAGTGGGACGTCGTGACCAGGTGACAGATCTCTGCCGCCGGGGGACGTACCCTTACGCTGCCCCCGCTTGCGAGTCGTACAGCGCCGGCGCGTCTCAACCCTAAAACTTCAACCCTAAGCTCACAACGGGGCGGCGCCCCACACATTGGCTATCTCGTACCGGGAGGACGCTGCCAGAAGCTCTGCGCTGCACGCAAAGTTGGAATCAGACTAGAAGAACTAGATGCTGCGGGCAGGTTGCATCAGACCCCTAACCTTAACCCTTACCCGCACCCCGTAAACCTACCCTTCTTACTGCGTGACGTGTGCGCTGCTGCGCCGCAGCTGCTCAATCTCGAGCATGCTGTGCGTCGCACGCACACCATCCACCCGGGCTGCTGCCGCCATCACTGTGTCGCCTGACCCTCTCTCTCACTCTGCGCGTGCACTGCGCTGCGCTGCTGCGGCGCGAACAGGAGCGTGCTGCACACCGCATGCGCACCGTCAATCCGCGCTGCTGCCGCCGCCGCCGCCGCCGCCGCCGCCAGCGCCTGACCCCCTCTCTCTGCGCATGTGCTGTGCTGCTGCGGTGCGAACAGGGGCGTGCTGCACACCGCATGCGCACCACTGCTGCTGCCATCACCACCGCCACCTGACCCTCTCTCCCTCTCCCCGCGTGCGCTGCGCCGCCGCTGCGCAAGCAGGAGCGTGCGACGCGCCACACGCGCACCGCTGCTGCTGCCATCACCACCGCCACCTGACCCTCTCTCTCTTACACACCGTGTGCGCTGTGCCGCTGCGGCGTGAAACAGGAGCGTGCTGCGCACGGCAGCGCTCGGCGCCCCAGTGTCGTGCCTCGACCACTCCCCCGACGGCGAGTACATCGTCGCGGGATTCGGCGGCGGCGGGCCGCGCGCCGGCGGCTTCTGCGTCATGCGCGCCGCTGACTGGGCAGTCCAGGTCAGTGCTCAGCTAAGATCCTACTTTAGTACACCTGGCCTGGCAGTAAACCTCAGAGCCGGTTTCGTGGTACTTCTTTGAAGTACTTCGATTCATGAGCCTGTGGCCGGTCAGTGCTCAGCTTACATCCTAGTACACCTGGCCTGGCAGTAAACCTCAGAAACAGTTTTGTGGTACTTCTTCGGAGTACTTCGATTCATGAGCCTGTGGCCGGTCAGTACTCAGCTTACATCCTAGTACACCTGGCCTGGCAGTAAACCTCAGAAACGGTTTCATGGTACTTCTTCGGAGTACTTCGACTCATGCGCCTGTGGCCGCACGCAGGCGGCTTGCGCGCCGCCGACTGGCAGTTCAGGTCAGCGTTGTAGCCCTAGCCTCGGCCAGGCGATACATCTTAGAGGCATCTTTTTTTATTTGATGTACATGAGGCTATGGGCAGGCGGCGGCTTCTGCGTCATGCACGCAGCCGACTGGGCGGTCCAGATCAGCGCTCGGCCCGAACCCTAACCCTAGCTGCAGACGCTACAACGCCGGCAAGCTAAGAAGTGATTGGAGGGCTGCGATCGGCCAAACGCTGACGCCTGGCTTGCCAGTCCTGCCGCCGATGGGCGCGACACTCCATGGCTTTGTTTGTGAAGAATTTTTCATAGTTTTCAGCTGAGCTCGGAGGTCAACGTTCTACGCTCAACTCTGGTCAGTCTCTTACTTGCCGCTGCCGCGACACTTGAAATCGTTCGCAGCGGGGGCTTATCCTGCGCACACTCCATCAGGCCTGTGCCCAAACATTCGCGATGTCTCATCACCCCCCGCGTGGCTCATGGCGCGGTCTGCAGCGTGCTGCGTCTCATTGTAATGCAGCACGAGGGTCGCGAACCCAAGGCGCCTGCAACAGACGTGTGGTGGTCGCCCTGTGTACACTTTGCTACGTACAAGTAAACTAAGGCCTGTTCCCCTTTTTCACCATTCCTTCTCACTGCGGTGCGCGTCATCGCATTGCAGCACGAGGGTCGCAACTCGAAGGCGCCTGCGACGAACGTGCGGTGGTCACCCTGTGTTCACTCCGCTACAAGTAGTAGTTCAATTAGACTCACGCCTGTTCCGCCATCACTCCTCGTCCCTGGTTCTCGCGTCGTTGCGCAGCACGAGGGTCGCGACTCGAAGGCGCCTGCGACGGACGTGCGGTGGTCGCCCGACAAGGAGACAGTCGCGCTGGGCTGCGAGGACGGCGCCGTGTACCTGTACGGCGTCAGCGACAACTTCCAGCTGGTCGCTGCCACAAAGGGCCACACAGGTGTGCCGTGCATCCCGTGCTGCAGGGCCCGCTAGTTAGGGTACTTTTGTCTGTCGGTAATGATGCAGTTTCTTCATGGCCGCAAAAGTACACCTGAGCACACTCATGTTGACGTGTACCTGTACGGCGTGAGCGACAACTTCCAGCTGGTCGCTGCCACAAAGGGCCACACAGGTGATTGCCATCAAATGCAGGCATATTTTAATCATGAGGGAAGAAGTTGTTTCCAATAACGAAGTCCTCTTCGCACCTGTACGGCGTGAGCGACAACGTCCAGCTGGTCGCTGCCAGAAAGGGCCGCACAGGTATGCCGTGCATGCGATGCTGCAATACATTGTTCTAAAGTCAATTGTGATGCAATAACTTATCCGTAACCTAATCCTAACCTAACCCCTCTCTTTGGGGCCAGAAATGTTCGTGTAGGGATCTGCCTGTACGGCGTGAGCGACAACTTCCAGCTGGTCGCTGCCACAAGGGGCCACACAGGTGATGGCAGTGCTCACAATGGAGTCTGACACTGGTCACGGACATGCCTTCGTGTAGGGATCTGCCTGTAACGGCGTGAGCGACAACTTCCAGCTGGTCGCTGCCACAAAGGGCCACACACGTGCATGCCGTGCCACAACGCATATTTTAATCATGACAGAAGTAGTTGTGTTTCCAAAACTGAAGTTTCTCTTCGTGCCTGTACGGCGTGAGCGGCAATTTCCAGCTGGTCGCTGCCACAAAGTGCTGTTGACGACAGCGCTCAGAAAAAAGTATCACAATGGCCGCAGACATGTTGCCGTGTAGGGCATTGGCGGCGCTTTTCAGCTGATGATGCCTGCCACACTGTGAAGGTAGGCACGTTGCCTGCCTGTGAGTCAAGGCGTAGCTCTTCATTGTACTCGCGCTAGAGTCGCCGTGTAGGGTTAGGGTTAGGGTTAGCCTAACCCTAACCCTAACCTTCGTGCAGCTGGTACAACGGGGCACCTTTACGGACCCATGTGGATAGCATTAAAAGTACAACAGCCCCTGCAACTTCATGATATTGACCATGGCCTAAAGTTCTTGGCAGATGGCGACTGGCTGTGCTCCGCCTGCAAACCTAACCCCAACCCTGTCCAACCTTAACTCGACCTCAATCCAAACCTCATCCCGAACCCCAACCCCAACCTCAGCTTTGACCCTAACCCCCTCAGGGCGGTGAGCATGGGCCTGGGCTTCTCAGCCGACGGCGACTGGCTGCCTTCCACTTGCAACCCTACCCCTTACCCTAATCCTAATACTAACGCCACCCCCGACCCCTACCCCTGCAGGTGCGGTGAGCATGGGCCTGGACTTCTCGGCCGATGGCGATTGGCTTCGCTCCGCCTGCGAGGGCGGGCTGCTGCTCTTCTGGGGGGCGTCCAGGGGGGAGCAGCAGAGCACTGCCGCGCGCTTCAAGGCGAGCGCTGCTTCACTGGAACCTTGCCGTTGAACGTCAACTCCGGCACTGTTCTGCTTTACTGTTTTGGTTGACTGTTTCTGTTTTGATAGCCTTGTAAACTTCAAATTTGAAGTTTGCTGGGCGCTCTTCCAGGGGCGAACAGCAGAGCACTGCCGCGCGCTTCAAGGTGAGCGCTGCCTCACTCGAAGCTCGGCCTTTGAACTCCAATATCTGGCGCTCTGATTCACTGGCCGTTGATCTTGAACTTCAGTACGTCAAGTGTTTGAGCACTGCCTCGTTTCAACATTGCCCCCTTGGACTCATTTTGCGGTACCGACGCGTGTGCGTGCCCCCGATCGTACACCATAATCATGCTAAACAAAGCAACAATTCGTCATAGATGTAAAACCAGAGTAGTAATATGCACTGGCTCTGCATGTCCGTACGCTGAGTTGATGAATGCCCGACAACGTCGCGCCTTGCCCATGTATGCTTCCACATCCACACCCTGGGTCTGCGACGCCTTCAACGTCTGTGCCTCACAAGCTCCAACCTGAGCACCTGCGCCAGCTAGCGTACCACGCAGCGCTTCTCAACCATCCGCTCCAACGGCCTCTCTGCTCGCATCGCAGGACACGGCCTGGACAACAAACACCTGCGCGCTGACATACGGCACGGGCGCGGCGCACGCCGCCGCAGCAGCAGCAGCAGCGCCGCCGCTGCCGGCAGCAGCAGGTGCGCACGTCACCTGCATCGACACCACCCCCGCTGCCACCGCCGCCGCCGCCGCCGCCGCCGCCGCCGCCGCCGACAAATCGCCCGGCACGCAACTTCAAGTGCTACTTCAAGTGGCGGGCGACTCGCGCGGCCGCGTGCTGTTGCTGCGCGGCGGCGGCCGCGACGGCCACATGCAGCAGCAGCAGCAGCGCGCGTCCAAGTCGAAGCGCACCAGCGGCGGCGGCGGCGGCGGTGGCGGCAGCAGCAGCGGCGCCGCCGCCGTCTCCTGGCACGAGCTCTGCGGGCACGGCCGCGGCGCCGTTGCGCGCGCGCGGTTTCTGGCGGCGGACGCCGGCGGCGGCGCGCGCGGTGCGGCGGTTACGCTTGTAACTGTCGGCGCGGACGACGGCTGCGCGCTGCAGTGGGCGCTGGCGCTGTCCGCGGAGGTGGAGGGGGGCGCAGAGGGGGGGGGCGCGGAAGGCAGCGCTCAGGACCGGTGCGTACGTCATGTATGCATTGCATTGCACCAGCAGTTTTTCTGGAGTCTGCTGTGTCGGAGCACACGTAGAGATGGCGTGAACAAGGAAGGCGGGGTCAGCTCAAGAGATTTCATCAGGTTCACAGCAAGCATGAAGGTTCAATGGCGATGCAACGCTCACAAATGACCGGTGTAACCAGGTTCGTGAGGCAAGTAGCTATACTAGCTGCTATAGTCAAATGTGTGTGCAGGAGTGTTTCTACCGCCGTCAGCACGTGCTAGAGCGGACATCATCTAGCAATACTGTTTGCAGCGTTGATGGCTTGCGCCCCTGGCCGTGTGGACCGCTTGCTGAGCGTAGCCGACCCAGTGATACGTCTCGCGCACTGTCTGATCTGTCAGGTCAAACATGGCCTCAAACTTCAAACCCACGTCAAACCCCACCTCAACTCTGACCCTCGGCCCAAGCCAAGCATGGCCTCGAGTTCACCCCATCTCAAACCCCCCACTTCAACTCTGACCCCTCTCCCTAACTCCAAACGCACCCTGCCCCCCAGCAGATCCGACCGCACAGAAGCCTTCATGGCAGACCCCGTCACCGGCTTGGCCCTGCAGCTAGCGCTCAACACCCCCCCTCCCGAGACCCCCCCCGCCCCCCGCCCCTGGGAGGCCAATTCGCTGCCCCCCACCCGCCCCCCCCCCGCGATTGCCGGCCCCCCCGCTGAGTCCCTGGGGCCAGTACGGGTCAGGGGGTATGGCGCGGGGGCGGCGCGGTATGTTGCGGGGGGGCGCGTTGCGTATGCTGCGGGCCGGTGGGGGGTGTGCGAGGACGCGCTCACGGGGGGGCAGATACTGCAGGTATGGTGCGATGGCGTATGTTCATGTTGATGCATACCTAGGGTTGCACAGAAGCATATTTCGAAGTTCATTTCCGAGGTCAAGTGCCCATTGTGTGATGATGGACTGTGTGCTCGGAATCGAGCAGGACTGTGTGCTCGGAAGGGGGCAGATACTGCAGGTACGGTGCGACGAAATACGTGCATGTCTGATGCATACCCCTCGCCCCCCCCACATGCTGATGCGCGCGGGGCGCAAACCTCCGCTTGCGTTCTCCGGTGTTAGGAAGTGTCGATGCGCGTTCTTCAATCGTGCACATCACTCTTTATGCCGCAATCAGTGTACCGTATTCCCGCCGCGCCGGGAGAGTGCCAGGTTGCGGGCCAGTGGGGGGTGTGCGAGGATGCGCGCACGGGGGGGCTGGTACTGCAGGTACGGTGCGACGACGTATGTACTGCGATAGGGAGCGGCAGGCAGAGTCGCACAAAAGCTCATGTACAAACATACACAGCAGTGTCGTTTGCGCTGGTATGGGGAGGAAGTGGTCGGAGCCGCTGACAGTGCAATCACCTCGGGGACACGCGGGGGCAGATACTGCAGGTATGGCGCGATGGCGCGCGTTCGTGTATGCTCGATGCATGCGTACCCTTGCCCCCCGCCACGTACGTTGCGGGTGATGTCGCACTGGTCGCCCCCCCCCGCCATGTCAAGTCGACAGTCGACTTCGCACATCAGACACTACGCGGGTATACCGTGCTGACGCGCCAGTCTTCGCTCGCAATGTCCGCTGCGTAGAGGCGGGGGCGCGTGTGTCTTCAGGCGTAACACGCGGGTATATCGCGCTCGTGGCGCCGCTCGCGGTGTCCGTTGCGATGCGCGGTTTTCAATCGTATGCATCGCCCCAGACGGAGCTGTACTCGCGGAGTACTGCCCGCCGCTGACACCTGTAGTCAATTGATTATTGCTTGAGAAGCGAACTATTCCTTTGTCATATAAGGTACGTGCAGCATGTATGCTGAAGTACCGCGCTCACGGCGCGCCCACCGCCGCTCGCGCTGTCCGCGGTGTAGGAGTGGGGACGCGTGTGTTTTCAAGCGTATGCATCGTTCCGGACACCGCCCGCAATCAATTGATTCAATTCCCACCAGGCTGGAAAAGGGCTACAGTTGTGATGGTGCCGGGCAGTGCGTCTACATGGCTTGGGGGGGGCGCAGTTTGCTCACGCGGCACAGCGGTGCAGCCATGTACTGTAATGTGCAGCACGGCGCTGTACTCATGTAGCTGTGCACTGCCACAATCGCGCCGCCATACATGCCCAAGTCACCTAGCCGCCGCCGCCTCATCACACCCAAGTATCCGTGTGTCAAACGCGTGGGTTGACCTTAGGGTTAGGTTGGAGTCAATGCCCGCGCTTGGGGTCAGGGCTAGGGTTAGGTCTCATTGGCGATCACTGCGCTCAAGCTGCACCATGTATGACATTCAGGTGGCCCGTTCGTAGGGTAAGCGCTGATAGCGGATGACAAACTTCGACCCTAGAGCTAGGTAACTTCAACTGTGCGGCCTCATATAGCGTAAGTGGCACCTCCTACCTGCAGC
Source organism: Tribonema minus (assembly GCA_017506865.1). NCBI lineage: Eukaryota > Xanthophyceae > Tribonematales > Tribonemataceae > Tribonema > Tribonema minus. The sequence continues at coordinate 300,433 of JAFCMP010000056.1, read as the reverse complement.
TGACGTCCCCCGTCCTTGCATATTATTTTGTTTTTCTGTATCACGCCACGCACTTCTGCAGGACACGTGCCTGAGCACTGTGCCTGATGGCAGTTGCGCACTGCGTCAGGCACCCCTGCACACAACCCTCATCCTAATCCTCACCCTGACAATAACTCCCAACCCTGCCCCTAACCCTACGCAAGCTACCGCAACGGCATTCGTGTTCACCCACCGCATTGCTCTCTTCTGACGTCCCGCGCCTGCGCATCGCCCTGTGGCTAACCCTAACCCTAACCCTAACCCTTATGTCTACACTATTTCTGGCTTTGCTTATCAAATGACAAAGCGACGATCATTGCGACATCGCGGTCGAACGCCGTCTCCAACAACCATCACATTCACCTCTCTTCTGGCGCCTTCCACTGTGTGTTGCATTCGCAGGGCGCGCACTGCAGCAGGATTGTGCCTGCGCACTGCCCTCGGGCAGCTACACTGCTGCTGGCTTCCTGGCTTTGGTCCATAGCCACCTATGACAAAGCGGCAATCATGGCATCATGATCTAACAGGCGTCGTATCCTTGCTCCTTTGGCATCCTGCGCGCAGCGTGCCTGTGCACATTGTGCCTGGTGGCAGTTGCGCACTGCGCCAGGCACCCCCGCACGCACACACACGCGCGACCTACCGCCGCGACACCGCATTCAAACCATCACATCGCGTCCCGCTCTCTCTGGCGTCCCACGCGCAGGGCGAGCACTGTGGCGAGGTGACGTGCCTCTGCGCCTCGCCCGACGGTGGTTACATCGCCACGGGCACCGCCGGCCTCTCACCGACGGTATTCGTGTGGGATGCGCGCAGCGGCGACGTCGCTGCGCGCCTGTGCGGCGTGCACCACCGCGCAGTCTCTGCTCTGGCCTTCTCACCCGATGGCACCAGGTGCGAGCGCGTTGAAGTTGCTGCCAGTTGCTGCCAGAATTTACTGCATTGTTTGCACCGTTGCGCGATTCTGGCTCGGGCCTTTGCTGCTGAACATGGCAAGTGCGAGGTTTGAAGTTGAAATTTGTATCTGCAGCTGAAGTTGCTGCGGGTGTGTACATCAAGTGTTGTCACCGCCTGCGCGGCATGCACCGCCGCCGCGCGGTCTCCGCTCTGGCCTTCTCGCCCGCGTACCGGCATGTGCGAGCGTTGAAGTTGCTGTTGATGCGTACTTCAAGTCTTGTTGCGCACCTGCGCCATTTATCACCGCCGCGCGATTATCAAATTGGGTTGGTTACGGCCGGATGCACTGCTCTCACGCGCCGCAGCGATCCCCTGTGATGAACCAGTTTCACATTGGATTGCACGATCCGAGCGCTGCCTCCGTTGTGCACTCAGCACTCAGCGCAGGCGGTGACGCTCCACCGGGACTCGCCGCCAAAAGCACGTTGCAAATCAGGCTCCGTGGTGCGATCGCCACGACACTTTGCCAATCGAGCACACGCGTAGAGCTGGCTGCACACCAAGTACTACTTTACTGTCACATCAACTGTGTCTTCACGTGAACAGAGAAGGGTCCCCTCACACGGACCCCCCCACCACCTGAGCCCCCCCCCCCCCCCCCCCCACCTCCTCCCCCCGCGGTATGGCCTGACTGCAAGCAGCAATGCCCCATTTGAGCGCTGCTGCCGTCGTCCGCCCCCCCCCCCGCACAGGCTCGCCTCGGCGGACCGCGGCGACCCCGCAATTACCGTCGCCGTGCACAACTGGCGCACCGGCCTGCTGCAGTGCTCAGCGCAGGGGGGCCCCCCTTCCGAACCCCTGACGGCGCTGGCGTGGAGCGCCAGCGGAGACGTGCTGTGCACGTGCGGCGGGGGGGGGAGCGTGGCATTTTTCGAGTGCCCCCTGGGGGCGGGCGGGACGATGGGGCGCAGGGGGGGGGGGATGGGGGTCGCGCGCGTGGGGGCGCGCCGGCAGGATTTTCTGTGCTGCGCATACCTGGGGGAGACCGCTGGTGAGTTATTGTATATATATATTTATATATACTTCAAAAGTGTACATTTACTTTGGGTATGTATATATCGCTTGATGTGATGTGCATACCTGGGGGAGACCGCTGGTGAGCTTTATGTGATGTGCATACCTGGGGGAGACCGCTGGTGAGCAAGCACAATGATACATTGTGTGACGCGCTTGGGAGTAAAGTTGTGCTCTCTCGTAGTGTAGTCTGGGGGCAGCGATTGGCGTGCGCACATGTCATGGCGAGACCTGCTGCTACGGTACGGCACCGCTCTGAGGGTTGACGCCATCCTCGCTTACGGAATACCGCTGCCCCCCCCTTCCCCCTTCTTTCCTCCGCCGTGTCGTCAATGCGCAGTGGTGGGCACGGCGGATGGGCACCTGTATGTCTTTGCCAACGGCGCCACGGCGGTCTCGCGCGTTATCAAGGCGCACACGGGGCCCGTCTGCGCCCTGTGGAGCTCCCCTGCTGGTACGTTCTTACACATACGTGTGATCATGACCCTAACCCTACACCTACTCCTAACCCTAATCCCAACCGTAGCCCTAACCCTTACCCTGTGGAGCTCCCCTGCCGTGAGCGCGCACGCACCTGTGCCTACATGTGACGATAACCTTGACCCTACCCCTAAGCCTTACCCTTATTATGATCGTAGCCCCAGCGCTGTGGAGCTCCCCTGCCACCTACGTGCGATGATAACCCCAACCCTAACCCAAATCGTAGCCCTGTGGAGCTCCCCTGCCGGTGAGCGCGTACGTACGTACACCTACTTCAAGCACTGCCACGAAATACTTCAAGAGGCGTCTGTTCAGCGCCGGGCAAGATCCTTTTGCCAGGGGTTAGGGTTTGGCCCAGCCCTGACCCAAACCCTTGTCACAGGCAGTGCTCAGCCATTTGTTTCTTTTTACAGTTATGCCACACACCCTCCGTTTCAACACGCTCCACCACCGCTCTTTCCACGTCCCTATACCTTAACCCAATGTGCCCCTATCAGTAGTTTCAACCTGGGCCCCCCAGACTGGCTTTCAGGCGGTCGCAACGGCATGCTCCGCACGTGCAGCCCCCAGCTCAAGTCACACATGGACATTCACGTACCTCTATGCTGTTACCCCTAGCACGTGCAGACTAGATCTAAACCCATCCCTGACCTTGCCCTTAACCCTAGCCCTAACCCTACCTCCGGCTGGCTCTCCGGCAACCACAACGGCATTCACACATACAGCCTGCAGCTCATGCCGCACATGCACAATGATTGAACCTAATCCCTAACCCGAACCCGAATCTTTGCTGCCGAAACGTATGCAATGTAAACCCAACCCTAACCTTGACCCTCAAGTCAAGCATAGCCCCTAATTCAAACCCCACCGCAAGCTGGCTCTCTGGCGGCGCCAACTACATCCTTCACAAGTACGGCCCGCAGCTCGAGCAGTACATGAAGCCCGACGTAGCTCAATGCTAAACACTTCAACGCTGACCTGATCCCAGAAACACGCAACCTAAACCTGAACTGCCCCCTGACCTTAACGATGACTCTACCTCAGGCTGGTTTCTCCGGCGGCAACGACAACATCCTCAGTACGTACGTACGGGCCCACAGCTCAAGGTCCGGATTAGGGCCAGCCCTGCTGCCACACGCCTTACTATCGACACGCTTTAACACCTCCATCACTGTGTCCTCTAACCCTGAGCTTATCTAACCCTACCCCAAACCCTACCTCAGGCTGGCTCTCCGGCGGCGCCGACGGCATCCTCCGCACGTACGGCCCACAGCTCGAGCCACACAAGGAGATCGACGTGCGGGCAGCCCTCCCCGGTACCGTCACTGCTGCAGAGCTCCCCCTCTGCAGCGTGTGCGCCCCCCCGGATTTCACGCGGGCCCTCGTAGGGACCCGTTCAGGGGCCCTCGTGGAGCTCGAGCTGCCAGCGGGGGGGCTCGTTAAGACGGTCGTGGAAGCGCACGCGGGGCAGGTGTGGGGCCTCGGGGCGCACCCGTCAGGGCAGCAGTACGTGACCGCCGGGGACGACGGTGCGTCACAGTTCAAGTGTGCAGGGGTAAAAGTATAAAAGTTTACCTAATGGCAGTACGTGACACGGGGGGCAAAAGGTGCGTCACAGTTGAAGTGTGTGTGAAGAATGTGTTGAGGTTAGCAATAAGCAGCCCCCGTCGGGACAGCAGCACGTAACCGCCGGGGACGACGGTGCGTCACAGTTGAAATGTGGATGTTGAGGTCAACGATGAGCCGTCGGGGCAGCAGTGCGTGGCCGCCGGGGATGACAGTGCGTCACAGTTGAAGTGAGCAGGGGTGAAGGTATTGAGGCCAGCAAAAAGCAGCACACCCATTGGGACGTTGGAACAACAGTCATAATGTGACCGTCGGGTACGACGGAGCGTCACAGTTGAAGTGTATAGCGGTAAATGTGCTGAGGTTAGCCACAAGCAGCAGACCCGTTGGGGCAGCAGTATGTGACCGCCATGGATGACAGTGCGTCACAGTTGAAGTGTGTAGGGGTAAGGATGCCGAGGTTAGCGATGAGCAGCACCCCCGCTGGGACAGCAGTATGTGTGTGTGCAGGGTTGAGGACGTTGAGGTCAGTAGCTGACAGCGCCTGTCGGGGCAGTTGTATGTGACCCCCGGCGGTGACGGTGCGTTGCGTTTGAAGACGTCGTTTGGAGTGCACAGGGGTGTTGAAGTTGCTGCGGTGGAAGCTTTGCAGCTTCCTGAGGCGCACGCTCTCTGTGCTCCAGACGCTATGATGCAGTCTGCATCTCCAGTAGGTATGGCGCTTTTGCAAAGCGCTGAACACCCGTAGTCTAGTCGAGTCGCCTCGGCTGCTCACAATGCAGCCCGAAATCCGACCCTGCCCAGACCCGTCACAAGATCCTAATACATTCCTGGAGCCCTCGAGGATGTACTTCAGCGGCGAGACTGGCCGCGCGCCCTTGCACACACCGGCAGCGCCGCAAGCAGCGTGCGCGTGTGGAACACATCGGGGGTGGCGGCGCTGTACTCCCTGAGGAATTTTACAAACTCAAGCTCATGCGCCCTTCGACGACGAGTCCTCACCGCTGCTGCGCATGCTGATACTGGTTGACGTTGCGGCACCGTCGCGCGTGGGATGCGGCGCCGCTATTCTCCCATGACCTCAAATAATCATGCGTCCTCTGACGCCGAGTCCTCACTGTCGCTGTGCACGCTCGTACTGGCCGGTGCTGCAGGCAGCGTGCGTGTGTGGAACACATCCGAGGCGCCCAACGACGGCGCCGCGCCGCCGCCGTTTGCGGCCCTGTCCGTCACCCTCGACGTCACGGCGCGCGCTGCGTGCTACAGCCCCGATGGCGCGCACATTGCTGTCGGCTGCGGCGGCGGCACGTCCAGGTAAGCAGCGGTGACGCTCTTTCATAGTACTTCAAGTTCAGCCGGGTCCCTGATGCTCGATGTTCAAGGCGTGTGCGCCGCATGCTACAGCGGTGTGCTTGACGTCACGGCGCGCGCCGCATTCTAAAGCCCCGACGGCGCGCACATCGCCGTCGGCTGCGGCGGCGGCACGTCCAGGTACCTACGCGGTGTCGCTCTTTCGCAGTACTTCGGTTCTTCCAGTGCGTCATGCGTGACTTTACAGTGTGCGCCGCATTTGAAAGCCCCAATGGTGCGCACATTGCGGTCGGCTGCGGCGGCGGCACGTCCAGGTCAGCGGTGGGCCTCTGTTATTTCGTTATGCTACTTCTTCAGTTTTACCAGTCCCTGTCCTGGTGTGTGCCGCATATTACAGCCCGGGCGGACGTGCACGTTGCGGCGGGCTGCAGCAGCGACACTTCCAAGCCGGGTGATGGTCGCGGCATCTGTAAAGTTATATTTCTACTTCAATCTTTTGGGGGTGTAGCGTCACGGTGGCATGCACATTGCAGCGGGGCACGTCCCGGCACGCAGTGGCGCTCCTATGTTGCACTTCAAGATTGCCAGTTGGTGACGCTCGATGCCACGGCACTGCCACAGCACGTGCGCGGCACGCCGTAGTCTGAACCCTGGGCACTGCGATGCTTGTGGTGGGCCAGGGGGCGCGCTGCGCAGACGTGGGCCGTGGAGATACCAGACTGACCCTGTGCCAGGCACTCTCTCAGCACTCGCAAATGCGCTCTTTTTTTTGCATGCGGAGGACGGACGGAGGTGTTGCGACATGCGAGTCACGTGGTTGCTGCGCGGCTTGCATGCCTGCAAGCCGAAGCGAGAAGTCAAGTGTGATTTCATCTGCGAGCTCACTCCGACAATATGTACTTCAAAACATGCTGGTGTGCGCGTGGGGGACGCGCTCCAGGCGAGCAGCTTTCCAGTGCTGAGCGCCGCGACGCTGGCGGTGGAGCACGAGGCATGTGAAACATGAACATGTTCTCACACGCATGTGCGCATGTGCGCCTGTACTCACTTAAACCGAGCTACTACCCACCGAAGCTGAGCTCTCGAAGTGCTGCCTGCGGACATACGACATTTTGCAAGGGCGACGCGCTCAACGCGGGCAGCTTTCCGGTGCTGAACGCCGCGACGCTGGCGGTGGAGCACAAGGCGCGCGACGCACACATGCACTCGTACAGACATGATTGATAACTTCAACATTGAGCCTTCGCACTTCAAAATGTGACGCTTTGTGCAGGGGCGACGCGCTCAAAGCGGGCAGCTTCCTGGTGCTGAGCGCTGCGACGCTGGCGGTGGAGCACGCAATGTACACATACACTTATACGCACATAAGTTTTACTTGAAAGTTAAGCCTTTGTACTTTAAATGACCATATTGTGCAGGGGCGACGCGCTCAAAGCGGGCAGCTTCCTGGTGCTGAGCGCTGCGACGCTGGCGGTGGAGCACGAGGCGCGCGACGCCGCGGAGTGGATCACCGACGTGCGCTACTCGCCCACCGGCAGAGTCCTGGGAGTGGCGTCGCACGATGCCAAGGTCTACCTGTACAACGCCGCCGACAGCTACAACCTGTGAGTGGCACCATTTATATAGCATGGCCCATGGGTATATGTAAACGTCCATGTAAAGAAGTACTTGCCATGATTTATTACTGGGTTAATGACGCCAGTGAAGGAGTGTATGTTCTGGGCGTGGCGTCGCATGATGCCAAGGTCTACCTGTACAATGCCGCCGCTACAACCTGTGAGTGGCACCCGTTGTATACCGCATGTATATATAAGCAGGTAGGTAGGTATCTGTTCTGGGCGTGGCGTCGCATGATGCCAAGGGGTCTACCTGTACAACGCCGCCGACAGCTACAACCTGTGAGTGGCACCATTCATATAGCATGGCCCATGAGTATATGTAAACGTGCATGTGAAGAAGTACTTGCAATGATTTATTACTGGGTTAATGACGCCAGCGAAGGAGTGTATGTTCTGGGCGTGGCGTCGCATGATGCCAAGGTCTACCTGTACAACGCCGCCAACAGCTACAACCTGTGAGTGGCACCCATTGTATACCGCATGTATATATAAGCAGGTAGGTAGGCATCTGTTCTGGGCGTGGCGTCGCATGATGCCAAGGTCTATCTGTACAATGCTGCCGACAATTATGACCTGTGAGTGCCGCCGCTTATATAGCAAAAGTAAAGAGCATCAGCGACAGCAGAGGTGTAAAAGCACTTTCAAGTAGCAGTATGGGGTTCGCAACACCAGCAGAGCAGGTATGTGGATGATTGTACTGGGCGTTGCATCGCACGATGCCAGAGTCTACCTGTACAATGCCGCCGACAGCTACAACCTGTGAGTGGCACCGATTGTACAACATGGGTATATGTAATGTAACAGCAATACATATGTTGTAACGTTTACAAGTGTACACGTACTATAGTACCTATAAAGATTATTTACTGGATTTGTGATGGCAGTGAAGCAGGTGGGTAGGTGTATGTTCTGGGCGTGGCGTCGCACGACGCCAGATTTTAGCTGTACAACGCCGCTGACAGCTACAACGTGTGAGTGGCACTGAACATATAAAGCCAAATCAGGCAGAAGGAACCATTCGAATCAGGCATGTCATATTGAGTTCCATGGCGTCAGAACTCAGCACTCCTGCAGTACATGTGATGCCAAGGTTAAGCTGTACAACGCCGCCGATGGCTGTAACCTGTTAGTGGCCTCAATGGTGAAAAGTGTCGTATTCTGGAAAGTGACTGCCGATCAGGATCCTTTCTTCTTAAGGAGGCACTGCCCCCCCCCCCCTCCTGTGCAGCCTCCACGCCCTGGCCCTCCACCAGGTGCCAGTGCTCCGCGTCCTCTTCTCGCGCGACGGCACGCTCGCCGCAACGTGCAGGTGCATGTTCAGCGTGAAACCCCACTCCTCCCCCCCCCCCCCCCCCCCCTGACCAACACCCTCCAATACCTCCCCCCCTCCCCCTGTGCAGCCTCCACGCCCTAGCCCTACACTAGGCGCCAGTGCTCCGCGTCCTATTCTCGCGCGACGGGACGCTCGCCGCGACATTCAGATGCATGTTCAGCGTGAAACCCCCCTCCCCTCCCCCCCCACCCTGCCGCTCTCTGACCAGCATTCTGCAAATACCCCCCCCCTCCTGTGCAGCCTCCACGCACTAGCGCTCCACCAGCCGCCAGTGCTGCGCGTCCTGTTCTCGCGCGACGGCACGCTCGCCGCGATATTCAGATAAATATTTATTAGTCAAACCCCCCTCCGCCCCCCCCCCCCCCCGCCACTCGCTGACAAACACCCCGCAAATACCCCCCCCTGCCCCCCTGCAGCCTCCACGCCATGGCCCTCCACCAGGCGCCAGTGCCCCGCGTCCTCTTCTCGCGCGACGGCACGTTCGCAACGACATTTAGATGAATGTTCATCAGTCAAACCCCCTCCCCCCCCCCTTCCCCTCCCCCCCCCTCCCCCCCTTCTTTTCACAGACTCCACGCACTAGCCCTCCACCAGGCGCCAGTGCTCCGCGTCCTCTTCTCGCGCGACGGCACGCTCGCCGCGACGTGCGACGCCGCGGGCGCGCTGCGCTGGTCGGACATCGCGACGGGCTGCGAGGTGCCCACCGCGGCGGCGCGCGACGTTGACTGGGGCGCGTGGGGCCTGCCCGTGGGGTGGCCCGTGAGGGGGGCGCACGCGGCGCGCCTGCACGTCGCGAGGGGGGGCGGGGGGCTGGAGAGGTGAGAAGCGGAGGGGGAATAGGGTGTGTGTGGGGTGGGTGGTGTGTGTGTGTGTGAGGGGGGTACTGTTTTTGTCTGTCGTACTTCTCTTCACATGATTCGCTACTTGAGCAATACGTCAGGGGCAATCAGAACGCGCGTGCTGTAGGACTCGCTGCAAAGTTCCTCTGTCTTGATGCTTTAGCGGGCTCTGAGGGAGGCGCACCTTGCACGCCTGCGCCCTGCGAAGGGGTGGCGGGGCGCTGGAGAGGCGAGAAGGGCTAGGAGTGGGGGGTAGGATGGGGGGGTAGGATGAGGCACGGGACCACAGTGGAACTACGGTTTGGCTGCAGGTCAGCTGCAGCAGCTTCAGTGCCTTTGCGCTGTGCGCAGCTGCATCGCCGACGCCACGCCGCTGCCGCGCACAGAAGCGGGCTTGATTGCAACGAGGCAGCGGCGGCGGCCCACCACACAGTTTGCTTCAGAAATGCACGCCTGCTGGCCACTGCTGAATCCGCCGTCGTGCTTCGAGCAAAAGCAGGCGGCGGTCGTGTCTTGTATTTTGTTGAAGTCCATAGAGTCTGCTGCAAAAGCGTCCTGAGTGAACACTGCTGCATCCCGCCGCTGCGCGCTCGCGCAGCTCCGGCGCCGGCGACGCGCCGCTGTAGCGTCGCAGCGGTCCGTTTCGCGTCGCGACGGACGGCAGGTTTAGGGTTAGTGTTAAGGTTAGGGTTGGGGCGTACCCCAGCCCTCGCGCCGCGCGCACTCTCCCGTCCGCCGTCGAGGCGCGCAGGCACTAACTGAGCGCTGCTGCGCCCCGCCGTTGCGCACACCCGCAGCTCCGGCGCCGGCGACGCGCCACTGTGCGCGGAGGCGGGACCGCGCGGCAATGAGGCAGCAGCAGCTCGTCACACAGTTTGCTTCAGAAGAACGCTCGCTCGCTGAGAACTGCTGCATCCGCTGGCGTGCTTCCAGAAGAAGCAGGCGGCATCTTCCAAACGTATATCTTGTTGCATGTTCACACAGCCTGCGAAATCAATGAACACCAACCTAGCAACCAGACTGAGCACTGCTGCACCCCGCCACTGCGCGATCGCGCAGCTCCGGCGCCGGCGACGCGCCCCTGTGCGCGGAGGCGGGGCCGCGCGGCACCGAGGCCGCGGCAGTTACGCCATGGCTACTGGCTTCCGGCGACACCTTCGGAGCGCTGAGGCTGCACAACTACCCGGCCGCGGAGGCGGCGGGCGCGCCGTGCGCGCGCTACGCCGCGCACGCCGGCCCGATTCTGACCACCAGGTCCGTGTGCAGTGGCGTCTGCTGGGAGGTCATTACTGGTTCTGGCTGCGCACCGGCCCTAGACTGCCATGGAAACGATTCAAAAGATCGTAGACCTCTAAGGGACAAGGTGTGGTTAGTCGCCAATACCACCGTGCTTCAGCGCTCACGCCGGCCCGATACTGACCACCAGGTGTGTGTGCAGCGGCGTCTACCTTAAATTTAGCACAGCGGCCCATACTACTAGTACTGGCAGTCTGTGGCTTGGGTATGTGGTGAAGTCCAGTGGCCATATGCTCGGCACCCGGCCGCGGAGGCGGCGGGTGCGGCGTGCGCATGCTACAGCGCTCACGCTGGCCCGATACTGACCACCAGGTCCGTGGCTTAGGGATTTGAAGTTTGCTTGTACATGAAAGTTCAGTAATTGGCAGCCGGTACACGCACACGCCACACTGACGCACACCGGCTCACCGTCCCACTTGCTGATTAAGGTTAGGAATCAGGGTCAGGGTCAGGGTTATGCCGCGCGCGCCGGCCCGATACTGACCACCAGGTGTGTGTGCAGCGGTGTCTGTCTTTAGTTTAGCACAGCGGCCCATTTGAATCTCGATGCCCAGCTGTGGAGGCAGCGAGCGCGCCGTGCGCGCGCTACAGCGCTCACGCCGGCCCCATATTGATCACGGTTATTGGTGGAAGGCACTTGCGGCTAACCATCCCTGGTCACCTAGAGCTCAAAGATCTTTCGATTCGGTTTTCATTGACCACCAGCCGTGTGCGCAGTGGCGTCTGCTGGGAGTTCAACGCTTATGCTCGCTGCACGGCGGCCCGATGCTGCTGAAACTGACCATCTCATCTGTCATCGTCACCAACAAATGGTCTGGCTGACGAGTTTGGGGTGCGGTGTGCGTAGGGACACTGTGCAGCGCATCATCATCCGTCACTCGCACCCAGCGGCGGCGCAGCTCGCGGCCACCGGAATGCGGAGGTGCAGTTGGTTAGTTCAGGTGTAGGGCAAGGGTTAGGGTAAGGGTGCCAAACCTCCTCTCTTCTTGACGTACGCCATGTAACGCCCGCCGCACAGGTGGTGCTTGCATGACCTGCTCGTGACCTGCGCCGCCGACGGCTGTGCGGTTAAGTGGCGATTACAGCATGAAACCGACACTTCGTTGGACGCTATCATCACTTCCTTGTGCGCTACTCGTGTGTTCCACGACCGTCCAGCCAAATTTTAACCTTCACCCAAACCCTAACCCTACCCCCGCCGAACCTCCTCTCTTTTGAATATACGCCACGCAACGTCCGCGTTGTGGGTGGTGCTCGCACAACCTGCTCGTGACCTGCGGCGCCGATGGTTGCGCGGTTGAGCGGCGGTTACAGCACGTGAAACCGACACTTTGTCGAACGCTCATCTCACTTCCTCGTGCGCTACTCAACCATCCAGCCCGAATTCACCCGCGCACGGAGGCACTCGTGTCACGCCGTGCCACCGACGCAGCAGCTGAACAAGGCTCCATCTGCTGCCACATTCGCTGCGCAGGTGGTGCTCGCACGACCTGCTCGTGACCTGCGGCGCCGACGGCTGCGCGGTCGAGTGGCGGTTACAGCACGAAACCGACACTGTGGACGCCGCCATCGTCGCGGCACGCGCCGCCGACGCCTCTTTTGGCACCGGGCCCACTGAGACGGAGGGAATAGAGGGAGGGGAGAAGGGGACAGGGGGGGGTCTCAGGAGGTCCTGGCTGGAGGCCATAGGCCCCCCTCTGGGGCTCACCTCTGGCGACGATTCGGCGCCGGCGGTGCAGTTTGAGGTCAGTCTTGTAGTTTCTGGATGAAAAAATCAAGATGGCGTCTGATCATGGCATACGGCGATGTAGAGGCAATGACCTCGTGTGCGACTCTGCGCCCGCTGCGCAGTTTGATCGCGTGCGGCGACGATGCTGCGCCGGCGGTGCGGTTTGAGGTGGGTCGTTTTTTTTTTTATATATTTTTGAAAACTTTGTTTTTCACAAAGGACATCTTAATGGCGTCTGATCACGGCATACAACGCAAGTCCAGGCGTCAGTGTTTGTCGGGGACACCACAATGTCATCCAATCGTGGCATACAGCAGTGTGGAGGCACTCTATGTCGCTCCGTGCCAGCTGCGTAGTCCGGTGGTGCCAGTGAGTTTTCCATCTACCAGTAGCGCAGCTGTTACCCCCCACGCGCTGCTCCATTGCCGCCTGCCAGTGCTTGCGATAAGTTGCTTGCATCGCGCGGTCCACAGGCGTTGCATCCTGTGCAACCGTTGCGAGCACTTGTTCATTTCCCTTCTTGATGCCGCTGACGACCACTCCAATTGCCGCTGGAGCAACGGCTGCGGCGTTGTGATTGATCCGCCATGTAAAAGAGCGCTGCTGCTGACGACAGCTGCAGTCGGCCGCATCCTGTGCATCCTGAGCGTTGCGCACCTGAGCACTGACGTCACGCCCTGTAGGTATGTCCTGATGACTGTTGCAAGCACTGTTGCACTCATTCCCGCTCTTTGCCGCTGCTGACATGGCAGCTGGATGCGGCGCACGGCCGCTGCTGACAATTCATCCAATCGCCGCTGGGGGTAACGGCGGCCATGTTTGTTTGCAGCATCTGCCACGGAAATGGCACGCTGGATTAGTGGTGGGATGGAGGATTCGGGTCAGGACTAGTACAACGCCCGATTCACATATTTCGCGCTCTCAAGTCACTCCTTCTCCCCCCGTCGCTGCTACCGTGTCACCTGTTTGGCAGTTGGAGGCGGCGCACGGCCCGCGCGTTGCGCGCGGCTCCGGGCTCCTGGCCTACAACGCGGAGGTGAGCTGGCAAGCGCTGGGAGCTGATTTTGGGGAGCACGCGTGTGATTGGCACTTTTTCCTATAATTGGTCTGGCGGTCAGTGACCGTTCAATTCTGTAGGTAGCGATTGTGTACAGCGGCTTTCACGATTTCGTGTGAGCACACGCTTGACTCGAGCACAAGATTTGCATATCTTGCATTTTTCATAGGGCTTCATCCCCTCAAGCAGAAGTCAGCAAGGTACTTCTTGCAGGCCCCCCCGGGAATGTTGGCGGCGCGGCCAAGTCACACTTCGTGCTGGTAGGCAGCCATCGGGTGTTCGGCACAGCTGCAGTGAAGGCGATGGGTGGCAGGCCAGCATGAATTCAGCTGGCGAGCGCCTGAGCGCCGATTTGATGCGCACGTATGCGCGCAGTGGAAAAGTCGGTCTCGCGGTTTACAACATGCCTTTGCCGAGCACTGATCTGATGCGCATGTATGCGTGCAGTGGAAAGTCAATCCGTCGCTTTAGAGGGCGCCCACTCTAGCACGTCAGCCGCAGTTAGGCTTAGGGTTAGGGCCGGCAGTCATCACCCACACACGTGCGTCTGTCAACAAGACCCTGAAAGCATTTTTATATTAGCCCAACGTCGAAATTCCAAACGTGAGAGTTTAAAACTTTTATTTACGGATTTACCACGCGCGCAGCGGAGAAGTTGCTCTGACGCTTTACAACGCGCTCTGCCGAGCACTGATCTGATGCGCATGTATGCATGCAGTATAATGTCAATCCGGCGCTTTAAAGGGCGCCCACTCTAGCAGCGCGGGTGTCAGCCGCAGTTAGGTTTAGGGTTAGGGCCGGCAGTCATCGCACATGCACGTGCGTCTGCCGCCCGCGCAGGGGGGCCTCGTCTACGCCGCGGCGGCCGCGGCAGTCATCCTGGACCCCAGGACTGCGGGTCAGACGCACCACGCCGGCCACCGCCGCGCCGTCGCCGCGCTCGCGCTGTCGCCGTGCGGCGCATACGCCGCAAGTGGTGACGCTCCGCCTTCAAGCAGCGCTGCTCAGCTGCCAGGCAGCGTCGCTCAGCTCGAGGGCGGCAACGCTCCGCAGCAGCGCGGCAGCGGCGGCGTCGTCGTCGGCGGCGGCGGCGGCGGCGGCGGCGGCGGCGGCGGCGGCGGCGGCGGTGGCGGCGGCGGCAGCGGCACGACGCAGCTGCTGCCGGGGGTGCGCGTATGGGACGCGCGCACGGGCGCGCCGCTAGCCGCGCTGCCGCCATGCGCACTGGAGGGGGTGGCAGGTGAGGGGGAGATAGGGGGGTCCTAACCCTAACCCTAACTCTGACCCAAACCCTAATCACAAGGTTGTAGTGGAGTGTGAAGGCGTTGCAGAGGCTTGGAACGTCCACGCGGCGGAGGGTGTCGTGTGTTGATTGGGGTAGCTTAACAAGGCTATGCACACAGCTGCGCTGGAGGCGGTGGCAGGTGAGGGGGCAATTGGGGGTCTTAACCCTAATTTTAATTCTACCAAGGTCGGGGTGATCCACGGGGGGGGGGGAGTGTGGGGGCGTTGTGAAAAGAATCGGCAAATGGACAACATTTCATGATGACTGGCACGAGAGTTGGGGCGGAGCCCTAGCTGGTAGGCAGGGGCGATTGCCGCGCTGTTGTCATGGGCAGGTAGTTGTCGAGAGGAACGTGCATTGCGGGGCTTGAGATGACCAGACGGCGGAAAGTGTCACGCGTTGATTGGCATAGCCCACAACGCCAGGCACACAGCTGCAGCCGAGAGCCCTGAATGATACTGCAGGCAAGATGGGTCGGCGCACTGTTGTTGTGCGCGCTGGGAAGGGCGCCACCTGAACGCTGGAGTCGTTTGATTGTGTGTAAGGGGAGCATATTCGCGGGGGGGCTTGTCAAGCTGATGCATGCGAGTTGCTGAGGTCGTTTGATTGTGCGCAGGGGGAGCTGATTGGCGGCAGTCTTGTCAAGCTGACGCATGCCAGTTTCTGTACCTTAGTTTCACTATTCCTAACGAAAATAAACGTTTGTTTGCACACATTATGCTGATGCTCAACGCCGGTCCCCTCCCCCCCTTCCCCCCCCCTCAGCCCTCGCGTTCAGCGCCGACCGCCACTGGCTCGCAGCAGTGCACAGGGACCCATTCCACACGCTGGCGCTGCACCACTCCCCCAGTGCTCAGTGGCACGACGCTTCGCCCGTCGCATCAGCGCTCATCGGCAGGGGCGACGTCCTTGCGCTGGAGTTTGTAGGTGCGTTGTTGAGGTTTCTTGTTGATGTGCCGGTGGTGAGGGTGGGGTTTGTTGGTGCATTGTCGAAGGGGCGGGAACCTTGTTGAAGTGGCAGTGGTGTATGTAGAAGCGTTGTAGTAGTGGCGAGTGACCTGTTGAAGTGCCGGTGGTGAGGGTGGGGTTTTTAGGTGCGTTGTTGAAGTGGCATTGACCCTGTTGAAGTAGCGGTGGTGAGGGGCGAGAGCCAGTGCGCTGCGCGCGCTGCTGGAACGAGCGCAGCGCACGTATGTGACTGCACGTGCCGTGGTGGTAGCAGCGGAGGAGGCCCCATCTGAGTCTCATGTGTAGGCAGCTAGCTCTGTGAGTGTTTGTGCATGCTCGCGATATCCCAGCGGGGAAAGCGTGCACAAGCTCAACAGATGAGTACGTGTTGTATAACTACGACGTGGTGCAGAATAGCCCAAGGGTGTCCGCACCTCAAGGCAGAAGTTAATGAAGAACAGGCAGCAGACGTGTGCGGTGGCATCGCGGCGGCGGCAACGGTTGCGGGTGTTGTTGCCGCAAGCGCTTGTTGTTCATTGCGCGCCCGCCACTTTCACCGCCCGAAAATGTGCGCTACACTCACGCTTCCCCGCTCCCCCCCCCCCCCCGCTGGTCCAACCTCAATCATTCTGATGCTGACTTGTTGGGCTCAACACACCCTGGCGATTCAGGGCTCGCGAATGCCCCTCAACAGCCCCTTCCCCCCTCCCCCCGCTTCATCTCCCCGCCCCCTCCCACCCTCCAACCTCAGGTGCGCAGTCCTTCCCCCTAGCCGTGAGCCAGCGCCACACGACGCTCCTGCTCTTCGACCAGGAGCTGCGCCGCAAGCGCTGCACGTTCGCACCCCCCCCCGCGCCGGCCCCCGCGTCAGTGCTCGCCCTTGCGCGCGCCGCGCTGCCCCCGCGGGGGGGGGCGGGGGGGCGCGGTTTGTGGGGGGGCTGCAGTCGGGGGGGCTCGTGCTGTGGGATGGGCCCCACGCAACCGCGACAGTCGCTGGACACGAAGGTGAAGTTGCGCTCCCGCTGCTGGCAATTGTGCTCGGGGGCACTTCGGGATTGTTGCAGCCGCCTCGAAGTTGGTGGTGAAGTTGTGCCGCTGCTGCTGCCGCTGCTGCTGTTGCTTCCGCTGCTGCTGTTGCTGCCGCTGCTGCTGTTGCGGCCGCTCAGCATCAGGGTAACTGTCACCAACACCTGCCTAGACCTATCCAGCTCACGCCCCTGCACGCGCCCCAATCACACGCGCCATCTGATGTTGCTGCAGGCGCAGTAACCGCTGCCTTCCCTCCTCTGCCCGGGCGGCGGTTACGTAAGCGCCGGCACCGACGGCACGCACGAGAGCAACATACGGTCAATGCAGCGCTAAGGGTAGGGGCAGGACTGCTGTCGCCAACACATCCCTGTCTACCTAGCTCACGCGCCGCACCCTCTCCACACACGCTCGCCGTGTACCCTCGCGGCAGGCGCGGTGACCGCGGCCGTGAGCGCGACCCTCCTCTGCCTGGGCGGCGGTTACGTAACCGCCGGCGCCGACGGCTGGGTCATGCTCTGGGGCCCTGCACTGGAGCGCCTGGGCAGGCTCGCGGGGGGGGGCGAGGGGGGTCTGGTGGGGGTTGCCTGCGAGGCGCCAGCGCGCGCGCTCTCGGTGCTGAGCGCCGGCGGCAAGATCCGCGAGGTGGTGCGCACGTCCGGCAGGTGAGTGAGTCACCGAGTGAGTGAGTCACTCGCGCGGTGTTGAGCGCCGGCGGCGAGATCCGCCAGGTGATGCGCACGTCCGGCAGGTGAGGAAGTCGCCGAGTGAGTGAGTCACTTGCGGTGCTGCGCGCCGGCGGCGAGATCCGCGAGGTGGTGCGCACGTCCGGCAGGTGCGTGAGTCACTGAGTGAGTGAGTGACCCGTGGTGCTTAGCGCGCTGGCGGCGAGATCCGCGAGGTGGTGCACACGTCCGGCAGGTGAGTGAGTCACCGAGTGAGAGAGTCACGGCGGCGGTTGAGCGCTGCTGCTGGCACCGCTGCGCACGCGTGCCCGCACAAATAAGCCCGGGTTATCTCAATGGGTAGCATGGATCGTCGGAGAGCCTCGATGCATGTACATTCCGCAACCTTTGTTGTTTGTTTACGCCATGTGTTTCTTTTGCTGTTGTTGCCGACGTCGACGGTGACAGGCCTCCCCTGACCTTAGCCCTAACCCTAACCCTAACCCTAACCCTAACCCTACACCTGTCCTTAACCCCCCCCTAACCCTCAGCCGCCACTTTCCGGATCGTCCGCAACCAGGGCATTTGCCATGCTGCCTCACTTACCCTTGTCTTACCCCATCATGTCAACCGCCGCAGCTCGCCCGCATGCGTGGTTCCCCGTGGTCAAGGGGTAACTGCGATCTCATGGGGATGCTCAGCACTGACGAGTCCGCCGCCGTTGTTGCCGAGAGCACCGCCGCCACTGTGCCCCACGCCTACCCCTGTGTTTCGGCATGCTCTCGCCTCAAGCCCAAACCTGCTTGCTGCACTTCTGCCGCCACACGGACGTGCTGCCGTTCTGAGCGGTGTGCTTCTGGAAATAGAAGAGCCTACCATCCATGACCCCCCCTTTCGTGCCCCCCCTGTCGCCCTTGTAGCACGACTTGTCACGAACACAACCACGACCCCCCCCCGCCCCCCCCAAATCTCCCTCCCGCAGATCCATTGCCATCGCCGAAGGCCACGGGCCGGGGGCCTTGCTCGGCCTCGCCGCACACCCCTCCGATCCCGACACCTTCGCCACCGCTGGCGCCGACGCCGTGCTGCGCGTGTGGAGCTGCGCGCAGCGCCGAGCACTGAGGCGCACGACGTTGGAGGGGGAGGCAGCAGTGCTCGCCTACGAGACCCCCCTGGGGGGGCGGCTGGTGGTGGGGGCGGGGGGCGCGGGGGGGAAGGCGGGGGTGCTGTTCGTGCTGAGCGCTGACACGCTTGAGGTATGGGTATGCAGCGGGGAGTATGTATGTAGGCGGGGCAGTGCGCGCGTGCGCTGACTCAGCACACAATATGCACAATACATTGTACATATATATACATTATACGCATTGTACGGAGGTTCGTAGAAGTATACGCTGGTTGGCGTCGCTACTAGTAGTGCTGAGCCAGAGTGGTCTCAGGTCTGCTGGAGTTGAGGCAGCAGGTTGAAGTTGAGGTTGCGGGCCGTGCTCGAGAGAGCAACAGCCTCGGTTTCTGCTGACGCATGCACGTTTCAGTCAGTGCAGTCATGAACTGCACGGATTGAATGCCTTTGCGGGAAACGCAGATATCGTGTGAAGCATACCAGAGTCAGGACGGTATCGCCCGCTGCGCCCTCACCTATATATGCTCACTACACAACTTGTCCGAGGTTGTCCGAGCAAGGCCACTGTAATTCTCCAAACTAATCGCACAGCAACGCCAAACTCTGCCCAGCCTTGTCAACCTCATTTGCACACTCACTATGAATACACACATTTGCCCCTGAAGGTTTAGGCTGAGGTCACTGTACTCTCATACCTTCAAAGTACTTCGGGGTGATTGTCAATGCGCACTGAGAGACACTTTGAAGTTGTCACAAGACATATGTACATTCTGGCATGCACAACGTGTTTTTTTTTGCGCGCTAAGCACGAACTGAAACAAAAAGCATACTCACCATATCTACACGAATGTATACATTGTCCATCGTGATTTTGGTTTCATGTACCATATATACATGCACCTCCCCTCACAGGTTGAGGCAGAAGTGCAGTGCGCCAAGGCAGCACTCAGCGACTTGTCCATTGTCACTTCATACCAACCTACTATATATACATATGCCCACCCTTGCAGGTTGAGGCGGAGGTGCAATTCGCCAAGGGAGCGCTCACTGACTTGTCCATTTGTCACTTCATACCCACATACTCTATACAAATAACCTCCTACATATACCTCCAAGAACCTACCCTTGCAGGTTGAGGCCACAACAGCGCTCAACGACTTGTCCACTGTCACTCCATGCCTACTTGCCATGTATATGTATACCTACCCTTGCAGGTTGAGGCGGAAGTGCGGTGCGCCAAGGCAGCGCTCACCGACTTGAAATTCTCGCCCGACGGCACCCTGCTCGCGGCTGGCACCTGCGAGGGGGAGGTGCTGGTGCTGCAGCGGGACAAGCAGGTATGTATGTGTGCCAGACCCATGGATACATGCCCCCTGTCAACACCAGACACACCGCGTTAAGCGCCGTGCCCGACCAGTGCCACTCATGGCCTCGAATTACGCCCCCCTCCCAAACCGACAAGTGCATTGCTTGACCATGCCACCTAGCAAGCCTCCGCCATGACGCTCACGCACAGTAGACTTAAATGCGGCGTCTCTGACTGCGCCACACGACCCACCGCTGACTCGCGCGCCTTCTCAGACAGCTACATCCCCCTCCCCCCCCCCCCCTCTCAGTACGCCACGCTCCTCACCGCTCAGCTCCCAGACTGCGCCGCAACGCCACCATCCACCGCTGCCTACGCCGACGCCGCCATCGCCGCCATCGACTGGTCTGTGGACGCGTCGCTGCTGCGCGTGGCAACGCTCGACGGACGGCTGGCGCTGCTCGACGCGAGCGACGGCGCCGCGGTGCCGGCGCGCTCCGTGCGCGCGCGCGGCGCGGCGTGGGCGGCGCACGCGTGCGCGGCGGGGTGGGAGGCGCAGGGCGTGTGCGGCGGCGCCGGTGAGTGGCGCTGCTGCCGCTGGTTGCAGCGTGAGCTCACAAGTGCACTTTTCTTCCGTCGCAGCACTCGATTGGGTGTAGTGCGCGTTATGTGGGCGGCGCATGACTGCGTTGCGGGCTGGGAGGCGCAGGGCGTCTGCGGCGGCGCCGGTGAGCGGTGGCGCTGCTGCTGCTGCTTCGCGCTGCTGCTGCCGCTGCAGCGTTCCCACTCCTGCAGCACATGAAGAGGAGTGTAGCGCATGTTGCGTGGGCGCCTGCACTGCGGGCTGGGAGGCGCAGGGCATGTGCGGCGGCGCGGGCGAGCGCTGCTGCTGCGGCTGCTTAGCGCTGCTGCTGTCGCTGCAGTGTTTGGCACTACACCAGCGCATATTATGGCGTCGTGATGTACTTTGTAGGGCTGCCATCCGCAGCAGCGCATACATTCAAACATACCTCAATGTGTGCCTCAAAAAGTATACTGCACAACCACCGTCTGGGCTTGTGCATTGTCTGCATCATGGGCCCACGTGGCCGTCGAGGCTCAACATGAAGCAAACACTTGTCGTTCTTTCAGCACACATGTATACATTCTGGCTACTTTGAGACTGCACCCTTCAGCAAGCAGACTATACAGCTCTCACCTGGTATGGTGTATGCTGCGCAACACGGGCCCACGTGGCGTGGTGCGCCATATTCAGTGCATATACACTTCAATACGCACGCACTTCATGTATACTACAGGAAGTACGCTGGGCTTTGTCGCGCCCCGAGCAAGAATCAATAAAATCACACTGTACCATCCCCCTCTGATAGTGTCGTGTGTGTTGTGTAACAGGGGCCCATGTGGCCTGCGTTGCGGCGGCGCGCTCGCCTTGCGGGGAGCTCTTCGCAGCGGGGTACCAAGACGGCAACATACGCATCATGAGGTGAGCGCTGCCACTTATGCTGGGCACTGACGCGCATCGGTTTGTGCGCTGCCGACACCGCGAGCGTTGATGGTCATGTCCTTGTGGGGTGCACTGCCGCGTATGCTGAGGTGAGCGCTGCCACATATGCTGAGCGCTGACATGCATGAGGTGAGCGCTGCCACACGCGGTGGTCACCGCCTCGCATGCATCATGAGGCGTAAGCAGAGCTGCGTTTCTTCAGCACGCCATTCACTTCCGTCAGAGCAGAATTTGCTCATTGACAGGGCCAATGGGTCAGCGCACACGCTTCTCGATTGCGCTTTATGCCTGAGTAGGTAGGTCACCCCGCGCACGCGACGTTGCGCTCCATCCGAGTGCACCACATGGGGTACCATCGAGGCACCCCACGTCTGCGCTTCTTGACGACACATGCAACTTCAAAGTGGCCATACGCGGGCATGCGCTAACTCCAGTGCTCATCCCCAAACCGCCGTGCACGACGTCACGTACTTGTGCCAGTCCTTTGAATCGTACCACTCCCTTCGGAAGCTACTGCAGCAACGCTCAGTAGTCCAACTCCTCTGCTTCCAAGTACCACTCCGCCATGCCACGCCCCCCCCTACGAGCAGGTACCCAGCGCAGACAGTGGAGGCAAGTGCAGCAGCTGCGGCACTCTAAATTGATCGTTCAGCACTTACTTCTGACCGAGTTGCTGCTCAGTAGTCAAAGTCCGCTGCTTGTCACCCCCTTTACATGTGAGCAGGTACCCAGCGCAGACGGTGGAGGCAGGTGCAGCCGCTGCGGCACTCCAAGTTGTTTACCATTTGGTTCTGACCGAGTTGCTGCAACAACACTCATTAGTTCACGTCCGCTGCTTCTACCCCCCCCCCTCCCCTTCGGCATGTGAGCAGGTGCCCAGCGCAGACGGTGGAAGCGGGGTGCAGCCGCTGCGGCACTCTGAAGTGCTTTAGCACTTGTCTCTGACCGAGGTGCTGCAACAACGCTCAGTAGTCCGATTCCGTTTCTTCAACCACTCCTCTCCCCCCCCCCCCTCCCCCTGATGTGAGCAGGTACCCAGCGCAGACGGTGGAGGCGGGGTGCGGTGACCGCGCATGGTCGCTGCGACGACGCTCATCAATTCAAGTCCATTTCTTCTCACTGCCAACCCCCCACCCCCCCTTACACGTGAGCAGGTATCCAGCGCAGACGGTGGAGGCGGGTGCGGTGACTGCGCGGGGGGGCGCTGGAGCAATCACGCGCCTCGCGTGGACATGCGACTCGCAGCGGCTGCTGTCGCTGTGCGGCGGCGCCGACGGCGGCGTCGTTCTGCAGCACGTGAGGGCGTGAAGGGGCGTGGGCGATGCGGCGCGCGCACTTCAAGTATGGCATGCACTTGAAGTTGGCGAGTGATCGCTGGCAGCGGCGCAGCACGCACATGAACGCGTGCATTGTGCTGTGTAGGCTTGACGCATGCGAATCCTCAGCGAGTGATGGTGCTGTGTTAGGGGTGGCGGCAGCGCCGTCTTGTGTGCAGCGCTGGGGACCACAAACGCACAGCGCATCAACGAAATACACGTGGCTGACTCCATCACTGGTTGCATCGGAAATCATGCTTTCTGCATGGCGTGAAGCTGCCGCGTCGGCGCCGGCAGCAGCACTCGTTTGTAAATGGGGTACAACTTCGATAAGACAGTACATCGTGTATGTGCATGCGGCATCTTCGGTGGGCACTTGTGAACATTCTCCACGACGGGCACGAGAAAGTGCGCACTTTGGCGGACGTTTTGTTGGTCGATGGTTGTAAATTGCGGTGCAGGTAGCAATGGTGTGCTCAGGCTGTGGTGTGTGTGTGTGACACTGTGCCTGCTTGCGTGAGAACGCCCAGTGTCGTACCTTATGAAGCACGAGAGGTCTGCAAAAATACGTGCGTCGGCATCACCGACACGGTCGTCATATGACACGCGTGGTGTGACCGCGGGAGCGCCAGGGAGCACTTTCACACAGCTCAGAGAGTCGATATTGAAATATGGCGTAACTGCTGCCAGCGCATGTGGGAACAGCATTGCGCGGGTGACGCAATGGACACCCGCTTTTCGCCGACTACTAAACTTGCAGGAAAGATGTATAAGACTATGTAGAGCTCAGGTTTCATGCCTGTTCATGCTGCGCACCGCAGCATTGTTGTGTCGAAATGGTGCTCGCTGATTGCGCTGTTGCACACAGCCATGATGTGCACAGGTGAGGCAAATTCACGGCTGCCTGCCCAACTTCAACTTGATGTTTCAAGGTTCGGTCCCATTCCTCCATTTTGCGCACTGCAGGCGGTAGCAATGCACAGCAAGTGCGTGCAACAAACGCACCACGGACTTCTTGCAGCGAGCAGCAGAAACTGATGCAAAGCATAGCAAACACTGCAACATCCCGCGTCGTGCTTCATCGCATGGGCCGTGTCTATTGCTGTCCGGACTCTGCCTCAGCAACCCGTTGGTCATTTAGATAGTCGCACTTCGACTGTCGAAGTATGTACAAAAAGCGCGGCCATTCAGCGCTGCAGGTGAAACGGTCGCTTCCAAGCGACCCCCCCCCCCACGAACAACTGTTTAGCCAGGAGACAAAACATCAATTGCCAGTGCCGTTGAAAGCACGTTGAGGGCGCCGGACTTAGAGAGGAAACTGACGGCGTCTCTTGGACCTCATGACAACAAGGAACTTACTTGTCAGGATTGGAAGGGAGGGACAGATGAGGGTTGGGGGGGCGTTACTGCGGCAGTTCTTGCAGAGACGCTGCTGCTGCTGCCGCTGCTGCGCTGTTGAGCGCTGCTCACGTGCAACCCATACATACACATCAGCCTCAACAACCCCCATCTCCCCGTGTCACAGCTCCCCTGCTGCCCCCCCCCCCCCCCCCCCTCCTTCCCTACATGAAGGCTACGCAAAGCCAGCGCGCAGGGTACCACACTGCCCATCTGCCCCCCTGCCCGCCACGCACAGCTGCCGCTGCGCTGCCTGACGCAGGCCCGCGCCAAGGGGAGGTTGGGTTACAAAAGCGTTGTCGACCACAACACCTGTGTTTTTTTAAACACCTGGGCAGTATTTGGGGGGCGCGGGGGGTTCAGGGGTCCCCCCCCGCCCCCGCGTCGCTGCCGTCCACGCGGCACAGGCCGTCGCGCACGCACTGCGTGAGGCTGCGGAGGAACTTGTCGGTGACGCGCGTGTAGTTGATGACCTCCGCCCTGTCAATGGTCTCCAGCGGCTTCTCGCTCAGCTCGCTGCGAAACACACAGCATACACAAAGCAAGAAACGCGTCAACATCCTCAAAGCGTATGCGTCGTGGACAGAGGATAGCAGCGTAGTTGATGACCTCCGCCCTGTCTATGGTCTCCAGGGCTTCTCGCTCAGCTCGCTGCGCGGCACGCAGTAAAGCACAAGAAACGTCAGTACTTGAAGCGTTCGTGGCTTGGATCGAGCAGCTTCTTGCTCAACTTGCTGCGGAAGATGTGGTGATTGTGTGTGTTGGGTTAAGGGTAGCATAGTAGTTGATGACCTCCGCCCTGTCGATGGTCTCCAGCGGCTTCTCGCTCAGCTCGTTGCGGGGCATACATACAGTATAGTACCCACTACCCAAGAAACACATCAGTACTTGAAGAGTTGCAAAGCGAGAACAGCCGAAGACAATAAGGAGAATTGAGCATGTAAATCAACCTTCTCCAGCTGCTTTCGCTCAGCTCGCTGCGAATCGTAGGTAGGTATGTAGGCAAGTAGGGGTTAGCGTTATCTTAGGGATAGGGTTTTCGCGGCGAACCGGCCTATGCAAGGAGACCAGAGCCGTCCTCCCGACAGCGACTGACACATGCGCGCCTGATGAGTCCAGGCACAAGGGGGCGAGGCCGAAAAATTTGCCGGCAGTTCAGAGTCTGGGTCGAGGCATAATATCGATTTTGGCAACGAAGCGGAGGTTGGTCGTCAGTGCGAGCCAGTAGATGCTGCCCTGTTGCCCTGTTGCTGATTCCATAGACTCCTTTCATTCTTAGATGCAGCAACTGCGCCGCCACGTTCGCACCATCCGCGGCGGCGAGCGCAGCCTCCACGGCAGCAGGCCAGTTTAGAGTCAAGAGTCTGAATATGTCACCCGATTCTAACATTGTGGCCCAAGGGGCGAGACAGCAGATGTGTGCAGCGGTTAACATAGTTCAAGTTGTGATTCCAGGCGACTCTCCAATCTCCTCACGCCACGTGCACCGCGTAGCACATGCGGCATGTCTGTCGGCAGATTACGACAGCGACGCTCCTACTTCAAGTCATACTTCAACTGCATACCTGAGACGCTCCGTGAACTTCTCGAGGTTCTCCTGGTGGTTCTCAAACAGGTCGCGCTGCCGCTTCTGCGCGGGGTCCGTGAGGTAGTAGCCGTATACGTACCTACACGCACGCGGCAGTGGCAGCAGCGATCAGCACACATCTACTTCAAGTATGTACTGTAACAAGTGAGTCTGCATATGGATCTCTGTGAGGTAGTAGCCGTATACATACCTGCGCGCACAGGGCAGCGGCAGCAGCAATCAGCGTATATAAACTTCAAGTGTGTACTGTAACAACTGTGTTAGCACAATTAATGACTCTGTGAGATAGTGGCCGCATACGTACCTGCGCGCACAGGGCAGCGGCAGCCGCAATCAGCGTATGTGAACTTCAAAGCGCGTTCTGAGCTAATTCGTGAAAGAAACCTGTACATACAAATGGCGTAGGAACATCTGTGCGAGGAGGTCGCTTCAACAAGTACCCACGCGGGTGGCGCAAGCGGCAGCAGTAATCCGCAGAGTGTTGTGTGACACACGTTTGTAGCGTGCAAATGTCGCTGGTGTGAGCTGTCGCGGCATGAGGGCCATGTGCGGGCGCGAGTAGACAATCCGAGCATACACACAATTACTTCAACTTGACCTTGAAGCTGTGTTGCCAGCACACGTCCAACAGGCAGCGGGAGAGGCAAGCAACGTGATGCGCCATGAAAACATGAATACACATCAGCGCCCCTGAGCATTGTGTGATTGATACTCTAGCTCTTTGTAGGAGGTGCTGTATCGATAATCTGTCCTTGGTCATGCCCCAAGCGAGAATCAGCAGTAGGGTAAGGTCCAATAGTAGGGCTGGGACTAACACCGCGTAGCATGGCTCGCGGCATGTGCAGGCGATCGCGAACGCCGCCATGGTGCGCTGTCATGAATGCAGATGCACAGATGCACATATGCGGGGGACAGGGACACGCAGAGGTGTACTCTTGAAGGACACTCATTCACTTGAATCAAACTCTTCAAGCACATGAGAGGAAGCATCGGCCCGTACACTGACATCAACAGATGGTGACAGCTCATGTAGATTCTGAGCGATGAGGCAGAACGTAAGCACATAATCATGAACAACGAGCAGTTTGAAGTTCCTCCTTCAACTTGAAAATGATAGAAGTATACTCCAAGGATATGTGGTAAGGGTACTTGAGCGCTGAAGTGCCTTCTTCAACTTAAGAAAAAATAAACTTCAGGATGCTCTTAACGAACACCACTCCTCACTTGTACTTGAGCGCTCTGCGACACTCGATGAAGTTCACTCCTCAACTTGGAGATCATATACTTTAATTTCACGAACACAAGACTCACGTGTACTTGAGCGCTCTGCGGCACTCAATGAGCTGCTCCACGGCCGTCCTCAGGAACTGGACGTCGATCCAGCCGGACGACCCCGACTCCTGATTCTGCACGAGTTACAAGTAGAGTCATGGCAACGAC
The DNA here is from genome assembly GCA_017506865.1 of Tribonema minus. Classification (NCBI taxonomy): domain Eukaryota; class Xanthophyceae; order Tribonematales; family Tribonemataceae; genus Tribonema; species Tribonema minus. Next base: position 273,615 of record JAFCMP010000056.1, on the reverse strand, counting down.
ACACGCGGCATGTATACACAGATTTTAGGCTTGTTGGGCCGCAGTGCTCCACAAGTTTTGTCACAAACCGAAAAGCGAGCAAGCAGCGGACGGGATCATTCTGCTGCGGAAGCACGCCCCAACAGCGAGCAACAAGCACAGCAGCTATGTAGTCGTCTTGCAGCAATTTCTGCGTCTGCACGAGTAATAAGTAGAGTCGCTGCGATGACACAAGCGACATGCATGCGCGCACACAGGTTTTGTGCGCGGGCAGATGGTCTGCGGCCCGTGCGCGCGCAGCCATTCCCGCGCCAGCTATTATGACCAAGTCCCTTGTTAAGCATCTCGACACAGCCGAGGAAACTCTTGTACAGATACAACATGCCTCTATCTTACAAATGATGGCGGTGGCGCGATATCGCTCGCGTGAACACTAATGCTCGCGTGTGAGCCGCACGCAGGGATATACGTGCCTGCCTCTGGTAGACTGTGCAAAGTGACATATCGGCAGCGTGGCATCCCAAATCAAGCCCGATGCGCAGATACCTACATGCCTACCCTTTGTAGCTCGAGCATGCGCGCGTGGGGGGAAACGGGAAAAGTGACATATTGGTGGCACGACACTCTCATTAAGCCGCGTGTAGATGCATACATGCCTACCTCTAGTAGCTCGAGCATGCGCGCCTCGGTGAGAAGTGACGTATTAACAGCACGACATCCCGTAAGCTACAGGCGCGCCTCTTTGCAGAGTGACATCTTGAATAAATCTACAGATACACCCCAAATGAAGCCACATGTAGGTGCATACAGGCCTTACCTCCACTAGCTCTCAAGCATGCGCGCCTCTGTGCAAAGCGACATGGCGGCAGCGCGGCATCCCAAAGCAAACGATACGCAGATACATACTTCACATGCCTACCTCTAGTAGCTCGAGCATGCGCGCCTGGGGGGAAACGGGAAAAGTGAAATATTGGCGGCATGACATGCCTTGTCAAGCCACATGAAAAGCCACATGAATACGCATACATGCCTACCTCTAGTAGCTCGAGCATGCGCGCCTCGGTGCGGCTCTCCATCTGCGTCTCCGCGAACGCCTGCCCCAGCGCGTGCCCCTGGAAGCGCTTGTAGAAGTGCAGGTAGCGCTCCAGCTCCGCCTGAGCATCACCACACACACACAAAAACTTGATGATCATCACCACACACGTAGCATGACCGAGCAGCGCCCCCTGCAATGGTGGAGCGCTGCCACAAACACACCACGGCTGAGCATCATCACGAAAGCACACCATCACCATGCAAGCACATGATGCATCACCACAAGAATCGTGGTTGAGCATCGCCACAGACACGGCTGAGCATCACCACACACGCGCAAAAATGACTGAGCATCACCACCAAAGCACACGATAATTGAGCATCGCCACAAGCACATCACGGCTGAGCATTATCAGACAAACACACTATTATGAATGAGCATCACCACAGCACCAAGACTGAGCATTGCCACACACACACACCACACGACCTGAGCATCGCCACAGAAGCACGCCACGACTGAGCAGAATCCTCACGACGCAGGCGTCGCCATTACCGCCACGGACCAACTATGCACCACTCAGTTGCCCACTCGCTGCCGTATCGCCTTTTCGTGTGTAGCGGGGTCAGTGTGCTGGGGTCAGTGATGCATGCCAGAGTAAAGCCCTACATCAGCAAAAACACAGGCTGATGTAACACACGGCTACTTTGCAGCGGTCACAGCGCATTCGCCATCAGCTTGTAAGAATTCCAAGCAAAACTTCACCTCTGCACGCGGCGCATTGCGCCCCGCCTCCGTACACGCGTCAACGAACTTGTCGCACATGTAGTGCCCCCCTCTGCCAACCTCAACTTCAACCAAATCTGCGAGTTTGAGCGTACCGCGTCGCTCAGCCCCTCTATACACTTGCCAATGAACTCATCGCACTTGATAGTAACCCGTTTTTGTCAGCCTCAACTTCAACCAAAACTTTACCTTTGCACGTGCGGCATCGCTCATCCCCTCCATGGATTTGTCGACGAACTTGTTGCACTTGTAGTACCCCCCCGTGTTGGTGCCGTGCTCCGCCCAGATGCCCATGCAGATCCAGCAGAACTCGTACTGCAAGGGGCAGGGGGGGGGGAGTATGGTGTCAGAGGAAGGGGGGGGGGGGGAGTACACATGACTTTTGTCCGAGGAAGGGGGGTGGTGGGTGGATGGGGGGGGGGCTGCATTTGTCAGAGGATGGTCGCGGCTGACTTAGGGTTAGGGTTAGGGTCAAGGCAGGCCGCACCAGGCAACCATCATGTAGAGTCACAAGTACCTAAGATACTGCATGCTTGTGTAGGGTTAGGGTTATAGTCGAGGCAAGCCGCACCAGGCAACCGCTTTGTAGAGAGACAAGTACCTAAGATACTGTATGCTTGTGTGGTTTCAGTATAGGTGCCATGCTCCGCCCATCCGCCCATGCAGATCCAGCAGAAGAAAACTCATACTGCGAGATCGAGTGTGCACTCAAGCGCGGTGTGTATATACGTGTTCGGGAGATGCTCCAACAAGTGAATGGCACAGGCTGCATCGGGGAAAGGACGATGGTAAAGCTGCAAAAAACTGCAACAGAAAGCAACCAAAGCCATGTACATGTGCGCGGCACCACCCTTTAGCCCTACAACCCCAGCGACGAGAGGATATCCACGGTGCCACCTAATCACCGCTACACCCACGCCAACACCAACCTCTGCGTCCACACTGCCAATCTGGCGGCTTTTTTGAGAGGGGGCAAGGACAGCAGCTGGCGCTCGACAAAGTGGACTATGTGCGCCAGACCCAGTGTGCGCATTACAACCTGCAGGGGCCCGTAGAGGTGAGGCAATGCTGTGTTATAGGTCAGCCTTGCCCCCCCCAACTCCTTAGGTGTGGGGTGTTTTCTTGTTTTGTGCCGTGCCTCGCACAGCAACAATTGTTTCCGACAACAAGTTGCCACTAAAGAAAGAAACACAGCGCCAGCCTCACTCCTCAGGCTCCTACAGGATGTAGTGAGCACACAGGATCGGCCGCACATAGTCCGACTTGTCATGACGCCAGCCCCGATGCTGCCCTTCCCCCCCCCCAAGGTATCCCTCAGGTTGGCGGTGTGGACGCAGAGGTTGGTGATGTTGGCATAGGTGTAGTGGTAGTTGAATGGCGCCTCATTCAACAAGTTGCTGTGGCTGTAGGGCCTAAGGGTGCCGTGCAGCTGTAGTGCAGCAGAGGTATGGCAGCAGCGCCCTCCCTGCTCTCGCCATGTGTGCACCCTCTTTTGCAAATCCAAGAAGCGGTTCTTCAAGCCATCCCTGGTGCTGCGTCCCATGGCTGAGATGGCCATTACGCCTACATGCTCCCTCCCTAGAGGGCGGCAATGTGTCGTTAAAAACAATTGATGCTGTGCAAGGCACGGCACAAAACTAACGCCTCAGGGCGTGCACTTCGAACCGCGGAGACTTGATGCAGGCCCTCACTGCCGCTGCAACATGTCTCATCTGTGCCCGACAGTCCAATGATCAGAGCGAGGCGCGTATCAGTCGTCTGCAGGTGCCGCAGCGAGCACATAAAACTCCTTCTGGCTCGCTGACGATCGTCCCAATACTCTCTCTCCCACCCGAACGTTTGCGGCGTCATGACCGAGGGTGGCCATGCATGGGCAAGGGAGCTGCAGATCGTCTTGCGCGACCTCAGGGCGTACCTGCGCCGCCTGCGATTCAGTGCAGCTGAGTTCCCGGTACCCCTCGAGGAGCAGAAAGTATCAAATGCTGAGGCAGCGAATGATTCATTACAAGGACCACAGTGACCTCCCCAAGCTCATGCAGCTCGCCAGCGAGGTCCTGCGAAACAGCGTGCCAGTCCTCAACGAGGTGATGACCGCGGCCACAGCCGCCAGCGCCTGCGCAGCTCGCGCCGCAAGCCGCAGCAGCATGCGGTGGCTCTGGGCTCAGAACGCCTGCTGACTGGCGGCGTCCGCTGCGACGCTGTTGGACGCCGCATAGTGGGCCTCTGCTTCCGAAAGCAGTCTGTAGAGTCATCGCGTGCTGCCGCAGCCTCACTGCGGCATGAGCTGCGCGGGTGCCGGCGCTGGCGACCGTGGTCACCGCATTGAGGACAGGCACGCTGTTGCGCGGGACCTCGCTAAGCGCTGCATGAGCTTGGGGGAAGTGATCCCTGTAACGGACCATGCGCTGCCTCAGCATTTCAGAGCAGCAGGTCAGTTCTTTCTTAATATTGCTATTAACTCTTACAAGACTTTTCAACTTTTATCTTGTTTATTGTTTTCGTTCGAATACACCAGAATAAGAAATACCGCCAGTTTTTGTTAGGCTGATAATTCAAAATTTTCAAATTAGAAGGGGAAAACCTTCGTCTTCGAGGGTACAAAACAACAAGGTGTTTATTTATGAATAAATATAAATTTATAAATAAGTAAGAACTCTGTTTTTCAGGGGAAAAATACAGAAGACCGTTGATAGAGCATGGGTAGCCGGTGTGCAGCAGCAGCAGCAGCAGGAGCTCAACCAATCAACACAGGAGGCGGCGGCAATAAACCGAGAAGTGTAGCAGGCAGGACAGCCGCTGATCGGTTGCAGCCCCAATGCATGCCTTCTTCGTAAATACTCAGGCATACTGCATGGACAATTTCGGCCTGTTTTCTGGGCTACTGGGCTCAGGCGTTGAACGCACCCAGCATGTGTGTGCTCGCAGGCGTTCACTGCGACACTGCCGGTATGCCATGCGGTGTGGAGATGTCGCCGTGTGCATCGCGGCACCTTGCATCACATATAACACTGTCGAGCCTGGCCTCAAACCCTAACCCTAATCCTAGCTGAATGAGCGTACGCAGCGCTCCGCAGCTGGTGGCAGCGGCGGCGCGCCGTCACAGTAGACGCGGGCGATCGCACTGCCGGAGCGCAGTTCATAAAACCTGCCAGCTGCTCAACAGTTGTGCAGCCAGCACAGCGTTCTGGGACACTGCAACAAGAGAAAGTTGAAGTTGCACCCCCAGCGCGCCCTCCTCGCGCGCGCAGCGACACGCCGTATTGTTTCATATCCAGACCGGTCAGGCGGCGTGCGCAGCTAGTAGAGTCCCTGCGCGTACGTCCAAAGAACGCGCGCAGAGGCAAAACACGACTGGCGCCAGTCCCCAGCGAACAATGGATAATGGCCACCCTGCAGTCTCCACCAAACGCACCTTGCACAGTGGTGGCACGTCGTGCAGTGGCAACCCTGATTTGTCTCAAGCTTGCAGCATGTGTTGTGCACCTTGCACTGGTGGCAGTGGTGGTGCGGCAAAATCTCGTCTTGTCGAATGCACGGCGGCATCTGCGCATCTGGCACTGGCACTGGCAGGTCATTCGGTTGCAACCCCTTACATCTGCTCGAATGCACGGCAGCACATGCGCGCCTTGCACTGGGCGCAGGTCACGTGGTTGCAGCCCCTGAACCTGCTCACATGCACGGCAGCGTATGCGCACCTTGCGCTGGCAGCACGCCATGCGATTGCACCCATGGGTCATCTCTAGCGCGCAGCGGCAGGCATGGGCACCTCGCTGGCAGCACTTCAGCGATTGCATCCCCCAAGTGTTCCCCGAAATCGAGTCCTACTATGAGCACCTTGCACGGGCGTTATGTCACTGCAGCTACATCCTGACTCTCTTTGAGAGCGCGGCTGACTGCGCACACCTGCGCTTCTTTTGAGGATCACGTATGAATTTAGGCGCACCTTGCACTGGCGCCGCATCATGTGGTTGAAACCCCCCTTCGATTTACAGTTGCGGCTGGCTCACTATGAGCAACTTCACGCAGGCGGCACGTCACTGCAGCTGCACCCCGACTCGCTTTGAAAGCACGACGGAATATGAACGCGCCCAATGCTGTTTGCGATGATCGCGCGTGACTTAGGCGCACCTAGCACTGGCGGCGCGTCACTTGCTTGCACCCCTGCATATTCCTTCCTCAAACTGCGGATTCGTACGCGCACCTTGCATGAGCGGCACAATATGCAATTGCACCCGTGGTTCATTCATCTGCATCGCAGATGAATCAGGCGCACCTTGCACTGGCGGCACGTCATGTGGTGGCACCTTGACCCCTGTTCTCCTCCAAGCTGCGGCATTATAAGCGCACGTTGCACTGGCGGCATGTCATGCATCGAGCCCCTGACCCCTCTCAAATGCACGGCTTGTCATGTAGTAAACCCCTGAATCCTCTCAAATGCACGGCTTATCATGCGCACCTTGCACTGGCGGCACGTCACTTGCTTGCACCCCTAGATATTTCTTCCTCAAACTGCAGCTTCATACGCGCACCTGTCACTAGCGGCACAATACGCCAATCGCGCCCGTGGTTCATCTACCCCACATCGTGAATGGATTGGGCGCACCTTGCACTGGCGGCACGTCAGGTGATCGCACCCCTGGTTCTCCTCCAAGCTGCGGCTTCATACGCGCACATGGCACTTGCGGCATGTCATGTATTAAACCCCCAAATCCTCTCAGATGCACGGCTCATCATGCGCACCTTGCACTGGCGGCACCTCACTTGCTTGCACCCCTACATATTTCTTCCTCAAACTGCAGCTTCATACGGGCACACTCCACTGGCGGCACAATATGCTAATTGCACCCGTGGTTGATCTTCTTCTGGAGTATCTGAAATTGCGGTTAAAATCATGCGCACCTTGCACTGGCGGCACGTCATGTGGTTGCACCCCTGGTTCTTCTCGATGCGCGTGTCGCACTTGGGGCACATCTTGGTGTTGGCCAGCAGCCAGTTGGCCGTCTCGCTCTCGTTGGAGCACTTCTCGCGCCAGCGCCGCAGCTCCGCGCACGCGACCGGCTCGTGCGCTTCATCCCCGCACCTAAAAGCAAGTTTGAAGGCTCAAGAGTTAAGGGCCAGGGCTAGGGTTGGGGTCTGGAGCGAGGGTTAGCATCGCGCCAGCGCCGCAGCTCCGCGCGTGCGACCGGCTCATGCGCTTCGTCCCCGCACCTGACACAAAAGTTGAGGTTACGGTCCAAAGGAACTTTCGAAAGTAGGGTGAGGCATGAGGTAAGGGTCAGGGTGAGGGTTGAGGTTTGACATTGGGGTCAGCCAGTTGGCCATCTTGCTCTCGTTGGCGTACTTCTTGCGCCAGCGCCGCAGCTCCGCGCACGCAACCGGCTCGTGCGCTTCGTCCCCGCACCTAAAAGCAAGTTTGAAGATAGGCTAAGGTTAAAAGGTCAGGGATAGGGTTGGGGTTACAATTTTAATCAGGGCTAGGCATTGGCTAGGCATTGGGGTTAGCACCGCGCCATTGCCGCAGCTCTTGGGTTAGGGTAGGGTTGGATTTCGGGCTTATGCGCTTCATCCCCGCACCTGAAAGCAAGTTCAAAGATAGGCTGAGGGTTAAGGGTCAGGGCTAGGGTTGAGGTTTGGAGTGAGGTTAGCTTCGCGGCAGCACCGCAGCTCCGCGCACGCGACCGGCTCGTGCGCTTCATCGCCGCATCTGCAGGCAGGATTACAGGTACGGTTGTAGACAGGATTCTACGGTCTGGGGTTAGGATTATGATTTGATTAGGGTTAGGCATAGGGTTTGGGGATAGGGTTAGCATCGCGCCAGCGCCGCAGCTCCGCGCACGCGACCAGCTCGTGCACTTCGTCCCCGCACCTGAATGCAAGGTTGAGGATGAGGGTTTGGGCTGGCAGTTGGGGTCAGGAGGTAGGGTTAGGGTTTGGGGGTAGGGTTGGCGTCGCCCCACCGCCGCAGCTGCGCGAACGTGACCGGCTCGTGCGTCTCTTCGTTGCACGGACAGGCAACTTGCTTCATAGTGTTAGAGATTGAGGTAGTGGTCAGGGCTATGGTTGGGGTTGCGGGCTACGGTTGGCATCGTGTTGCCGCCGCAGCACGTGACCGGCTCGTGTGCCTCGTCCCCACAACTGCCGACAAGGTTTTCTCTGTCTAAGGCAACTGCAACACGACAGGTTGCTGCAGCATTCACTGGAAGCAGGAGGACTCGCTGCATGCGCACAGGCCGCATGGGCTCAGCGGCTTCAGCACCAGCGGCGCCATGTCACTCACTTGAAGTAGAAGCATTGGCCGCACGCGCACTCGCCGCGCGTGCACGACAACTTCAACACCACAGCACAAAGATTTCACCTGCAACCACGGCAGCGTCACTCGCTTTCAAGAAGCAGAAGCACTTGCCGCACGAGCACTTGATGCGCGTGCACGTTAGCTGCAAGACCACAGCATCAAGTTTCTACCCCAACACTCAAACGTCAAAGCACTCACTTGAAGCAGAAGCACTCACAGCACACGCGCTTGACGCGTGCGCATGGCAAGCTCAACATCAGCAGCGTCACTCACTTGAAGCAGAAGCACTCGCCGCACGCGCACTCACCACGCATGCACGGCAACTTCAACATCAGCAACATCGCTAACTGAAGGACTCCTTGCATGCGCACTCAGCGTCACTCACTTGACGCAGAAGCACTCGCCGCACGGGCACTGACGCGCGCAGCGCGCTCACTGGCAAGCGGCACTCACCGCATGCACACACAGCAACTTCAACACCAGCAGTGTCTTGAAGCTCTCAACGCTGCATGACAACCTGAACACCGCTCCGTCGAGTTTCAACTTCAACACTCAAACGTCAAAGCACTCACTTGAAGCAGAAGCACTCGCCGCACGGGCACTTGACGCGCGTGCAGGAGCGCGGCGCGCGCGCGACGCGCGCGCACCCTGGCCCCGGGCAGAAGCGCAGGCGCCTGTTGGTGTCCACGAACGAGCGCAGCGCGAAATCGCGGTAGCGCGCCAGCTCCTGAGCGCTGAGGTGCGCGCGGAACACGTCCTCCGTCACGATCTGCGGGCACCTGCAGATGGGGGCGGCGAGGGTTAGGGGATTAGGATGGGGGTTAGGGTTGGGGTAAAGGTGGCATAGGGTTAGGGCAAGCGTTAGGTCCTCCATTGCAATCTGCAGGCACCTGCAGATGGGGGGGGGCGGCACTGATGCGCGCGGCAGCGGCAATGGCGGCGCGCGTTCAGCGGCGCGATAAGCCAATAGGAACGGGGGTTTGTTGTGCTTGTGACGTACTTCAAGTGCACGGAGGTGCAACTTCAAGTGTGCGGAGCTGAGGTGCGCGTGGAACACAACCTCCATCACGATCTGCGGCACCTGAAAAGGCGGCGGCAGCGGCGACGGCGCTCACATTTCAGCGGTGCGATGGGCTGCGAAGTCGTTGTTGAGGATTGAGTCATCGCGCTTGGGAGACATGCCTCGAGTGCGCGGAGGCGCCAGCTGCGGAGCATTGAGGCGCGGAGACACGTCCCCCGTCACGGTCTGCGGGGGGGGCCTGCGCTGGGAACGATCCCGAACGACGCTCGCGCAGCAATGCACACGCAGGCATACATGCGCACTTTCACACGCTTCAGGGCGCCTCGAAGCGGTTTACCCTGGGGTGTACGCGCAAATCTGCACCAGAACGTGAATGCGCCGCGCGCGCGCGCCACTCACTCGTGCCCCTGGCACGTGGTTCACACGCACGGCGGCCCGCTGTGCGTGCGCGCTCGTCACGAACCCTCCTGAGCGACACTCTCGAAGCCGTGCACAGCGCGCATGCACACAAGTGCGCTTGCGCATACTTCCAGCGCTTTACATTGGAGTATACGTATACACCCACACATCTGCCCAAGAACATGTTGCAACGGCCGCGTGCCGCGGAGCGGGCTCGCGCACACCGGCTCCTACATCACCGCAAACAGCGTAGCTGCAGCCGCGCCGCCGTCGCCACTCACTTGTGCTCCGGGCACGTCGTGTACACGCACGGCGGTCCGCTCGCGAGCGCGTTCCTCAGGAACCCGCCCCAGCACTCCTCGCAGAAGAAGTGCGCGCACGGCAGCGCCAGCGCGTCCTCCACGTCGTCGCAGCAGATGCGGCAGCGCAGCAGCGCTCCAGCGGCAGCGGCAGCGGCGACGCCGCCGGCGCCCTCCTCCGCGCCACGCGGCGGCGGCGCCGCCGCCGCCGCTGCCGCCGCGCCGCCGATGCGCGACATGCCCTTGCCCGCGCCGCCTATGCCGACCTGCGTGGCGTGAAATATCGCGCGTAGCATTGTTGGAGCGGAGTTGCCATTAATTGCTGTCAATTGCTGGCGTTTACATCATGTTGCTGGTGGTCGTTTGGGATGCGGTGCACACCCAGATTGAGACGCGCAGCAGCGCCGGCTGAGCACTTGAATTTGTAGATGTCCTTTCACTCAGTTATTCATTCATGAGTGGAAGCGCTGTCTGTATCTTCGGTGCGCACTGCGCGCGCCTTGGCGGTCACAAAGTCCGGGTCCGCGTAAAAGCGACCGGGGGCGCAAGAACTTAGAGTGAAGTGAATATATTCAAGTGAAGTGAACATTCATTCATGCATTTTCATGAATGACAGCGATCCGCACTGCGTTCCATCGGAAGAAGCGCGGCATGCCGGCCCGAGCACTTCAAGTGAAGTGAAGTGAAGGAACTCATTCACGCATGCATTCATGGATGAAAGCCATGCGCCCTGCGTACCTTGGCGGTTACAGAGTCCAAGTCCGCGCGAAGCAGTCGTACAGCGACTCCTGGTTCCAGCGGAACAAGCGCAGCAGCGCCGTACACACACTTCAAGTTATTCTAATCAAATCCATCCATTCACGACGAAATCGATTCACACTGCGCACCGTGGCAGTTAAAGAGTCCAGGTCCGCACAGAAGCGGTCGTACAGTGACTCGTGGTTCCAGCGGAAGCGGTCATACAGCGACTCCCGGTTCCAGCGGAAGAAGCACAGCAGCGCCATACACACACTTCAAGTAGTCAATATTCATTCATTCCTGAATGAAAGCGATCCACACTTCAAGTAGTAACTAATCATTAATTCATGAACGACAGCGATCCACACTGCGCACCTTGGCGGTTACGGAGTCCAGGTCCGCGTAGTGCGGTCGTACAGCGACTCTTGGTTCCCAGCGGAAAAAGCTCAGCAGCGCCATACACAACACTTCAAGTAGTCAATATTCATGCATTCATGAGTTAAAGCGATGCACACTGCGCACCTTGGCGGTTACGGAGTCCGGATCCGCGTAGAAGCGGTCGTACAGCGACTCCTGGTTCCAGCGGAAGAAGCGCAGCAGCGCGGCGGCGGCGCCGCGTGGCACGCTCACGACGGCCGCAGTGTCGTCCACCACGGCGTCCATGAGCGCGCGCACATCCGACTCGCTCAGGACCATGACCTGCGTATGGGCGTGACAGGTAGGGTTGGGGGTCGTGTGGTAAACTTCAAAGTGCACAAGTGTGTACCCACTTCAAAAAGAAGCATGCAAGCCCAGGATCATAAGGGCGCGCACGTCCGACTCGCTCAGGACCACAACCTGCTTACGGGCGCGACGTGTAGAGTTAGGGTTAGGGCATGAAGCGTAGGGTTATCGTTAGAGTTCGGGCTAGGCAAGTTGGCCTGAGCGTTGGGCGCGAGCACATCGACGCTGCTCGGGATCTTGACCGATGGTCCGCGGACACGGTGCGACGCGTATAGGTGCGGGTCAAACATGCGATTTAGGGTTAGGGTTAGGGCTGGGCGTGTAGCATTAGCGCTAGAGCTAGGCGCTCACGCCGGGCTCTCTCAGGATTACGGCCTGCGAACGGGCGTGATGCATGGCATTGGGGCTGGGGGAAGGAAGCGATTGCGTGTGCGCGCGTGTACGCTCGGACACATGGCACGCAGGCAGCGCGACGAGCGCAGCGCTGCGCCGAAGGGTGAGGGCGAGGCGGGTCAGTGGCCTAAGGTTCCTGCAGGCCCAGCATAGACTGCTGTGTGCTCTTTCCGCAGGCAGCAACTCTCAACAGAAGTACTTATAAATAGTGACGTTGCAGGTAGCAGCCCTCAACAACAGGATGCGCCGCACTTCAGAGGGATTCTGACTCTTGACTCCGATGCGACTGACTGAGTAGAGTCCGTCCGGCACGGCCGGCCCTTCTGGCTTCATCCTGCAGGCTGCAGCGCGCAAACGCACAAGCACGCACCTGAAAATGCACGTGACGCTCGGCTCCAGGCGAGGCGATGGCCAGCGTAGAGGCGCGCCACACAACTTCAACTGCACTGACTTCAAGTACACTGGCGGTTGCAGGCAAGCTGCCTTGATATAACGAACGTCGGCCACTCGCTTCCTCGCACTGACCTTCACCACGTGTAGCTCAAGGGCATACATCACTGGCAGTCGGTCAGTTGACACCGCGCTCAATTGTAGTTCAGCAAAAGGCACAGCTTCGGGACGTACGGTGATCGCAATGGCGCGATCGACCGTGGGCACGCACCATCAGGCCTTCCAGTCCGATTGTCTGTAGACCACAACCCACGCACCCCCCCCCCCTCCCCCGTACACCACTGAACAAGCAAGTACCAACGTCAGCATACCCCCCAGGCTCACGCCTTTGAGACCTCTATATAATGAGGGTAGGTAGTACTGGGTACGTATGAGACTACCAAGAGCTCACTTCGTCGCTGCCCGCGTTCAGCAGCGCCGCGCTGACCGCCCCGCGCTCCGCCGCCGCAGCACCCCCCAACCGCGGCGACGCCGCCCCACCGCCCCCGCCGCCGCCATCATCGCCGCCGCCGCCGCCACCGCCGCCGCCGCCGCCGCCGCCGCCGCCGCCGCCGCCGCCGCCGTCGCCGCTGCCGCCGCCACTGTCATCGGCGCTGGCGGCGCTGCTGAGCGCTGCTGCGCGCGCGGGCGCCCCCGCCGCTGCGTCCGCGTCGGACGCGACCGACATGCCATCCTCCTGGTCGCCGCCGCTCTCGCCGTCCTCCTCATCATCGGAGTACAGGTACGACTCCTCGCCGTCGCTAGCCTGCATGGGGGGGATGCGCGGGGGGGGGGGGGGGGTGAGGGGGGTCAGCGCGGGATGGGGGGGGGAGGGGGGGGGGAGGGGAGTGTCAGCGCGTGGCGCCAAGAAGAGGCGTAAGCTCGAGAGGAGGTTTGGCGCTCTGCAACGGCGGGTGACGCACATCGCGCAGTTGCGATCTAGTCTGCCGAACGCAGTGTGGGATTTGGGCGCTGCGCACGAGTGAAGATCGTGAGATGGGAGAGAAGGGTTACGGTTGAGGTTCCTGGCACAGGGGGAGGGGGGGGGGGGGGGGAGGCAGACGCGCGTAGAGGCAGTGTGTGGTGCGGGTGTCTGGTGCAGGCGGGCTGCTGTGTGTGCCGCGTTGCAGACGTGGTTGCTCTGCGCGCCACGTTGCGGATGCGGTCACGCTGCGTGGGCCGTGATGGCACGCAGGTGCGCTTCGCGCCTAGGAACTGCTGCAGAGTGCTCACGGGCACACGCCTGCTATGCTGCCTCATCAGCGTTTCGAACATTCTATGCACACTGCACCTGGTGTGCTGATGAATGCGATTCCGTGGGTGATGGACATGCTATCTTCTGCGTGTCCTTGCCTGATGATCTTAGCGGCGTCAGCAATTGACAACATGTGCCAGGACGAGGTCAGTACGCCCTCTAAATGACGCTGGGGAGCATACTAAAAATGACAACAGTTTACGACTTGATTTTCGAAATGTAGAAGTGATCTGTCGCTACAGTAGCATTGTACACCTTATGTGACGTTAAGATAGACATCTGATCAAAGTTCGACGGATTCCCGAATGCGTACGTATGGTGATAAAGTCTACATACCTGCCGTGCCCCCATGGTCAGGTTGGCTACAGAAAACAAAAAGGGGCATAGGCATACCACCTGAAGCGAGGCGCTGTTGTCTTTGATTGCCTCCACGTATTGTAGGTTTATTCCATAAGCCTGAAGCCTCAACAACTAGTTTATGATGAGCATGCAATCGGAGATGCGCGCACCTGCTGCTGCTGCCACGACGTGCAGGGCGTCCACTTCATGATGTGTGTATGTCATAACGACAAGCTATCGGCGTGTGGGACCAGTGGCTCACTGGGCAAATGATCAAGTCAACCAGCTCTTAACGTTGGTCGGCCGGGCCTGTTCTCGCACTCAAAAGTGGGCCTGTTCTCGCGCTCAAAACTGGAGTGACACATTCGTAGAAGCTTGATTGACACCGCTGGACACTCGGCAAAATGCATGTCCATGAAGGCCAGCTTTACGATTATGTGCTATACAGTCGTACTCGGAAGGCTTTTACGAACAGGCCGGATACACTGACAATCAATCGGTTCAAGCAGCTGTGTGCGATTCATGTAATCCCTTGTCATCCATGAGCGGGCTACCCAGCAACGCGGCTGAGGAATTGCTACCCAATCCATGGTAAATTGCGCAACATCGGTCGTTCGTGGGCAGCGACGAGCATCGATACTGTAGAACTGCTCCTCCAAGCTTCAACACTGACGACTTGACGGAACTCACCGTGTCCATGGCGCCCCTGATGCCTGCGGCACCTCTTTAGCAGCGCACGAACGCTTGTCAGTGCCACGCCGCTGCGCACACCCAGCTCCGCGCGCGCTCCCTTCTCTCAAAGGTGGCCTGCCTCGTTGCCTCGATATTGAAATTCAGTTTCTGTGTCTTACAAGGGTTAGGGCTAGGGTGACCCTGCGGTAAGACGCCGGGGCTACCGGCGTCTTGCCCAGGGGTACCGGAAGGTTCAAAAAAAAAAGGAAGGGGGGTACACACAAGCGATGGCGATGGCGCAGTAGTAAGATCGTAGAATTGTGCCGCAAGTGCCCTACTTGCGAATCGAGTTCCCATGAGCAGATTCGGCAGGCCTGTGTTCGGGCATCCCGGAGCCGGAGCGCTCCTATCAAATGTGCAAACGGTGCAGAACCAGCAACTCGAGGAGCGACAACGCAATAAACGCGCAGGGGATCGAGAGGGAGTGGGCAGGGAGGCATGTACGAAGGAGCCGGTGGCACCCTGCATTTGTCAGGACTGCGCCATCTGCAGAGATGCAGTCTTGGACGCAGAACTGGCCGACTGCAAGGCAACCAATGGAATGAAAGACCAGGTACTGGGGGAACTGCGCTCTAGAACTGAAGCAAGCTCGAAAGCCTGCCGCCAAAAATATGAAGACTTGGAGGTCCAGATGCTCAGCCTTAAATCAGAGAACGCCCATCTCGACTTGAATCTCAAAGTTGCCCATGAGCTTGCCGCAGACTGCAGCAGCAACACCGTTGGGGTCCAGCTGTGCCAACCGTGCCAACCGCCTGACGTGCCGAGCTTCGGCGGAGCGTACGGAGGGGCCCTCGCCGTGATAGCGCTGGTGGCACTGCCGGCTGTGTGGTGCGGCCGGCGCAGGTACGCCCGCGCCAAGCCGCCGCGGCGCCGCAGCAGCAGCGGCGTCAGCTTCTCCTCCGAGGAGACGCACGCGCACAGCCACCTGCCGCGTTCGCCGACGCGCAGCACCCTCGGTGCTGGCGACAGCGTGGGCGGCGGAGGCGGCAGCAGCAGCAGCAGCAGCAGCGCGGACGGCGCTACTCGTGCCTCCAGCCGCGCCTCCTCCGTCGCCGAGTTTGACGCCGACGACGACAGTTTGCGCGGCAGCAGCGGCGGCGGCGGCGGCGCGGGCGGCAGCAGCGCTGAGACACAGGTGGCGCTCGAGCGCGCGCTCGCGGAGCGCGACGCCCTGCAGGCGGAGCTCGCGGAGCGGCGCGCGGCGCTGGAGGCGCGGCAGCGCGACGCGGCGGCGCTGCGTGGCGACGGCGAGCGCGCCGCCGCCGCCGCCGCCGTGGAGGCCGCGCTGGCAGAGGCAGCGCGCGGCGCGCACCCCGACGCGCAGCGGCTGGAGGCGCTGGCGGCGGAGCGCGACGCGGCGGCGGCGGCGGCGGCGCGCGCGGCGGAGGCGGTGGTGGAGCTGGAGGGCGCGCGCGGCGTTCTGGAGGCAGCGGTTGCGCAGGTAAGCTTCTGCGCGGTACGGGCGGCGGTTTCTGAATGGCCTGGGCGAGGGATGGTTTAAGTACTTTTACCGTATGTACATTTAGCATGGTCTGATGGCATAGGGCGCAGCAGCCTGCGAAGGGAAATATGGAAGCCATGATTTACGTCCATGCATGTGGTTGTTGTGGCGGCATCCCTCAGTGCACTTATTATATTCATGTAAGTTTTGCTTAACCTGACTTGAGGTGACCGTTTGCTTCAGATCTCGTGCAACGACCATTGTGACCACACGTTAGAGTTCTTAAGCTTGAATGTGAGTCGCCGCAAGCGGCTGTTCGTCATCTCTTTGTCCGATACCGGCGGCGGCGGCCGCAGCAGCGGCGGCAGCGGCGGCGGTGGCGGCGGCAGCAGCGGCGGTGGCGGCGGCAGCAACATTGGCAGCAAAAGCGTCACGTGTGCGAGCCGCGAGCCGCGCTCTCACCACAATGTTGAGCGTTGACACCAGCATCTTTTGAGGCCTGTACTTGTGTACACGTGCCGTGTGTTCAGGCGGAAGCGGGCGCGCAAGCGGCTGCGGTGGCGCTCGACGAGGAGCGCGGGCGCGCGGCGGCGGCCGCGGCGGAGGCGCGCAGCGGCGGCGCGGCGGCGGCGCGCAGGGCGGCGGCGCTGCAGCGGCGCGTCGACGACGCAGAGCGACGCGTGGCGCAGCTGACGGCGCGCGCGGCGGAGCTCGAGGCGCAGCGCGATGAGCAGGTATGTAGGTACATGCGCGCGCGAGCTTCATCACCGCGGCGGTGTCAGCGCTCAACCGGGTGCGCGCTGCTCATGGGGGTCCTCTCGCTCACGGCGCGTGAAAGCGCCAATGATCGATGCCGTGCTGGAGGCGGCGACCTGTTACGCGATGAGCCTGCGGAAGCTTGTCACGGAGCGCTGGTGGGTACGCACATGCGCACGCACTTCACCGTGGTGGTGTCAGCTGCGCCATGCTGCGCGCCGCCGCGTGCGTGTATCCCTAACCGTAGCCCTCCCCCTGTGAGCGGATGCCAGCCTACATATAGCGCCATCATGGATTGCCTCTTAGAGTGCTGGCACCTGCTGGCGCCTTTGCCGGTTGACATGTCCCCCTGCGACGAGGGATCGTCTTGAGGGGGTGCCTGCCTTGATAGCCAGCGCGGCGTGCCCCCTAGGCCCTTCCCCTTCCCCTTTGACGTCCCCCTAGCATGGGCTAATGTAGAGGGGGGGGGGGGGGGGGCACTACAGTGTGACCTGCCGCGGAGGGCACTGCAAATACGAACGGCCCTATGCAGCCTCTTCTTCGCATCGTCCTTTGGGGTCAGGGTCATCGTCACAACATTCTTTCGTCATGTGTCCATGCAACGCATCGTGCTATCTGCACGCTTTTGACAGGCATTGTCGGTGTAACGCATCTCAATACCCGCAGCGCATCTTGGTATGTACCTTTACGACATCAACAGGTACCGAGATGCGTTGCATCGACAACACCTGGCTGCGCAATAAAGCAGGACCGCCACTTTCGTCCCTAACCCAAACCCCAACTTCAACTCTAACCGTCATGCGACGCGGCGCCCTACGCAGCCTCCTTTACAGATTGTCCTTCGGGGTCAGGGTCATTGTCACGACTACCTTTCGGAAGGCAGGACTGCCGCTCCGTCCTAACCCTAACCCTAAATCTAGCCTAACCCTGACCCTAACCCTCATGGCGCGGGCGCGCGAGGCGGTGGCGCGCAGAGCACTGCTGCGGCAGGTCAACGTGGAGCTAGCCCTAAACTTAACCCTAGCCTAACCCTAACCCTAACCCTCATGCGATGCGGCGCAGGCGCGCGTGGCGGCGGCGGGCGGAGCATCGCTGCGGCAGGCCGATGCTGAGCTAGCCCTAACCCTAACCCTAGCTTAACCCCAACCCTAACCCTCATGCGATGTGGCGCAGGCGCGCGAGGCAGCGGCGCGCGGAGCATCGCTGCGGCAGGCCGACACTGAGCTCCCCCTAACCCTTACCCTAGCTTAACCCTAACCCTAAGCCTCATGTGACGCGGCGCAGGCGCGCGAGGCAACGGCGCGCGGAGCGTCGCTGCGGCAGGCCGACGCGGAGCTAGCCCTAATCCTAACCTGACCCTAACCCTAACCCTCATGCGACGCGGCGCAGGCGCGCGAGGCAGCGGCGCGCGGAGCATCGCTGCGGCAGGCCGACGCGGAGCTCGGCAGCGTGCGCGCGGCGCATGCCACGGAGGCGCTGGAGATGGCCGCAAAGGTATGTATGTATGAAGCTTGAGGATTGAGAATTGGGAGTGGGGTAGGTCTGGGATGAGGGCCAGGGTTAGGGTCGCGAGGCAGTGGTCAACATAATCAGTCAACATGATCGGAAGCATGTGCCCTTGCACAGTCTGGAAGCAGTCGTGATGGCGGTCAAACAAATGCACCAACGTCACAGCGGAACTCAATGAGCCTCTCAGCAGCCCGCCTGCTACCATTGCTAGCTGCGTGCCGCAAGATCGGGGCCGGGGGGGGGGGGTCCTGGGCCAGCAGAAATTATCAGAATAAGAGTCCTAGTTGACTGCAAAACCCGCAAGTTCACATCCCATGTGCACCAATGACTGTCACCACTTCTGCAAGCGCCCAAGCTCAGGGCTCGTCCACCGCGCCACGTGCTGCCAGCCGTTGGGCTCATGATGTCTATACTTCAACTGCGCATGCGCGCAGGTGACGTCCCTCGAGGACGCGCGCGCGGCCCTGCAGAGTCAGGTCGCGGACCTCGCACGCGGCGCCGCGGACGCCGCCGCGGCGCGCGACGACACGGCGCGCAGCCTCCACGCCGCCGCCGCCGCCGCCGCTGCCGCCGAAGCGCGCGCCGCCGGCACCGAGCGGCAGCGCGCCGCCGCGGAGGCGGCCGCGGCGCGTAGCGCTGCGGCCGTGCGCGGCAGCGAGGCAGCGCGTCGCGACGCGGAGGCCGCAGCGCTCGGCAGTGAGGAGGCGCGGGCGGCGGCGGCGGCGCGCGTGAAGGCGGCGGAGGTGGCAGCGGCGGCGGCGGCGGCGGCGCGCGGCGAGAGCGAGGCGGCAGCAGCGGCGGCGGCGGCAGAGCGCGGCGCGCTGCGCGCGGACGTGCTGCGGCTGCAGCGCGAGGTGGTGGCGCTGGAGACGCAGCGGCAGGGCCTGAAGGACGCGGCCGAGCGGCTGCAGGCGGAGCTGGAGGTGCGCGCGCGCCGCATGATCTCATCGGTGTATTGCAGGGTTTGGGCCAGGCATATGGTGACATATGTGCAGGATGAGCTGGAGGTGCCTACCTACGCGCCTAGGGGCCCAGAGATGCGACCACTGCCAGTGAATGATGGTACCCTCGCTTGCCGTCAGTGCCACAGAAAGACCGCGCCCGTGATTCGACGTGCAAGTGGGTTCAGGGTTGGGTGGGGTGAGGGGCAGGTGGGATCGGGCGCTGGGACAGGCTAGCCTGCTGTTCTGTTGCTGAACAGCAGGAAGCGTCAGCGTGGCTGCTGACTGGTTTGTTCCAGTAATCACACTTCAAGTTTGCCTGCGGTACTCTGTTGCGCTGATCGCGCAGTCACTGCTGGAGGCACACACACCTCAGGTCGGGGCCAGGGTCAGGGCCACAGTGGGATTATATTTGGGCTAGACCTGATGCCGACCCTTCAGCGTGGGCAACCGGCATCAACAACAAGCAAAGAAAGAGGGGGGAGTCACCACTTTCAGCTGAACTTCACCTAGAGGTAATCTACTGCATGCGCCAATCGCGTGCATGTGTGCGCGCTGAGCCCGCGCTCCCCCCCCCCCCCCCCCCCCCCCCCCACCACCACCACCACCACGCACACCCACACATACACACACCCAGGCGCTCTCGCCTCGGCGAGTGCGAGCGAGAGGGTGGAGCTGCTGGCGCGCCGCGCGGCGGGACATTGAAGTTCATATACACAGTACCTCATGTCCATGATGTCCAGCACAAAATGCACCCTCGTGAGTTTGTACTTTGTTCTTTGAAGTACAATATCATACACTGCGCGCACCCATCGTACGCGCGCGCGCCCGCGCTCTCCGTCGCGCACCCCCCCCCTTAGGGTTAGGGTTAGGGTAGGCTGACCCCCCCCCCCCCCCCCCCCGCCCCCCTGCAGGCGCTGAGCGCTGTGCATGGCAGCGAGAGGGCGGAGCTGCTGCAGCGCAATGCGGCGTTGGTGCGCGAGCGCGATGCGGCAGCGCTCAGCTCGGCAGCGCTCGGCCGCGATGGAGATGCAGAGGCGGCGGCGCTG
Source organism: Tribonema minus (assembly GCA_017506865.1). Classification (NCBI taxonomy): domain Eukaryota; class Xanthophyceae; order Tribonematales; family Tribonemataceae; genus Tribonema; species Tribonema minus. Next base: position 253,498 of record JAFCMP010000056.1, on the reverse strand, counting down.
CGCGACGAGCTGAACGCGCAGCGCGAGCGCGCGCGCGCGCTGGCGGAGCGCCTGCGGCAGGCGCAAGGTGAGCGCTGCTGCCTCAAGGGTATAATTAAAGTAAGGGTTTGGGTTGAGGTTAGGGCGACGTGCCTCAAGGGGTAGGTTGAAGGAAGGGTGTCGGTTAGGGCGAGGGCGGCGCCTGCGGCAGACGCAAGGTGAGCGTCGCTGCTGCTGCTGCTGCTGCTGCTGCTGCTGCTGCTGCTGCTGCTGCTGCTGCTGCTGCTGCTGCTGCCTCAGGGTCGAGTTGAAGTGAGGGCTGGGGGGTTAGTGTTGGGTTGGTGAGGGCAACGAGAGCTGGCGGAGCGCCGGCGGCAGGCGGAAGGTGGGTGCTGCTGCTGCTGCTGCTGCTGCCTCGGGGTCAAGTTGAAGTGAGGGCTGGGGAGTTAGGGTGAGGGTAGGGCAACGCGCCTGCGGCAGGCACCAGGTGAGCGCTGCTGCTGCCTCGTGGCTGGTGTCTGTCTTAGGGTAAGGTTGAAGTAAGGGTTAGGGGTAGGGTTAGGGCGGCGAGCTGAAGGCGCAGCGCGACGGTGCGTGGAGCGCTTGCGGCAGAAGGCTGCTGCGTGTCAATCGAGCGCTGCCGCAGGTTTAGCTACGGCATCCATACTTAATTTATAAATAAATACTTCGAGATAAGTTGGTTTGGGAGAAGGGATAGGGTTGGGGGTCTGGGCAGCGAGCAGTTGGAGCGCCCGCGGCAGGCGCGAGGCGAGCGCTGCTGCCGCAGGGCCGGCCGCTGCCTCAGGGTTAGGCTAGGCTTTGGATAACATCATATATATCGATGAAGTGCTTTAGAACCCTAACTCCAACCTTAATTCTACTTAGAAGTAGAAACGCCCCCCTCGCCCTAACCCCCCCCTCCCCCCCCCCCGGCCTCTCCCCCCCCCTGACTTGGCACTTCCAGAGGCGGCGCCGGCGAGCGCTGCTGAGTCTAAGGGCAGCGCTCAGCAACTGCAAGCTGAGGCCGCTGAAAGAGACGCGGAGCTGACGCGTCTTCGCGAGGCGCACTCCAGCGTCGAGCTGCAGCTAGCGGCAGCTCAGCAGGAGCTCCTGAAGGCGCAGCAGGAGAAAGAGGTGCGTTCACAAGACACTTGCAGATTCTGGTAGCAAGCTTGGCATCTACCATCTGTTTTTTTTTTTTTTTTTTGGGCCCTAAGCGAGAATTTATAAATAAGAAGTTTGTGTGTACAGTAGCCTCGTGGCAGCGAGCGTGACCTAACCCTAACCGTGAGACCTGGGCTTGTCAGCTGCAGCGGCTCAGCTGGAGCTGCAGAAGGCACATCAGGCGAAAAAGGTGCCACGCTACCTGTCTTAAGCGATATACTACTGCATGTATGCGGGCGAACACGGCCACGGCATGCAAAACCAGACCACAATGTACTGTTGTGAGTACACCCCGCATATCTGTACCGGCGTGGAGCCGTGGCTGTTGGCGGCTCAGGAGCTTCACAACACCTCACCCGCCCCCCCCCCAACCCCCCCAACACCGCGTAATCACCGCGCAGGCGCTGTCCGCCACGAGCGACGTTGCGTGCGAGCATCGAGGTAATCCATACACCCCCATAAATATTGATCCGCCGCCCCCGCCTTGACCATGGAGGCACTGTCCGCCGCGAGCGAAGCCAAATTCGCGCGACTATCGGCATGCGCATGTAGGTACTTCGTACCCAGACATGATACCCCCCGACACACACTACCCCCCAACCCCCTTGACCGCACAGGCGCGAGCGAGGCCGAGTGCGTGCGGCTGTCACAACACATATCTAGGTAGCATAAACTTCTGTTGTACTCAGACTGACCCCCCCCCCCCCCTGGTTGATACCCCCCTGGCCCCCCCCCCCTTACTGCACAGGCGCTGTCCGCCGCGAGCGAGGCCGAGTGCGCGCGGCTGTCGGCGCAGGTGCGCGCGCTGGAGCGCGCGCTGGGCGAGGCGGATGCTCAGCAAGGCCAGCTGGAGGGCGAGCGCCGGGGCGCGGACGCGCGCGCCGCCGCCGCGCAGCGCGAGCTCGAGGCCAGAGAGGTATGCACAGACCTAGCGGCAGGGTTGAAGTTAGGGCAGGGTGGTGAGGAGATTGGGGTTATCTGGTGCGCGAGCGGGGGGGCGCCGCCGCCGCGCAGCGCGAGCACGAGGCCAGAGAGGTGAAGAGGATCGTGTACCTTTCATGAATGCTCACTCAGGGGCGCGACAAAGCCCAGATGGTGGATGTCCATGGACTTGCAACCAGAACCTACATGTGTCTCTGTGAACACCTTGAACGTCTCCATGCGCATTGCCGATCACTTCCCAACGGCATCGCCATATGGATCATGTACTGTTTAGATGTATGGTGCGCAGTTCCCGACCACGCTTTGTCCACTGTATGTGCGCAGCGCAAGCTCGAGGCCAGAAGTATGTACAGACCTAGCGGTAGGGGTTGGGGTTGAAGTTGGGGTAGGGGTAAGGCTTGGGTTAGGGTTAGCTGGAGGGTAAGTGCAGGGTTTTGGTGCGCACGCCGCCGCCGCGGAGCGCGAGCTCGAGGCCAGAGAGGTAACAGGGTTGACTGTAAGGCTAAGGCCAGGGGTAGGGTTGTTGTATTGCGTACGGTTAAGAGCGCAGCAAGCTCGAGGCCAGAGAGGTTATGTACCAAGTCAGGGTCAGGTCACATCGAGTCACGCTGACCCTGGAGCACGACATGAGTATGAATAAACTGCGCCTACTTTCATCAACAGCGTTCGAGTATGGGGGGCTAGGGCCGCGGTTGAGGTTGGTGGGAGGGTTAGGGTTAGAGTTAGGGTTAGCGTTAGGGTTAGGGTTAGCAAGCGTACAGCCGCCGTCGCCGAGCAGCACGAGCACGAGGAGGCTGGAGAGGTGACCCTGACTCTAACGCTAGCCCTTGCCATCAATCTCACAGTACAGGATGAAGGGCAAAGGCTAGGGTTAGGACGCAACCGCGCAGAACATGCCCCTCTCGCGCATGGTCATCTGGCATTTATGTAGATGTTGAACTTCAACTTCAACATCATTTGCGTGCAGGACGAGCTGCGGCGCGCGCGCGACGAGCGCCGCCGCCTCGACGAGGAGCTCTGCTGGCATGTGCGCCTTCGCGCGACAAGACCGTCATCGGTCTCTGCCCCCATCAATCCTTCATGAATCAATGTACAACTTCTATCATATGTATGCAGGATGAGCTGCGGCGTGTGCGCGACGAGTGTCGCCGCCTCAACGAGGAGCGCGGCGCCGCCGCCGCCGTGCATCGCACATTTGCTGGCATCTATTTACAAAGCAATCCCGCGCCGTATGCCGCTTCGTGCAAGAAGACTGCTGTCCCCTCCGCGGCCTCTGCCCCCCAGGTTTGCTTGATAGTAATAATTGGAAACGCACAACTTCAATATTGTACATGCGCAGGACGAGCCGCGGCGCGACGAGTGCCGCCGGCTCGACGCGGAGCGTGGCGCCGCCTTGCATCATACGCCCCGCTGTCGCATACTTCAACGCGACTGCGCACTTCATGCCCTCGCGCATGGAGGACCTGGTATTTATCTAGTTGTTGAACTGCAACTTCAATGATGTGCGCGTGCAGGACGAGCTGCGGCGCGTTCGCGACGAGTGTCGCCGCCTCGACGAGGAGCGCGGCGCCGCCGCCGCGCGAGCGGCGGAGGTCGACGGCCGGGCCGGCGAGCTCCTGGAGCGGGTGAGCACTGTCACCCTGTGCTAACCCTACGAAACCCTACATAAGCCAGGAATGCGTCGGCGCTTGCTGATTGCTGTTGGAGCAAGTGAGCGCTGCCACCCTGCGCTGACCCTACTAAACCCTAACTCACCGATGTGTTGCTGAGCACTGTGATAACTTCAACGCGACCCCTTATCCTAACCTCAACCCAGCTATGATAACCCTAACGAACCCTGGCCCAGCTGCGTGTCAGTTTTGCTAGCTTTGCAAGGCTCAGGCTCCTGGATGCGTTGGTGGTGTTTTGCGGAGCGATTTTGCGAGCTCCTGAGCACTGCCATCTGCGCTACCTATGCGCAGCAGCAGAGGTATGTATGCCATGGCTCGTCTGTGCTTTGTCGCAGTGTACAAAACACGTTTAGGGCTAGGATCAGGGATTGGCCTAACCCCCGGAAAGCACTAAACAAGGCCACAAGTACAACAAGCGTACACGCGTCGCCTTGAACTCAAAGCTCATAAGCTTGCACGGGAAATCACGCTGCCACTCTCACGCGCGCTCTCACCGCCGCCGCCGTCGCCGCACGCGCCGCCATACGCTCTCGACAACCATATCTTGTGAGGACGCATGACGAGAGTGGCGCTTGCACGCGAGGCCCGCACGTGACGCCGTGCTGCCACTGTCTCACGCGCGTGCCGCCGCCGCCGGCGCCGCCGCCGCCGCCACCGCCGCACACGGTTCGCATCCAGGTCCTGCGCAGCGCGGCGGACCAGGCGCAGTCGTACGACCAGCGCGTCGCCGCGGCGACGGACGCGCTGCTGCGCGCGGAGGCGGAGCGCGAGGCGCAGCGCGCCGCCGCCGCCGCCGCGGTCGCGGAGAGTCAGGTATGTATGTGTACATGCAGGAAGATTGCAAGTATGTGTTGATTTCCAGTGCATGCCCCCCACTCCCCACTAGCGCGCCGCTGCCGCTGCCGCCTTGGCGGGCAGTCAGGTATGCATATACATAGCTCTACGATCTTTCGATTCGTCTTCATATATACATTGGGGTACTTCAAAGGTATTGATTTCCAGTGCACGCCGCTAGCGCGCCGCCACCGCGGCAGCCATGCATAGACGTATTTATTTCAGTGCACGCCCCCCCCCCCGCTAGCGCGGCGCCGTGCAGTCGGTGACACCGCAATGCGCATGCATGCGCACCAGCGTCTGCTGCGGAACGTCGCCAGCAGCAGTGCTCAGCACCTGCCGGTGGCATCGCCATATGTTCAAGTGATGCACTGCGCTGCTGGTCCTCCCAAATCTCTGCGCAGCACACGCAAAAATTGCAACGCCAGTTTTTTGTCTGCCCGCACGTCTGGCCACCCCGCGTCTTTTTGCAAAGCATATTTCGGCTAACATGTACTGTCTGTTCCCCGTTTGCGTCTGTGCCCTCGCGCTTCGGACCCTGACCCTAACCCTAACCCTTCTTCGCACGATTTTGCAGCGCCTGGCCGGTCTCGTGACGCAGCTGGAGGCGACGGTCGCGTCGCGCACGGCAGCGCTCGCCGACGCCAGGGCGGCTACAGAGGTACGTGACGCTCCCGCTGTTCAAACTTCAAGCCTTAGGGGCACGCACGTTTATGCTTCAAGTTTTGGGGACAGTTGTTCATGCTCCAACATGTGTTGGCATTGCGCGTTAGGTATGTACAGAGGTACGTGACGCTCCCGTTGTTCCTGCTACTTCAAGTTTATGGGGGCATGAAGCTGCTGTTCATATTATGCTGAACGCGTGTCGGCAGTGCGCGTTGGGCATGTACATATGGCGGCGGCGGCGGCGGCGCGCGCGGCAGCGCTCGCCCACGCCAGGGCGGCCACAGAGGTGTGACTCCGCTGTTTGTACTACTCATCAATTCTCGCCCCAGGCGCAAAAAAAGCCCAGGTGGTGGATGTCCAGCTTGCAATCAGAATCTACATGTGTCTTTGTGAGCTCCTTGACAGTGTCTCAACGCACATTGCCGATCACTCTCAAACGACATCGCCATGTGCTGCTTGTGCTCCAAGGCTTTGGGGGCATGCACTCGTTGTTCATACCGAAACGTGTGTCGGCAGTGCGCGCGTGGAGCGGCGGTGATATCATACATGCCTCGCTCCGCGGTGCAAACTTCAAAGCTCATGCGTTTGAGGGTATGCAACTGTCCCCGGGTCGATGGACCGAAAGCGCTCGATGACTCCCTGTAGCAGGCGGCGGAGGAGCGGATCACAGCAGCGCTCAGCGCGTTGAACTTGTGTCGTAACTGTCATGTAACTGTCCCCAGGTCGATGGACCGAAAGCGCTCGATGACTCCCTGTAGCAGGCGGCGGAGCAGCGGATGACAGCGGCGCTCAACGCGATGAAACCTGCCGTACTGTCGTGTAACTGTCATTTAACTGTAGTGTGACTGTTCCCAGGTCAATGCATTGAAAGCACTCCATGAACCCCCGCTGCAGGCGGCGGAACAGCGGACGACAGCAGCGCTCAGCGCGTTGAAAACCGTTTTGTAAATTAAAACTGTATTGTAACCGTTCCCAGGTCTATGCTTTGAGAGTACTCGATGAACCCCTGCTGCAGGCGACGGAGCAGCGGACGACAGCAGCGCTCAGCGCAAACCTTTCGTAACTGTCATGTAACTGTTCGTGGGTCGATGCATTCAAAACGCCCGATAAATCCTTGCTGCAGGCGGCGGAGCAGCGCATGACAGCAGCGTTCAGCGCGGAGAGCGCGCGCGCGTCGCGCCTCGAGGCAGCGCTCGCCGCCAAGGACACGGAACTGGCGCCGCTCCAGGAACGCGCCCGGGACCAGTCCGAGCAGCTCAAGGTATGCTGGTATAGTCCAGATGTGTGACGGAGTGTGTTGCTGCCAAATTGAGCAGCGCGAGATGTGCCAATCACGTCATGCTGCGTGTTTCGACTGTGACAGTGTATGTTGTTGACGGGGCATGAGGGAATGTCTTCTTAGGGTTAGAGATAGGGTTAGGGTTAGGGTTAGGGTAGGTTTATGGGCCGTGACACACGTAGGCGCGCACTCATTGATGCGGCAGAGTATTGCCAAGGTGTGGGGGGGCGCTGGTCTGGCGGTAGCGTTGTGCGCCTGCTGTCGTGACGTCTGTTGTGCGTCCGTCTTGACATCGTGTACTCAGGGGTTGGTCCGTGCCGTGCCGCACGCAGGAGCGGGAGTGCAATTTGTGTCTGCGGCGCCTGCTCGACAAGCGAAGATCAGCAATCTGCAGATACATGCAACCCTGGACCTGGCGCTCACCCTGACCCTGCCTCCGGACATTCAGGCTGCCGTTGTAAGCATGGCGGACCTGCGCGCGCAGCTAGCCCTGATTCCACCTCTCATTCTAACCCTAACCCTCATTGAACTCTCATTCCACCACAGGGCGACAACACCCGTACGCCTCATCCCAGCTGAGCGTGGTGGACCTGCGCGCGCAGCAGGTCCTGACCCTAACTCTAACCCTAACCCTTGACCTCGTTAAACTCTCATTCCACATTGAGTGCAACAAGGCGCGCAGGCTCTAACCCTCTTCTCTCAGTGAATTTGCCAGTAACGCGCAGGCTGCCACGGTGAGCGTGGCGGACCTGCGCGCGCAGCCGGCTCTGACCCTAACCCAATCAACCTCATTCACCATGAGCGCGACGAGACGCGCAGACTCTAATCCTATTTTTTCAACCGAATGCGCCCAGGCTGCCAGGTTCTGACCCTGTATTCCACCCAATTTGCCAATAATGCGCAGGCTGCGACGGCGAGCGTGGCCGACCTGCGCGCGCAGCTGGCGACCAAGGCGAGCACGATCGACCACCTGTGGGAGAAGGTCGCGAGCATACGCCAGCTCAGCACGGACGAGGGGCTGCGCAGGGCGCTGCAGGAGGCGCGCGCGGCGCGCGCCGCGCTTGAGGAGAAGCTCGCCCAGCAGGTATGTATGGGCTTGGCGTGAATATAAATGTAATAGTCAACGACACTTTGAGACTTTGCGCGCGCACAGGCGCGGTGGGATGAGGTGGGAGTATGCTCCTCGTTAGTTACGGTGCTGCAGGAGGCATGCGCAGCGCGCGCCGCGCTCGAGAAAAAGCTCGCTCAACAGGTACTGCATTCAATACCAGAAGTAATAGTATGTGCGCGTATGATGCGGACCAGATGTCTGTGGGATTGCGGCGGTCACGGGCGGCGCTCGCGGAGAGGCCCGCTCAGCAGGCTTAGGGTTAGGGTCAGGGTTAGGGTTAGATTAGGGTTAGGGCTGGTGCAAATCCGAAAGAGTCTGTGCGCGTGTGATGCGGATGAGATGGCTGAGGGATAGAGCTGGTCGCGCAGGGCACGTCGCGCGCCGCGCTCGAAGAAGAGCTCGCTCAGCGGGTGCGTACGCCCTTCATCGTTGCGTGCGTACGCGGGGTGGGATGAGATGAAGGTATAGGTCCTAAGGGTTGAAGTTAGAGTGAGGGCGCAGCAGGACGCGCGCGTGTCCCACGCCGCGCTTGAGGTACGTGCTTGATGTGACATTGCGTGCGTGCTCAGCTGGAGTACAGCGACGTACTGTCAAGCAGGCGGCAGTGAAGGGCACCGCCCAAACTCCCAGTCTCCTCTCTCGCTGCCTGGTGTGATCAGCCTCGTGGCCTGCTTCTTTGCACGCAGCTCAGTTCCATGGCGACACGACGGTGGCGTTGGCGCTTGAAGTTGCCAGCATGTGTTTACCACAAAAATGGCTCAGCACACCAGCTTCCCTTACTCATCCTCCCCTCTCCGTGCCTGGTTTTGGTTTTACCGTTTTCATGGCAAAATGATCCTAGCAAGCGGCTGGAGCTGCCTTGTCATCATCAGATGCCCCATCACTTTACACAATCTGCGCTGCTCATTCTCTCTCCTCTCTTTGCGTGCTTTTCTCTGTTGATTCCATCATGTCAGGACGTGCCTAACACTAAGTTAGGGTTAAGGTTTGGCCATATCTCACCCTAATACACTGCGTCGTCTCGCCCAGCCGGCCGACTCCCGAGTCTCCCAATGCTCACCCATCTTTCTCAAGCTGCTGCCTGCTGCTCTCCGCGATTCCACCATTTCAGGACGCGCAACTCCGTCGCCTCAACCTTGACCAGCACAGCGGCCGCCGCCAGGAGGACATCGCCAGGGCGGTGCTGTCGAAGACGTATCCGCACGTGAGCGCAACCTACATGAAATATACATACACCCACCCACGAGACAGCGCCGCGCGTTGGGGTAGTTGCCATCACTGATATACAGCAGTTGTTGGAGTAGCAGCAGCAGTGCCATACGTGCTGACCATCGCCAGGGCCGTTCTGGCCAAGGCGTAACTGCACGTGAGCACGACATGCGTGCATACACCCACACACGCGAAGTTGTGCGGAGCGGTCGTCGTTGTTGTAGCTGTTGAAGTAGTGGCGGCGCTGCATACGCGCTGACCATTGCCAGGGCCGCTCTGACCAAGGCATATCCGCATGTGAGCATGATATACATACATACCACGCACGCGACAGCCCCGCGCGGTCGAGTAGTTGCTACATATCGCTGACATGCAGCAGTGCCTGCAGTGCGTGCACACGTATCACTGCAAGGCTGCGTCAGCGGAGGCGCACACGCGCACGAAGTACACACACTTTCCCTGCCTTACGGCGCGGCGGCAGGTGGTGGCCATGCCTATGGTAGTCACAGTAGTGGTGCACCCGGTATATAAGGCCTTGAACGCTAAAAAGGTTGCGCACAGAAGTCAAGACTTCAGTCTTTTTGCCTACTGTGGATACGGTGGCACTGTTTGACTCGTGGCCAATGACTGCAGCAGCGGCGACCACGGTTATTGGTGGAAGGCACTTGCGGCTAACCGTCCCTGGTCACCTAGAGCTCAACGATTTTTTGATTCGTTTTTCATATAATAGCAGCAGATTTTAGGCTCAGGGCGCCACCGCTGCCGTCAAACCTCTTTTCCGAACATCTGTACTGATTGACGCTGCAGAACACCTTGCTGGGTGCAGCTGCTGTGGCGTGGCATCGAGGGTAGGGTCACCGCCACCGCCGCGCCGCCGTCGCTAGTTTTGCTACTGTAGAGCGTTGGCACTCATTTGCGGTGCTCGATGTTCTGCGCGTGCAGCTGCTGCGGCGCGGCGCCCAGAGTGCTGCTGCCGCTGCCGCCGCCGCCACCACCACCATGCACTCTATCGTAGAGCGTTGGCACCGCGCTGCTGCTGCTGCCGCCAGTGCTGCTGCCACCGCCGCCAAATACTCTGATCATAGAGCACTGGCACTGATTTGCGCTGACTGATGTTCTGCGTGTGCAGCTGCTGCGGCGCGGCGCCGAGGGCGACGCCGCCGCCGCGGCGGTGGCGCGCGAGCTGGAGCGCGCGCACCGCGCCGCCGCCCGCGCGCAGCAGCAGGACGCCGAGCTGGAAGAGTTGAGGTGCGTCACAGACTTCAAATTCATCACCTGGACTTGAAGAGGTGTTGCACGTGGTAAGGTCCGGAGCGTGGCCGGCGCACACAAAGTGCACCTTGGGGTGCCATGGAGCGTGAACGCGGACAGTGCATCGAATAGCACATTAAACTCGGGGCATTTTGAAGGTAGATGTCAATTGAACTTGTGAAGGCAGATGCCATATACCTGAAAACAGCAGTGGTCGTGGACGTCTAATTGGAGCACTGGCTGGAATGGGCACTGATTTGCTGATGCGTCGCGCGACGCGCCTCACGTGCGCGTGCGCACACTCCAAACCGTTCCACTTGGAAGTTGACGCTGTTGGCTCCACTCATGACTGAAGCGCCTCTTGACTGCGCACAGAACGGGTGGCGCAAGGCTCACACGCCCACTCTTTATTACTGTACCAAAAGCTGCTGTGGCGCACTTACCAACAGCAACACTCAAGTTCAACTTCAGCATTACATAGATTAAAACAACACTCAACTTCAGCTTCAACTTCAACTTCAAATTTGAACAGCCTCATGGACAAAACACCCATTGGTCCCACTCAACGGCACTCGTCACCGACGCGCCTCGATGCGCACGAGTGCCGCAGGGCCGCACACCTGCGCCAGGCGTACGCGACCGCTCCACAAAGCCTTGATGCCGTTGAACTATCTCACTTCTTCGCTCTACTAACGACTTGACCGCGTCGTGTAACGCGCGCCTCACGCGCGCGCGCTGCGCAGGGCCGTGCTGCGGCAGCTGGCGGACCAGGAGCGCGAGGACCAGCACAAGCTGTTTCGCTCGAAAGTTGAAGTTTATCTGCATCACTCACGGCTTGCGCGCATCATGCCTCACGTGCGCGCTGCGCAGGGCCGCACAGCTGCGCCAGGCGTACGCTGACGTGCACAGTGCCCACGAAGCCTCGATGCTATTCAAGTATTTAACCAGTTAGCTCTACTCTCGACCTGACCGCGTCATGCAATGCGTCATGCAACGCGCCTTACGTACGTGCGCTCTGCAGGGCCGCGCTGTGGACCAGGAGCGCGACGACCGGCACAAGCTGTTTCACTCGGAAGTTGAATTTTATCTGCTTCTCACGGCCTTGAGCACATGAAACGCGCCTTGCATGCGCATGCTCCGCAGGTCTGCGCTGCGGCAGCTGGCGGACCAGGAGCGCGACGATCAGCACAAGCTCGAGCAGATGCGCCAGGCGTACGCGGCCATGCGCCGCAGCGCCGGCTCCACCGTCGACGGCAACGGCGCGTCCGACGCCAGCGCCTCGGAGGACGCGGACGACGCGACGGTACGGCGGTTACGGCAGTTACACAGTATCGAAACGTCCACTTCCACTTGTTGTCGGTATCGGCACGGTGGAATGTCTCTACGGTCATACTGTCAAGATGTAGACTTCGTGAAAGAAGTGTGTATATGCGCCGTTTGAGGGTCAGGATCAGGGTGAGGGTTAGCATCAGGGTTAGGGCTAGTTGCGGTTGCGGCAGGTTCACAGTACTGAAACGCTCACTTTCCATGTGTTGTCGGTGCTGTCGAGCTTGTGCGTCTGTGACTCATACTTACAATTTACAAAATAAGGTTCTTTGAAAGTGAAGTACACGTATGCCGTTTCCTCCTGAATTGGTCAGTGCCGCTCAGTGCAGATACTGCCTGTGTCTCCGACGCCGGCGCTGCGGAGGACGCGGACGGCGTGACGATACGGCGGTTGCACATGGCAGTTACGCGTCGTGAAACGGCCCCTGCACTGCAGAGTGCGATGTGCCGTTGGGCTCGTGTGTCGGCTGCCGCATGTCGCATGCAACGCCTTTGAGAGGCCTTCGAGCTCAGCGTACTTCAAGTTGTGTACAGCCATCATGCTCTTGCCCTGATGCCGCGGAAGGCGCGCGCTGCCTGCTGTGCCCGTGGTGTCACGTCCAGCGGCACTGCTGGGGCGATGTTTGGGCGTCGGTGGCGGGGGCCTGTGTGCCCAGATGGAGCGCTTGCGGCTGCCTGCGGCATGCACGTTTGCAGCATGCACAAGGCGCATGCGTATGCGCTGGATTCGCGTCTGCAGCTTCTCTTGGCCCAATGTTTTATCGGCAATCTTGTCCTCCGGAGTTCTTCAAAACGCAGTTTTTCTGCGGTTCGTTTTTGATGTGCTTTTTGCTGGCCTACACGACGTCTGCCCTCTTGCGGCCTCCCCAGTCTGCTGCTGTCGCGCCTAACCCTAACCCTAACCCGCTCCCATGCCACTCGCACGCGCGTGCGGCCCAAGCCTGAATGCCAACTCCCAACACCTCCTCTCCCTCTCACCGTAACCCTAACCCTAAGCTCTCGCGCGTGCGCGCGCAGGTGATCGGCGCGTACAAGGGCGCGACGGACGCCAACGGCCTCCCGCGCGAAGTCGCAGACATGGACCGCGCCTCGCTGCTGCAGCTCGTCGCGTGGTTCACGCAGCGCGGCGTCGCGCGCGCGCGCGCGCTGCGCCGCCTGGAGTCAGCGCTCGCCCCCCAAAAGCAGCAGCAGCAGCAGCAGCAGCAGCAGCGGCGCGGCAGCGGCGGCGGCGGCAGCAGCGGCATCCCCTCGCCGTCCTCCTCCACGTCGTCGCGCCGCTCGCTGAGGTCGACGCCGCGGCCGCCGCCACCGCCGCCGCTGCAGCAACAGCCTGCGGCAGCAGCAGCGGCAACTGCGTCATCGCCGGCGGTCGCCACGCCGCCCGCCAGCGGCGGCGGCGGCGGCGCCGCCCCCAGGCGCGCCGCCTCCGTCAGCGGCAGCGGCGCGCAGGCGGCGGCGCCGCCGCGGCGGCGCGCGACGTCGCCGTCGGCTGCGGCTGCGGCTGCGGCGGCCGGAGCGCGGCGCGCCGTGTCGTCCGCGGGCGCGCCGTCAGCGCTCAGACCGGGCCTAAAGGCCCCGGCGCCGGCGCCGGCGGCGATCCTGACGGGCGGCGTGTTCAGGGGCGTGGACTAGCGACTAGCGGCCGCCCGAGCGCTGAGCGCTGCTGTAGAAATGCGTTCCTCGTGTGTGCGCGCGCGTGTTCGTGGCGGGGCTGGCACAGCGGCCGTGCGGCTCGCCCCCTGCGGAGCTCTGACAGCTGCAGAGAGGGGGGGCGGCGCTTGCTGTGTTGAGCGCGGGCTCGGCTGCAGCGCGGCGCTGGCCTCTCGTGCGCGGGAACGCTGCGAATGAGCGAAAAGCTGGGGCAGATAACGACGTCGCCGCACGACGCGGTGTGCCGATCGGCCTCTCTCTTGTTGCGGGCACAAGCGGCCTGCATCGGTCGATGCGCTCTGCGCAGGACCTGGAGCGGTGTTGCGTGCGCGAAAAGTGGCGTCCATATTAGACTATGTGAGCTTGCGACTGAGCACTGGCGCACGCTGGTAAGGGGGGCGAGGGGGGGGGGGGGTGACGTGGGGCCCATGTATGATAAGCGGAGTACATTTGTGACCGCCTTTATGCTATTAGAGTTGATGCGTCGTCGGGGCTGGGTGGTTTCCGCAGCTGTGCGTGTGCGCTTTGTTTCGTGTGCATGTAAGTAGGCACTTGCTTGTGGGCTGCATGGTGGCGCAGAGGCCACGAGCGCTGGACGTACATGCCATTGTCAGCTCCGCTGCAAGTCTGCTTGGCTGCGCCTTCGACCTCCTCTGGAGAGCGCAAGTCTAATGATTAATAGAGCTCTGCATTGCATCGCATGGTTTGCCGTCTTGCGCAGTGTATGCATATATGATATTTGTGTGCCCCTGCAGTCGAGTGTGTGAGTGCAGCAAGGCCTGGGCACGTCTAGTCTCGCTTGGGACGCGCAAAATCCCATGCTTTCAAGTTCATACAGCGCATACTCGAGACCGCCGTGATGCAGACATGTCATAATGTTACTGCATGGCATCGCACCTCAGGCGCTTTTGACAAGTGCCATTCATTTTGTGCTTGAGGTACCCCTTCCAACAGCAATGTCATCATTGTGTTCACTGCCTCAATCATGCAGCCTGGTGCTACATGCATGCATGCACCACACATTCAAACGAATTGAAAAACTGGCCTGATGCAAGTAGCGTTTAGCGCACGACCTTCTTCAATTTTTGTTTCTGGGCAGCACCTGAAGTTGAGCTCTTGCTTGACAAAGTGTGACTCTCCATTTTGAAACTGCCTGAAGCCTGCGCTGGCTAGTTGCCGCCTGCTCCTGCCCCCAGTGCCTATTCCTGCGCCAGTGAGACGTGCAGCTGGCTAAGGTGACACGGCAGAGGCCTGATAGTGGACCACCACTGCTGGTGCTGCCAGTGGCCTCTGACAAGTAGCACATCATGGGTGGCGGCGTGAGTCACGAGGCCGACAGCTCCACGCTGAAGGCGCAGTACGACGATGTGAAGCACGCGCTCTACCCAGCCCAGCGTGAGAAAATAGAAGCTCTGATAGACAGTGGCGCACCCACCGCCGACATCGTTGCGGCCGTCCACGAGTGCTTCAACGACCCTCAGGTAAGACGCTAACCTACACACGTCGTCAAGGGGCACTGCTGTGGCCCCGCCAGGCATTGCTCCTTGTCAGTCGGTGTCCAGATGCAGTATACTTGTAGCAGACGCCACCGACTGTTGCAGCTGCGCTATCCCATTGCCCCAATGGCACTGCAACGGCGGTGTGTCAGCACCTGCTATGGGCAGAATCCCAATCCTTAATGCCAACAGACTCTGTACAAACATGGGCATTCCACGGTTCCAACCATCAGACACATTGCAGCACAGTTCATTATTTTCATATCATCGCAGCAAACGGTAGCGCCCAAAACCCTGCCTGCCAGAGTTGATTCCGACCGCCCAACACCTGTCCTTCAGCTTGCCCACGCGACGACACTCACAGCGCTGCTAGCAAAACAGCGACATGCTGCGGTAGTGTGTTTCATCCAGGTCAACATCTTGAACGTGGTCCCTAGTGCTGAGCATGCCGACGCTGCTGCCGCCGCCGCCGCCGCCGCCGCCGCCGCCGCCGCCGCGCGCAGGTGCCGCGCGCCGACTACGCCACCATGCCAGCGCTCAGCGCCAAGTCGCACCTCGCGCGCGCGCTGACGCCGGCGCTGTTCGACGAGCTGCGCGCGCGCGGCGCGACGCCGAGCGGCTTCACCGTATCACGCGCAATCCAGCCGGGCGTCATGAGCACTGCCACGCTAGACGTCGTCGGCTGCGTCGCCGGCGACGCCGCGAGCTACGCGCTGTTCGCGCCGCTCTACGCGCCGGTCATCCGCGCGTTGCACGGCTTCGACCCCGATACCCATACCCACCCGCACGGCGCCATACATACCCCGCCCGGCGGCGCGCTTGAAGTCACGGCGGCGCAGCGCGAGGCGCTGGGCGGCTGCGCGGCGGCGGCGGCGGTGACGGCGGCGCGCAACCTGCGCGCGCACGCGCTGCCGCCGGCGGCGGAGGCGGCGGACAGGGCGGCGGTCGCGGCGACGCTGGCGCGCGTGTTTGCGCGCGTGAGCGCCGAGGGGGGGATCAGGGGGACGTTCCGCGCGCTGAGCGATGTGGACGGGGAGGTCGCCGCGGCGCTGGAGGCCAGCGGAGCGCTGCTGCAGCGTCCGAGCGCTGCCTCGGCGGGGTGGCACGCAGGCGAGTCGCCGAGCCTCCGAGTCTGAATGTCGAGTCTCCGAGTCCGAATCTTGCGGTATGAGGCCTGATGAGGACTTCAGGTTGAGCTCGAGAGCACTGTGGGATCAGACTCCTGCTGCGGTGAACCACGGGTCCGGCGATGTAAGGGCCTGGTGAATCTTCAAGTTGTTGAGTTTGAGAGCACGGCGTCGTACTGGTGCTACAGAGGTAAGGATGGGGGTGCGGGCGTCGCAGTCGGTGAGATGCGGAGCGGTGCCTGCGCGCATAGGGTTAGGGTTAGGGTTAGGGTGAGGGTGAGGGACGCCGTAACGGACGAGGCCCGATCGCATCCACCAGGCGTGCATGGTGGCCCTTTGGCACTTTGACGAGAGCAGGACGGCCTCTGCGCCGTGCGCTTGCTGCGCGCCCGATACAACGCATATCGCTAGGGTTACGGGTAGGCTTACTACCGACATGACTCCCGGGTGTTGTCGTTACGATGTCGCAGATGCAATGCATCTCGATGCCTGCACGACGCCCAGGTGTTGCCGTTGCGACGTCTCTCGTGTACCTTGTACAACACCTGCCAGTCCCAGTGTTGCACGGGCACCTGAGATGCGCCGTACGGTGTTGTACAGGAATGTAGGTTGTTTTAACGACGCGTGGGCGCGCATCACTGGCTGCTTGACACTCCTCATGATGCTGAGCGCTGCTGCCGCTCACACCCCGGCGCTGCCGACGCGTCGACGCCGCGCAGTGTCATACAGAGAGTCTTGCTCTGTTGTGCGCGCAGTGTCGTGCACGTTGCTGCCGCTCGCGCCGTGCTGCTGCCCCGTCACGCGCAGGCATCACGCGCGACTGGCCGCAGCGGCGCACTGCGTTCGCATCTCGGTACCTGTGCAATATGTTTGGCATCAGTGTCGTGCAGGTACTGTACCCGAGATGTACAGCGCTGTACACACGTACTGATGCGCGTGGCATCACCAGCGCCTGAAAGCTTATTAGTGGCTGCTCGACTCCTCATGATGCTGAGCGCTGCTGCACTGTTGCGCGCAGGCGTCGCGCGCGACTGGCCGCAGGGGCGCGCCGTGTTCGCATCTCGGTACCCCTACAATAGTGATGGCGTCAATGTCGTACAGCTCCCCGCGATATGTTGTACAGCGCTGTGCAGGAACCGATGTGCATTGTGCCGACAACGCCTGGGCACGCATTGCTGACTGCTTGACTAAATATGTGGAGCGCTGCTGCTGCGCGTGCAGGCGTCGCGCGCGACTGGCCGCAGGGGCGCGCCGTGTTTGTCAGCGACGACTGTGCGGACGCGGCGTGGATCAACGAGGAGGACCACTGCAAGCTCATCAGGTGGGGGGGTAACTTTGACGTTGAATTTAAAGTTGAACATCACGCTATGATTATGGACTTGACAACGAGGAGAGCTCTTGCAACCTCATCAGGTCGGGGAACTTGATTGTTGACTGTTACGTTGAGTGTCATGTGGCTTTCGACTTTTCGGCCAGCACAATGCCTGATAATCTGTGGTCACAGCGAACTTCCCAGCCAGCGATGGAATCTGACATCCTGCACAAACCCTGCTGCCCCCATCTGAACGCCAGCACGAGCAAGGACGGTGACGTGACGGCGGCGTACGAGCGCTGCTGCGCGTTGGACGCCGCCTTTTGCCGCCGCAGTTGAACTTGATGCGTGCTTGACATCGAAGAAGTGGTGTTGAATGCCGTCTCATTTCTTGACAAACATCATGCTGCACTTGACGTCGAACCCGATGCGACGCGTCCAATACACGCGTGCTTCTTGCACCGCAGTTGAACTTAATGTTGAAGTTGACATCTCAATATCGAACTTGGTGGCAGCACGCCTCATAGCCAACCTGCTGAAAACCCCAAGCTCACAGCCTGCACGCCCACTTCTAATGACCTGCCGCATCGCCGCCCTGCTCAAAACCCCCCAGCTCACGCCCTGCAGACCTTTTGCTCACGGCCATTGCCGCCTTTTTTTGATGACAGCACAAGCAAGGACGGCGACGTGGCAGCAGCGTACGAGCGCTTCTGCGCGTTTGACGCCGCCTTCGTCGCCGCCGCCGCCGCCGAGGGCGCGGAGCTCATGGTCGACGACAGGCTGGGGTACCTCAGCACGTGCCCCTCGAATATCGGCACCGGCGTGCACGTGTGGTGAGTCAACTTCAAGTCTGAAGCAAGCATGACCAACAGGCTGGGGGTACATGAGCACGTCCGCCTCTAATATCGGCACCGGCGTGCGCGTGTGGTGAGTCAACTTCAAGTGTGAAGTAGGCATGTCAACCGCAGGCGCACCCACGCCGGCGTGCACGTGCTGTGAGTCAAGTTCAACCATGAAGTACGTCAGCTGCAGGCTTGCCCCCCGCTGATGCCACGGCAAGGCGTTGCAACCGCGGACGGCACCGCCAGAAGCATTTGCTGGGAGCTAACCCTAATGCTAACCCTAAGCGTACGTAGAGGAGCGTGTTCTGTCCACTAGGGCAGCATCAGAGGTGCTCTCAGATTCGGTGTTATTGCAGCAGTGCGCAGCCACACACGTCCGTTTGGAGGCCGGCTCGTGGCCGCACTTTGGCACCCCACCTCTTTGGTGAGTCACTTCCACTGTGAAGTATGCTGCGCGTCTCCGTGAGCGAGCCAGCGGGGGAGCGACCCACACGAGCGCACCACGGAGCGTCACCGGACAAAACAGCTGCGTCTGCACCCACGCCTCGCTCATAACTTCAACTTCATGTTCTTCAGACATCATCAACAGCACGCACTGATGCTCATCCACGCGTCTCCCCCCTGCGCGCGCAGCGTGACGCTGCGCCTGCCCAAGCTCGCCGCCGACGCGGCGGCGGCTGCGCCAGCGGGTGCCGACGCATGCGCCTCCACGAGCGCGCTGGCGCAGCTGTGCGCGGCGCTGGGCCTGCGGCAGCGCCGCCCTGCCGCCGCCGCCGCCGCCGCCGCCGCCGACCTCGTCACCGTCACCAACCGCCAGTGCGCCGGCGTCACAGCGCTCGACATCGCTCAGCGCGTGCTGGACGGCGCCGCGCGCATCGCCGCCGCGGAGCGCGCCGTCGCCGCCGGCCGCGTCGCCCTCGCGGACGCGCCGGCAATGGCGTCGCTCACGCCCGGCGGCGCCGCCGCCGCCGCCGCCAAGCGGCGCCGCTCGTCCAACCCGGGCCCCGTCGCCGCCTCCGCCGCCGCTGCCGGCGACGGCGCCGCGGCGGCCGCGGCGGAAAAGAGGCCCTCGTCGAGCGGCGCCGACGGCATCGCTCAGCACAGGAAGTCATCCATCGTCGCCGCGGCGGAGCGCAGGACGTCGGCAGCAGCGGCGGCAGCGGCGGCGGCAGGCGGCGCGGCCGAGCACAAGCAGGCCGATGCCGCCGCCGCCGCGGATGCGCATGAGCCCGGGCATGCGGTCGCCGAGCGGAAAGTATCCGCTGCCGCTGCGGCAGGTGACGTCGCCCATGGCGAGAGGAAGCAGTCGGTTCCCGACGCTGATGCCGCGGCAGCGGCGGCGCCGCGCAAGTCGTCGGCGACGGCCGCCATTGCCGCCGCCGGCGCCGCCGCGCGCCGCGCGTCTGCTGCCGCAGAGACGAAGGCGGCCTCCTCCATTGCCGCTGTGCCCGAGGGAGATCACAAGGAGGATGCCGCTGCACCCGCCAAGCGCGAATCTGCGGCCTCTGGCGGCAGCGGCGGCGGCAGCAGCGCCGCGCCGCGCGCATCGGCTTCCGCCGCCGCCGCCGCCCGCGCAGCAGAGGCTGCGCACGAGGGCGAGCACAAGGAGTGCAGCGCGGCTCAGCGCAAGTCGTCCATCGGCGGCGCCGCTGCAGCCGCTGCCGACGCTGCTGCTCCGCGCAACTCTGCATCTGCGGCTGCCAATGATCACAAGGACCACAAGGAGGCCGCCGCGCCCGCCAAGCGCAAGTCGTCGGTGACCGGCGGTGCCGCCGCCGCCGCTGCCGCGCCGCGCGGCTCCGCCGTAGCCGAGGCGAAGACACACGAGAGCGCCGCCGCGCACGCCACGGACCACAAGAGCGCTGGCGCCGCCACTGCTGCGCCCGCCAAGCGCAAGTCATCGATCGCGGCGGGCGCCTCCGCCGCCGCTGCCGTCGCCGCTGACGAGGCGAAGACGCACGACAGCGCCGCCGCGCACGACGCGGGCCACAAGAACGCCACCGCTGCTGCGCCCGCCAAGCGCAAGTCGTCGATTGCGGCGGGCGCCTCCGCCGCCGCTGCTGATGAGGCGAAGGCCAGCGGCGCGGCCCATGATGCCGCAGAGCACAAGGGCGAAGTTGCCAGGCGCAAGTCTTCTGTGGTGGCGAGCGCCGCCGCTGCGCAGCACCGCGCATCCGCCGCTGCCGATGCCGCGGCGGAGGCGAAGGACGCGGCGCGCACCGGCGGCGGCGACGCCGACAAGCACGAGGCGGCGGCCGCGGCGGCGGCGCCGAAGCGCAAGTCGTTCGTTGCGGGGACGCCCGCCCTGCAGCAGCGCGCATCTTTCACCGCAGCAAAGGACAACACGGCACCTGCAACGGCCGCTGCTGCTACTGATGCGCCCGCCCCTGCCAAGCGCAAGTCGTCGGTGCCGGCGGCGGCGGCGGCGGCGGCGGCAGCTGGCGCTGCCACCCACGCGGGCGAAGCCAAGGACGCCGCGGATGGTCACGCCGCTCCTGCTGCTAAGCGCAAGTCGAGCACGAAGCCCGCAGAGGTGGCTCCCGCAACGGCAGCAGCAGCGGCGGCGGTGGATGCGGCGCCCGTGCCGCGCAAGTCGTCGGCAAGCGGCGCCGCGGCGGCAGGCGGCGCGCTGCAGCATTCCGCGTCTGCAGCATCTCATCACGATGCTGGTGCGGCAGCGGCGCCGAAGCGCAAGTCGTCTGCCGCAGTGACGCCCCCTGCGGCGGCGGCGGCGGCGGCAGCGGCGCGCAAGCCCTCGGCGGAGGCGCACACGGACGGCGCCGCCGCTGCCGCCAAGCGCAAGTCCTCGATTGGCGCCGCTGCTGCCGCCGCCGCACCTCAGCGCGCGTCGCACCATGGCGAGCACGCTGCCGCTGCTGCTGCTGACGCCGCCGATGCGGCGCACTCTGCGCAGGGCAACACCGCTCAGCATGCGGCGAAACGCAAGTCTTCCGTGCCAAGCGGCGCCGCCGCCGCCGCCGGCTCTCCGCCGCGCATGTCAAAGAGCGGCTCTGCCGGCGTCGCCGCTGCGGCGGCGGCGGCGGCGGTGCACGTGCCGCGCAAGTCGAGCGGCGGCGCGCACGAGGGCGCTGCCGCGTAGTGGAGCGCTGGGCACCCTGGCAAACAGCACCTGCGGCAGTGCACACAAAGAGCAGGGCGTGGCAGCTCAAACCAAGACGAACTCTGATGTTCGGAATCTGGAAGTGCCACAGAAAGGCAGGGGACACACTGTACATACTTCGATGCGGTGGGGGGCGGAGGGGTGGCGGGTGCGCCGGGGGGGGGGGGGGGGGAGAAGGGGGGGGGTAGACGTGCACGATGCTCTCGATGCAGTGGTCTGGGAGCACATTGTGGGGTATTTGTTGACTGAAAATGGCGCCAAAGTCACGCAAACGTGACGCAACGCTCATGTTGTTGTTGACGCAGGCCCGCATGGTACGCTGGGGGGACAGTTGGCCGGGGGGGGGGGCGGGGGCGGCAAGGTCGCCGATAATTTAGCGGCGATAAAGTAACTGTAGAGCGTGAGTCACTGCACGTACAGAGCCTGTTGCTGTAATTCTGAATCACGTCGGCTGTTTGTGTATGGCAGGTGCTCCGTAGTGGTGACCGCTTTCGGCGAGTTCAAGCTGTGCGGTCGCAGGTGCCGGAGGGTGACCGACATGGTGACTGCAAATTATAAATGTACATTACATATACAGTACACCTTCAAGAACACAACGGATTTCCGGTGGACTTCAATTTTTGTGATTGCCATGTGTTGGAATTTCACATTGTGGGCCAGTGGCACCTGCTAGCCATTTAGCACACCCGGCACCCTGATGTTTTCCTTGCAATGCAATGCTCCATCAAAGGGCTTGCTACAACACAAAACACATATGCACAGAGGCCGAAATACATTGCACATCTGCTCTCCGCGTGCGTGCCACGTGGCTTTTACGGAAAGCGGCAATCACCGCCGCACTCTCAGACTTGCTACATCGTCATTACAGTAGCGCCCCAAATAGGGGCGCTGGTTCAAGTTCAAGCTAAGAAGGCAGTGACTCGCCTGATTCTCGTTTTGATCTAGAAGAGAGAGTTGGCTTGGCTCGCTCTGTGCTCAGAAGATCAATGATGATCATGAATGCAGCAAGCAAAAAACGGCGGGTAAACATCGGTAAGCCAGCGGATGCAGTGCCTGGCGGACCTGGCATGTGGGGCGGTAACTTGGAACATGGTGAATATTTTTGTCTCTGAAGTTCTCTGAAGTTCTCAATCAGCATAGCGGAAAGCTCCAGTGGGGACGGTGCTCTCATGTCCTGACGATCAACGGGATCGCCTGTGACATGCACGGATCACCTGCATGTGCTTGTTGCCCCTAGCCAGCCAGTCAGGACTGCCCAATGGTGTATGTGCCACTGAGTGTTTTGCACTGATGTTCTGGTGCCGTGTCGCCATGCCCCCGCAGGTACTGGCGGACAACGCCATCCGGGAGGGCCGCGTGACGCTGGTGATGCCCTCGCTCAGGCGGCCACTGCGCAGGCAGCAGCTCAAGAGGTACTGTACTCGATGCCTCTGCAGTTCAGCACCTGCAGCGCTGTTGAAAGCAGTGTGTAGCTCATGCAACAGAAACCAAGTGCAGCATGCTGTACTTGCTGATCTGCCTGAGAGGGGCGCGTCTGATGTGGCCCCACTCAGACTGCGGGGCCTATGTGCTGAGGATGGTGGGGTACCTGAAGTAGGGGAGGGAGGGTGTGTTTCTCCCCAAATACAAGCAGCGTCGCACCGCCAGCATTATGAAAGTTGTCAAGCTGCAGTCGGGAGACGTCTATGCACTGCTGCCCTGCGGTTTCAGCCCGAGGCACCATCTAGGGGTCCCAGGATGGTGCTGCTGTACCAGGAGTTGCCGACAGACGGCGATGGGGTGGCCATAGTCGCAGACTTTTACCCCATGTTTGAGGGGGGGCAGAAGCTTCCAGCTCTCACCACTGTGCACAATGCCCTCGACAAGCTTGCACCAAGTATCGATGACCTGTCCTCCGTGACAGTCCCACCTTGCGACGACCTGGACGAATCTCCTGATATGCTGCGCGCGGCTGTCTGCGCCGACTGCTGCTTGACCTCTTTCGCAACGCTGGTGGAACGACGCTGCTTGTTCTCCAGGGAGAAACGCACCACTCCCTAGGGAGCTCCCCCTGCTTCAGGTACCCCACCATCCTCAGCACGTAGCCCCTGCAGTCTGAGTGGGGCCACATCAGATGTGCCCCTCTCAGGCGAATCAGCATGTACAGCATGTTGCATTTGGTTTGTGTTGCATGAGCTTCTGCTTCAAACAGCCGCTGCGGGTGCTGAATTGCAGAGGCATCCGAGTCGAGTACCGTTTGAGCTGCAGCAGCCGGCGCAATCACAGTGGCCGCCTGGGCGAGGGCATCACCAAGCGTCACGCAGCCCTCGAACGCTGACGGCGTTGTCCGCCAGTACCTGCCGGGGGCATGGCGACACGGCACCAGAATGTCAGTGTTGCACCCTCAGGGTGGGTCAGACATTGCCGAATAATTCGGGACACCGAGTGCAGCACTCGAGTATGACCGAGTATTACTCGGCACTCGGTGCCGCACAGGCACCGATTATACTCGGTCAATATTCACTCGGTCTGCCGAAGCAGCTGTGGATAATCACTCGGTCTGACCGCTACAACCGAGTATGCGACCGAGTGCAGAGCGCCTCTGGCGCGGTTTCGCTTTGCGTAAACTTTAAGCCAGGCGTTGCCCGGACCGTTTCGCGACCGTTCTGGGTTCTCCGACGCGCGCTTTTTCCAAATTTTGAACTATGTTCGTAATACCTGCTGCCATGGAGGCGGCAGCAGCAGCAGCTGCTGCTGCGGTCGATTCTGCTGCTGATGCTGCTGCAGATTTAATTGTCATTGACGAGGCAGAATCTGCACTGCCTGCAGCAGCAGCAGCTGGCCCTGAAGCTGCTGTGCCTGCAGCAGCAGCTGGCTCTGACCTACCGATTCTTTGGGAGGACGATAATCGCCTGGCCCCGTACACTGTCGTCGAGCGCGAGGGTGCCATCTACAAGTACTATGTCATCGTGGAGCACCCCACGGACAACACCAAGCTGCTGGCATTTTGCAAGCTGCTGCCTATCAAGCTCGACAGCAGGATGCGCGACGTTGTCCACCACCGGAAGTTTGACAAGGCAAGCAACAGCAATCTGTGGGGACACCTGCAGGCAACGTTTCCTGACCTCTGCGCACGCCTGACACGAGAAGAAGGAGGCTGAAAGCGGAGGCACCAAGAAAGCTGCAGCAGTCAGTTGCACGTGGGAGGGGCACTTTGGACGGTTGGATGCAGCTGGCAAAGCAGCATTATTGCCTGGCATGGTCAGCAGATGGTCCTGATGGCACTGTTAACTCTGCTGCGATGACGAGTACTGCGTGATCATGCTGCAAATCCCACATGCTGCACGTGTGGTGCAAGTGTTGCGCCTGCTCCACATGCAAAAGTATGCCGAAATGCATCAATACTCGCTATTACGCGGTCAATACTCCCCAAATACTCTGTTAATAATCGCCTGCTGCATACTCGGTATGCTGAATAAATACTCGGACTCGCTTTGGCCGCCGGACTGTAGCATTCGCACTCGGTCCGCCCACCATTGCGAGTATACTCGGTGTGTACTCACTCGGTCTCTGCATGAGTCACCCGTACTCGCACTCGGGAGGTACATGTGCATATTCAGCAATGTCTGGGGTGGGTTGATGCAGGGCCAGGCCCTGCATATTCAATTGAAGTTTTGCTGGGGCGTCAGCTTGCGGGGGGGGGGGGGGGGCAAGGTCGCCGATAAAGCAACTGTATACTAATAGAGCACGAGTCATTGCACCATACATGGCCCGTAGGGCGCAGCTCCAGATTTCATTGCCTCAAGTGCACTGGAAAGTGCTGCTATTGAGCACTGCTACTGCGCTTAAGACAAAGTGGCCATAGTATCTGGGCATCCAAACATACGAATGTGTGCATGCATTTGACATCTGACATCCCCCAGGCTCCACATTGCACAGTACTGTACGTGACTTACGATACACGAGTATTGTGATGATCGCGATAGATCTGTTAACCATTTGCACTCTGAGCACCACGACGTTTGCCTTGCAACATTCTATCAGATTGCACTTGATAATAATGTACATCAAATATGGATTTCGACAATGGCCGAAACTGCAAGCAAGGCCTCATCTGCGCAGTGCGCCTCCGTACGTGGCTACATTTGCCGAAAGCGGATCAATCGCTGCATAGCAGAACGCTATCGCTGAACATGGCGACGTAGATCAATTGCGATGTGAGTTTTATGCTGCATGCTGCAGCAGGGGGCGCTGCACGTACAGCGCGTCGTCGGACTTTTCTGACGTCCCGGCGCAACCCGGTCAAGCGCAACCAACCAACCGTTTGACAACGACAACGGCTCTTGGTCGGGAATTTCCGAGGCAGGCGGCTAGGTGTACGGCTAATGAAGGTCCTGGATGCAGATTGCGATTCCATGAGAAGCGAACAAGGCGTAAGATCTGCAGTCGTCGTCGTCTCTGCTGTCGAGCGTGACTGTACGCAGCAATCAACTAATCAACTCATCACTAGGAGCAGATCCTTACAGTTTTCGAGCTCGACAGAGGTCTGCACACCATCCCCGCCTTCAGTCATGGATCCAACATACGCAACGGTAATGCATCACTCATGATTGCAGCTGCGCCGGCCAGCATGTCATCATGCATCAGATGTGTTGGCAAAAATCGACCTTAAACCCGTAGCCACATCTGCGTCTGGTCCCTAGAACACACCCGCAGGACAATGCTTCACTTCGCCGCCGTTGTTGATGTTGTGCTTTGCCCAGATGCAGTCTGAGCCACGTCACAGCCCTACAGCTCCGCTTTGGGGCGGCGACGTGCCTCGCGATGGGCGCCATGATGTTGTCGACATGTCGCTTTTGTCGTTCTTTGCATCGACTATGGCAGATACAGGTGATGCGTGGTGCTATGTATTGTCTACTGATGCGGCACTGCAACATTTTGCTTTCGTCTCAGGCTGCAAAAAATGTTACTTCCATAAAAGTACACGCAGGTAGTAAATTTGAAATTTCGAGATCATGATGATATAGAAGTATGTATGCCGTTTGCAGTGCATGACTTCAAGGCTTGCAGCTGCCAGTGGCTTACGCGTTCCAAACTTGAAGTCATCCAGAATAAGCACGAGTGCTTGCACTCGCCCCCCCAAGTCAAGTTGTCAATGAGGTCGGTGAGCTTTCCTGCTGCTGTACTTTAACTTGATATCCCAGAGTCATGAATATACTAGTAATACTACCAAATTGAATGACTCAGTCTGTTACACGGTATCATCGTTCATTCGCATGCAGTGCATTATATTACTTTGTAAGCACTGATGATTCTGACAGACTGCAATGTCATCTGGAAGTAGCTCATATCAATTGTATGCATACTCTCTAGTGTTAAAACAATTTCATGTGATACTTTGCACATGGTGTTCACTGATGGAATGTGCACATGGCTAAGACTCTCGGGACCGGTCCTGCACAGCCAGTTTTGCGCTGTGAACCCGCGTGAAATGCAATCCGGATTCTGTACAGCGCTCCACTTTCACATGCGTGGCAAATGCGACGTCACTCGCAGCGCTAGCGACCAGTGCAGGTGCAGCCCTCAGCCGCTGGGCCATGTTTAACACATGCGCGCACACATCAAGTATGCACAGATCCTGGCTCAGAGTCTGAAAAACTGCTGCGCTGTCACGGTGCTGCACTTGCAGCCGTGCTGACCCTCTACACGTTGGCGTGTACTACTGCCTGCCAGTCAGTGCACATAAAAGTCCCTCGCAAAAAGTTGAACCACTGGTACTGTAGTCGTAATATTTGCTGATAGATGATGTTGAGAAGTTCTCATGTGGTGCATAAGCTCAGGGGAGCAATTGAGCACTGTGGCACGCGTGAAGGCGCAGTGTGCTGGCCACTGGCAGGCTGTGCTACAACGTGCAGCTGGCCTTTACCCCAAGTGTAACTGTAAGTTACACGCTGGAGCCTGAGTACACCCGGTCACCTCCTGTCCCGTTGCCTCCAGCTCCACAAACTTTGAATGCATCTCAAAGCTGTAACAGTTGTAATCCTCCAATGGTGTCGCTGATTTGCTGACAGGCCAGTGGGGTGTCATTGTACGGCTTCCTGCAAAAAATCAAACTTGTCAAGCAGCTGTCGCCTTGACCCGGAACTTACCGACTGCAATGCCAAGAATGTATGCTATGTGCATCGCACGCTCTGACCGCACCCCTTCTCCCCCCCCCCTGCCCCACGTGCACGCGCGAGACTCACCACGCTGACTTGTCCGCCGCTTGAACTCACGCTGCGCACCGCCACCATCGCACAGATCCCGCAGCAAGCGCCATGCCAGCGGCAATGCAAGACGGCTGGTTCGCGCCGATGCCGCTGCACGCCCCGCACCCGCTCGTGGGGTTGCGCAGAACGTTCCCGGAACGTGCTTGTCATGGCAGTTCCCCGCCGCCGCATCGCACTGGGCCACTACTAGCGAAGCGCTGCCGGACCTGTCGCTGCCGCCGCCAATGCGCGCGCTGGCGGATCCGCGAGGAGCGCTGCCGCGCTGCCGCGTTGACAGCCTGACGCCGTCCTCGCAGGCGGGCCGCCTGGGCTTCGATTACGCAAATGTGTTTGCGAGGGGGTTCAACGACCATGGCGCGGCGCCGGCGGCGGCGGCGGCGGCGGCGGCAGCAGCTGCGCCGCCGGCCGCTGCCGTGCAGCAGTCGCCAGCGGCGGGGCTGCGTCATTCACTGGCAGCTATTGGTCTTGGTGGTAGTGCGTTGGCGACGAGGGCAGCAGCAGCAGCAGCAGTGGCAGTGCCGCACTCATCGCCAGCGGCAGCGGCGGCAGCCGCTGCAGCGGCGGCGGAGACGGCATCGCTGTCGCCGGCGGCAGCAGCAGCAGCACTAGCAGCAGCAGCAGCGGCGGCAGCAGCAGCAGCGGCAGCAGCGGCAGCGCCAAACAGAGGGCGCCTCAGGACGGCAGCGGCAGCGGCGCTGGCGGCGGCGGCGGAGGTCGCGGTGCGCAGCGGGAACGTGCCGCCGAAGCGGCGCCGCGCCGAGGAGCTGCCGCCAGACGTGCGCAAGCGCAACCGCGAGCACGCGCGCAACACGCGCATGCGCAAGAAGGTGCGGCGCGGCCGATCCGATCGCACTTCAAGATGTACAACAACAACAACAACAACAAGTACTATTCTTACTACTCGTACTACTGGTGATTGTAGTACTACTACTACTGCTAGTACCTCAACTACTGCTAGTATTGAGTCAACTACTAATAGTAGTTCGTCGAGTGCGCGCAGGCAATATGAAGTTGTACTCGCTGACGTGCGCGCACGCGGTGCCATGCCACAGCGTTGATGAGCTCGTGCTTAGCCGCGGCTGCGTGTGTGCGCAATCGTGTGGGCAGAACGCAGCCTCGGCGCGGTGCTGAGTTTGACGGCACACGTTGTCGCCAGGGTTAGGGTTAGGGTTAGGGTTAGGTCACCGTGGTTCCAGTAGTGCCAACTGCCACGTCTGTCAATCTTGAGGCACGGCTGCATGCCTTCGCCGCCGTTGTTCCCTTGGCCCCAGGCCTTCCGCTTTTCACTCCCCGATGAAGCGGTGCATAAGAATTCTCAAGGGAGCTGCAGAGAACAGCGTCACATTTGCATGTGGGGCGTTACCAGCGATTACGGACTCTACAGCAAGTGCAGCGCAGCGCGCGCGCACCGCTATCATGCATGACATCGCGACAACGGTGGCTACGCACGCCTCCGCCTCTCCACCAGCGCAGTTAGGGCTAGGGTGCAACTCGGCTTACTTGATAGAGGAGGAAACGGTGGCGGTGAGGGTTGCGGTGAGGGTCAGGACTGAGCAATGCTGACACACCTCATCCCGCATCACCATCATTCCAAAACCGCAGGCCTACGTCGAGGGGCTGCAGAAGACGGTAGACGAGCTCGCGTCCGCGCGCGCCGCCGCCGCCGCCGCGCAGCGCGCCGCCGCCGCCGCCGTCCGCATCGCCGCGCTGGAGCGCTGCGTCGCGCTGCTGAGCACTGTCGCGGGCGGCGGCTGCGGCAGCGGCAGTGGCGGCGGCGGCAGCGGGGGCGGCGGCGGTGGCGGCGGCGGCGGCGACGGCGGCGGCGGCGGCGGCGCCCGCGCGGCGACGGCGCCGCAGTGGCGCGCCGTCGTGGAGGACGGCTTCCTGCTGCTGCACCCCGCGCTCGCCATCGCCGCCGTCCGCATCAGCAGCCGTAGTCGCCGTCAAGAGTCGCACGGTGCGGCGGCGGCGGCGGCGGCGGCGGCGGCGGCGGCACACGCAGCGCGCGCGCCAGCGCAGGCCGACACCGCGCCGCCTCCGCGCCGTGCGGCATTCCGCTCGTCCTGGCGGCGCTGGGTCGTCTGGACGAGGTTCTTGCAGACGTAAGGCAGTCGTGCTGCTGCTGCTGATGGCGGCGGCGGCGGCGGCGGCGGCGGCGGCGGCGGCGGCGGCGGCGGCGGCGGCGGCGGCGGCGGCGGCGGCGGCGGCGGCGGCGGCGGTGGCGGCGGCGGCAACGTCAGGCTGGTGTATGCGGTGGACAGCGTTAGCGAGCGCGATGGCGGGGGATGCGGTGATGGCGCCGTGGCGCGCGGCGACGGAGAACGCCGCGCCGGAGGGGCTCTGCATGGCAGGTGCGCCGAGCGCTGCTGTTTATTTTAGTGTGTTGGAACAACGTAGAGACCTGCTGCTCACGAGACTGTTGCTCCGCACCGCCAGAGGTAGGCGTCGAGGTGACCAGTGCAACAGAAGACTGACGCCAGTCGTGTGCTGCTAGAATTGAAGAGGAGCTCTGCATGGCAGGTGTGCTGAGCGCTGCTGCTCGTGTTGTCCTTCTGCATGCTCGCTATCGTGTTGATTCAGACCGGCGGGGGTAGGCGTTGAGGTGACCAACACACCAGAAGGCCGACGCCTTTCGTGTGCTGCTAGATGTGAACAGTACTGTGATGTGTGCACCGGCAAGCGTACAACATTTAAGCACGCCTGCGCTGCGCAGTAAACACTGCTTGTGCGCTGTAGCACCGGCCATGCCCCAACCCTACCCATTGTGGCAGGCACACTCATGCGCCATTTGGCGGCCCTGTCACCGCAGGCGCACTTCTTTGTCCGCAATCGGTTTTGGGGCAGCGTTCTCCGCGCAGCATGAGCGTCACGTCGGTAGCCCCCACCTGAACCCCCTTCTTTTAACCCTAACCCTAATTGTCGGGGTTCGCCCTCTGCGCGCGCAGGCGGCCTCAGGGCGACGTTCTCCGCGCAGCACAAGCTCACCAGCCTCGACCTCGTGTTCGACACGGCAGCGTTTGCGGCGGCGCTGGAGCGCGCGCTGCCGCGCCGCCGCGCCGCCTCCGCTGAGCGCTGCGACCGCGACTGCCGCCGCGGCGGCGCTTCCGCTGGTCTGGCGCGGCGCGGCGCGGAGAACATCGGCGGCGGCGCCGTACGTGGCAGCAGCGGTGGCAGCGGCAGCAGCAGCGGCAGCGGCAGCGGCGGCGGCAGCGGCGGCAGCATAGGCGGCAGCATAGGCGGCAGCGGCGGCGTCGGCGGCAGAATCCCCAACTTGCCCGGTAGCAGCCTCAGCTGCAATCTCATGGCGGAGAGTGTTGCCTGCAGCGCTCTGCATAATGCGGCGTGTCGCGGCGGCAGCGGCGGCGGAGGTGGCAGCGGTGGCAGCGGGGACAGCGGCGGCAGCGGCGGCAGCAGTGGCGGCAAGGATGCGCTTGGATGCGGCAGCAGCGCAGCCGGCGACTGTGCGTGCCGCACCGGCTCTGCGCAGCACGTGCTGGAAAAGGTGATGGCGGCAGTGAACCAGGGGCGTGCAGCCAGTGCTTCCTTCTACACCGCCTGTGGGATGGCTGACAGCAGCAATGGCGGCGGCAGCATTGGCGGCGGCAGCGGTGACGGCACCGCCGGCAGCAGAAGCGGCAGCGGCAACGGAAGCACACGCGTGCTGCAGCATCTGCGCGTGTTTCCAGTAATTGCTGGGCCGGACAGGGTGCAGTTCATGGGCATGCTGCAGGTGCGTCACTTGAAGGTGTACTTCAAGTACAACAGCGTCTGGCTGGTCATGTGCATGCGTCCTGGTACAATTGTGCTTGGACTGACTCTACCCGGATGCTCAAGCAAAATAGAACGAAAAAAACTGGGCAGTGGGGGTCGACTCACTAGCTGCGCTGTTCGCTGAGCCGTGCGCTGATTGAAAGGATCGACCGCACCTGCAAGGTCTGAGCAATGCTTCTAAGATAAACAGAGAATGTGCATTGCTGAACAGGTGACGCTCCACACAGGGCGTGGAGTTGAGTTGAGTTGAGTTGGCAGCTCTTGCACCTAGGGCTTGTTGACCGCCTATCCATACCAAAATCCCTGCGGCGATTCTGGCTTTGAAGCAAGCGTCAGAGTGTCTTGCGGTGCATGTCGACTGCCCGCCATGCACGCGCGTGCCACAATCCTAGCACTGCCTGCTAACTCCGCCGCTCGGGCTGAGGCAGCACGGCTCAGCCCGCTGGCATACATACACCCCCCCCCCCACCCACCCCCCTGACGGCACTCGTGCCTCTACAACGCGCAGGTGATGCAAGGGCCGGGCAGTGTGTCCTTCACGGATGATGCCAGCGATGATGACAGCAGCAGTGCTCAGAGCTGCAGCTAGGCGCCGCCGTCCACGCCGCCTGCTGCCGCTGCTGCTGCCGCCGCCGCCGCCGCTGCGGCGCAGGGGCAAGCGCGCCTCTGATGTGCGCCAAGGTGGCGGTGATCATGGCGACAAACTCAATGTTGCAGTTTCATGCGGTACCTGAAGTGTACTGGTGCGAGCGGCGTTGCCGGCGGTGACGGGCGCTCGCATTTGTGTTTTAGAGTAGAGCGGTGGCAGCGCGCTGCGGCGCAGCACAGACCGCTGGTCCGCTGCTGCCACGCAGCAGCACTGTCAGCGCGTGCGGGGGCGCCGCCTAGTAGCTGGTAGTGCGGTCATCGCGCCGCACAGGCTGATCGTGTGTGAGTCTGCAGCATGGAGCGAGTGAGTGAGTGAGTATAGAGGGAGTTGCGCGCGCGCGCACGGCAGTGCGTGCACGCGCATGTTGTTCTCTTGATGTTATTGTCCGTCCTTCCGAGCTGCCGCGCTGCCAAGCGGCGACGGCGACCAGGTTGTCCATCTTGAAGTTGCCATCTTGCAGTTACCATACGCCAGCGCCGCGCTGGCCAGTGGCGGCTGCGGCCGCGCGCGGCGCGCGTGCGCGATCGAGTGCGCCACAGTGCTCAGCTTCCGCTGCCGCCGCACTGCCGCGAGAGCAGAACATGTGTGAGAGCGATCAGCAATGCACCGGTGAGTGCACCTACGGGATACAGGTTTATAAATTGCAGCAGCAGCTGCGAGGGGGGGGGGGAGGGTTCCGCAGCTGATTGGGGGGAAGGGGGGAAGGGGGGGGGGTTCACGCTGTGTACATCTGGTTTGATGCACTGGAGACACCGTCGCGTGCAAGAAGGTAGCCCCACGGTTCATGGGGTGGGCCTCGGGGTGCAGGTCACCGCCGAGGCCCTGTGATTTGGTTGAAAATGACACGGATTTGCATGAGCGTGCGCGCCGCTTGCGACACAGCGAGTAGCCCATAGACACTCGACGCCGTAGCGCCGCAGCCCTGGTAGCGGCTTCGAGCGCTCACGCGCCGTTTTTTGATGCTCCTGTCCGTGGCACACTTCCAAGTGCATTCCGCGGAAGGCGCGCTCCGCGTAGCGCCCTGCATCTACGACCGCGGGTCTCAGTGCAGTGGCAGTTCAGCAGCGCTCAGGGCGCGCAGCCACAAGGTGCAGACGGACGTCACCTCTTGAAGTAAATGTAAGAAAGTCTGATGCTACAGCTCAGCGCAATATGATCTGTGACCGTGGCTCGCAGCGGTTGCCTCATGTGCCATCTGCTGATGTACGTTGTCGTCTGCGCATCGTGCTCTGCGCGGCCGAGGCTTGTGTGGCTTGGCATTTGCGTCTTTGGTTGCCGATGATGACGTCTGCTTGCATGCATAAAGTGGCCGCCATGTTTCTGCACAGAAAGCCAGCTTCGGTTGGGGCATGGGCATGAGACCACTGGTGCATGCAGCCTTCTACGGGCGGTGAACACGCTCACATCTACATGCAATGTAGGGTGCCACATAGGCCAGACACAGTGTGAGGTTGTGTACTTTTTATTAATTCTCTGTGTACTTTTATCAATCCTCGCTCAGGGCGCGAAAAAGCCCATGATGAATGGCATCCAACTTGAAGCTTGCTGTACGGCATCTACATGTCGTGTGACAGTCTGAAAGTGTGTCAACGACAACCACTCAAACGCCGCCGCCGTTGTGTACTACTTACACTGCAGTGCACTTCGACTCAACCATCATACATGTTGCAACATGCGTCACAAGTCCACGTCATTACTCGACTGAAGCCTCGGAATGCATGAATGCATGAATGCGACGAGGCCCCGTGGATCTACTTTTGCGGCAGCGGCAGCGGCAGCGACGCGCACAGAGGGTGATGTACTTTTTATTAATTCTCGCTCAGGGCGCGAAAAAGCCCAGATGATTGGCATCTAGCTGTAAAGAATCTACATGTTGTATGACAGTCTGAAAGTGTCGCAACGACAACCACTCAAACGCCGCCGCCGCCAAATGGCATCTCGGGGTCCTCCCCTACGTCCTCCTCCATGTGCCCCCCCCCCCTGGATTCTGCCATGTGTGTCATGACACGGCCAGAGTACGCCATGTGGAGCGCTGCCGACAGTGCCGAGCGTAAGCGCGCCAGGGCGATGCCCTTGAGAGCTTTAGGGCGCGCTCCTCCGGGCACTGACATCCTGCTGGCATACTCCGTCGCCACAGCCTCCAGCAGCTTCCGCCCCTGCTCCCCGATGCTGCCAAATGACCCTATTGCCAAAGTGGCAAGTTTGTAGCAATTCTGATCATAATGACCAGAATAGTGGGTAGTCTTGGCGGTGATGTACATGCCGCGGTCAGGAGACATGGTGTGTTTCTGTGTGTGACGAAGAGACTTCGATCTAAGCAGTATTCATGTGCACATGACCAAACCATTCATCGAGAGTAGGCGCACGTTGATGACTTGAGCAGATTAGTCTCAAAAAAGGGCTTGAGCATCACCTTAAAAGGTCTCTTTTCTGCTATTGCGAGAGAGTCTGGGGGATCATACTGTGACCTCGAAACTAATCTGAGACAGTGCTCAGCCAACGGTTGCCCGCTGCCAGTGGGAATCCCAAAAGTGCAGTGCGAGTTCACTATAGAAGGCGATATGACTGTGTGGCAGTCATGACGGCAAGGCGGTGGGAGCGCCATTGCACATGCTGTCGTCTGACTGCAGATGTCATTGCACAACGCAATGACAGCAGGGCGGTCCGCCCCTGCATGCGCGTTGCCTTTGTGGCTGGTGGAACTCACATAGAAGTAGTAGAAGCATGTAGTGCCTGCTCAAGAAACGGGCGTGCCGCACTTGAGAGCAGGCAAGCTCGAGCCACCTAGGGCGTGTGCCGCAACACTCAGGAGACAACGACAGAGACTGTCTCGACCTAGCTTTCACCCTGATGCAGGGCGCTCAATCAATCAAGCTGCACACGGCCAGGCACAACAGCAGATCCAAATCAAGCGTGCCTGCCATGTGAGGTTGTCAAATGCCGACACTGCAAGTGTAGACATGGTTACGCGGAGGTGCACACGCTCGGATGACAAGCAGGCAGGCATCGGTAGGTATCGGCGACCATGCATACATACCTAGCAACAGCGCCGACCCCCCCCAAGGGGGGTGCAACGCGGCGATGCGAAAATGCGGATGAAGGCGCGCAAACAGCGCGCACACAGCATACAAAGCAGACCACGCAGAAGCAGACGAAAAGCTGGGACGCACAGTGAAGTTGTGGAGAATACATCTGTATCGTATTACAGGAAACGCCGTGAACAGGCGCCAGGGAGACAAAATTGTGCTTGTGTAAGGTGTGTCGCGGCTGTGGGACCAATCTTGTGGGCATCCCGACAGCCTCAACGTCTGTGTGTGCGTGTGGGGGGGGGGGACGGTGGGGGGCCCGCGGGTGACCCCCCTCAACGTATAAAATTAAATGTTGCTTCCGAGACAGTCGTAAAGGGGGGCGGGTCGGCGCTGTGTTTCTCAGCGCCCACATGCATCAACGGCAACATCCAGAGGGGGCGGCGGCGGCGCGACCGGCGCGGCGGCGGCAGCAGCAGCAGCAGCGCTGAGTGCCGCTGCGCGTGAAGCGCTGCTGCCACCGCCGCGCCGGCGCGCGGCGCCCAGCGGCCTGGCAAGGCAGTGCCGCCACAGCGGGCGCCGCGCTGCGCGGCGGCGCGCGGGCAGTTACGCACGGCCGTAACTGCTGACAGTTCCGCCCGGAGGCGACTGCCGGCGGCGCACGCTGCGAGCAGCAGCGCCGTCGCCGCCGAAACATAGAGAGACACGAGTAACGGGAAACGGGGGGGAGGTACGTAGGGGGAAGAGGGGACGCGCACAGTGCGCACACGCCGCCGAGGGGCGCGCGCGCCAACACACACGCACGACACGAAAACCGGAGCTGCAGCTTTACGCCAGCGGTTCTAATGCGTCCTCCTCCGCCGCAGCGTGCGCCTCCGCCTCCACGAGCGCCAGCGCGTCCGCCTCCTCGGCGCTGGCGCCGGACTCTATCGCCTCGAGCCGCCGCCCCGTGACCTTGCGGAACAGGCGGTAGCCCGAAGTGAACGCGTGAATGTCGGCCTTCGTGTTGAGGTCCCAGTCGCGCCCGAGGTTCTTCTTGTTCTCAAAGAACCAGTTGATGGTCGAGACGCGCGTGAACTTGGTCGCGAGCGACTTCCACGTCGCGCTGATCCACGCGGGCTTGCCCTTGCAGATGCCCGTGCTGCTCATCTCAGCGATGCAGATGGGGCGCCTGGGGGGGGGAGAAAAAGGGGGGGGAGGGTGAGTATGTTGCCAGAGAATCCGTGATCGTACTGCGTGTCAGAAGTGGTGCAGCGGTTCGCATTGACAAGCGCATGGTCAGAGCTCACAGGAAACAATACATACTGGCGCAGGCGCAGCACTGAGTGTGACAGGCACACACACAGACTGCAGACAGCGCCCTCACACTAGGCATGTGTACGATGCATGACCCGGCAAATGCGGCAAGAGGCGCTGCCAGAAAAGCAGGCAAACAATAGTGCACAAACCAGCAAAATGCGGCAAGGCAAGAGGTGTGCTGACAGCTTACGAAGCAAACAATGGCGGCGTCGGACACTCACTTTGTGAAAGTCTGGACCTCCGTGTAGAAGTCGCCGAACACGTCCTCCAGGGACTTGTTCTTGGGGTACGTCGCGCCGCACTGGTTGTACGCCGAGGTGCAGACCTGGTCCACGTACTCGTCGCCTACGTAGAAGTCCTTGAAGGGCGTCTTCTTCTTGCTGGCGTTGTTGGCCGCGTAGGACATCTGGAATTTGATGTTGGCGCCTGTGCTGCGGAGCACTGTGACGGCGTGCTTGTAGGCGTTCTTGAAGTCGCCAACGGTGTTGTCGCCAAAGAAGGCACACCAGTTATACCAATCGCCTGGTACAGAAAGCGGTGGGGGTATGTGGTGAGTGCCAAGCCAGATGATCAAGTTCTGCACAAGGCACTGCCAGTTCAGCATTGACGATGCGTCTGAGCAACAAGCATGCATACATGCCTGTAAGTGCAGCATTCCACCCAGCATGATGGCAAGACAACATCCTTGCAAGTCCGAAGCTCCATATGATGCCATGGCAAGGCATGCGATCCATCCATGCATGGCGTACATCGCATGCATTGCACCCAGCAAGGCGGAGCAAGTAGACTCACCATTCATTTCGTGCAGCATGCGCACATAGATCTGGCGGCCGTCCTTCGCTGCGTCCTTGCCGAAGGCTCGCAGCTTGCTGTCGTACGCGCCGCTGGCTATCTTCTTGAGGTTCGCTCCCTGGTCGATGAACTCGATCACAAGCTGCACCTTGCCATATGCATCTATTTTCGAGGCCACGTAGCTCCACTTGAGATCGGTGACTGGAAGGTACATCAGGATGCCGTCGAAGGATACCTTGTACGCCTTCTCGCGCTGCTTGATGTCCTTGTTGCCAGGCAACACGCTCACGTTGGCGTTGCGCCGAGCCTTCGCCATTTCGAGGTCATCGGCGCTGACATTGGTCGCGACCAGGGAGTTGGAGGTTGCTTGGGTACCGGAGCTGTTAGCAGAGGTTGTGCCTGCACTGCTAGAGGTCAGTGCCCGGTCCTCCTCGGCGTCAGCAACACCGCGGAGTGCGCTCGCCAGAGAGGCCTTGGGCGCGCTGCTCACAGTTTTCGCCGGCGCTGCTGCTGCTTCTGCTGCTGCTGCTGCTGCTTCTGGTTGCTCGCCTGCCAATAACCGCGCCAGAGACCCACTGGCAGGTGCGCTGCTGGCGTGACTGGCGCACAGGCATGCGATAACCGTTGTGTATGCAATCTTCATCATCTGTGCTGCAAATGCCGAGCTAGCTGGAGAGAGATAGAGCGAGAGGCTGTACGACTGTGCGCGCTGTGCTGCTTCGCGGCTCTGCTGCTGCTGCTACTGAGGTAGGGCAGGGCTGGCTTCGCTGTTGTGTGGAGTGAAAGTGAAGCAGCGTCGAGTCTGGAGGCAGCGCCAACAGCCATGTATCCAACAGACAAGACGATCCATCCGAGTTTTTCTTCCCAGGGGGAACCGAGTTCTGGGCAGGGGAACTAGTTTTCAAATTCGAAAAAAATGAGACGACGCGCGCGCGTCGGGTTTACGCTGCTGTGCACGCTCGCTCGTTCGCTGCCAGCCAGCGCCTTGAAAAAGCCATGGCGCGCCCACGCTGGCGGCGTGCATTTGCCCTCCCCCATGCTGATGTGCAGCTCATTTGGAACAAAACAAAAAATTCGACCTCCAGAGAGAGACCCCTCACATTCTGGTGACCCTGGCGCAAGCCAAAAAACCGCCGAGAGTCTAACCGCGGCAATCAACCTCCCAGCGTGTCGGCGAGTGGTGAAACGCGACGTGTGTTCGATTTTGAAGCGTCGTCACAATCCGAATCAGTGCGATGCCATGTCGATGCGTCCAGAGTGCATCTCATCTCTGTGTCGATGTGATGATGCAAGACAGCGTGAGCAAATGTTCGTACATAAATGCATTCGGATTTTTGGGCGACCTCAGCTTCAACAACAGTTAACCCTTCCATGCCCTCGGGGTGCAAAGACGGAATGCTCGTAAAAGCCGTTACTCTACAAAACATCCAACTCCGAGAACCACACATTGTGTGTCTAGCAGGCGATGCACAAACACAAGCGAAAACACAAGGCACATGCAGTCAGCTCAAGGATCAACGTAGGAGTTGTCATTTTGTTTCAAGTGCAGCGTAGTGCATGATGCTGAACGCGTGATGACACATCAAGGTACAAGTGGGATGATACACAGGGGTGCACTTCACATCGCAAGGAGTGTGATGCACAAGTTTGTCGGGAGAGAAAGGGGGGGTCTGAGCGCCGCGGGCCAGCACTCGGAGTGGAACGAACGACGACTGCAGGCTTCCAATCACCGCGGAATGCACACCACGTTGCTGAGCGCTGCAGCACACACTGCTTGCAGCGCCATCGCGCGCAGCGCCTGTCGCACTCGGGGCGTGTGGCGCACCACCCTCGGCTGCAGCGCGAGACACTGTCACGTGCGCCGCGCTCCTCTCGGGTGTCGTGGACCCATTACACGTTCTTGCAATGCTGACACCTCGGCGCCTCCCGGCCCGCTGCCGGCCGCCTGAGGCGCCGCGCGCGTGTGATCGACGAGACACAAGGCCGCTGAAAAGCGCGCCTCGAAGTTGCAGCGCGCCGCGCGCGTGCGGGCGAGCGGCACATGTATTCAACAAACACCGCCGCGCTGCACCGACCGCAGCGGCGTACCGTACTACCGCGTCTTGCTGGCCACCTTGTCGCCGGGCTTGGTCGGCGACAGCGTCTCCATGAACTGGCGCAGGTTGCTCGCGCGCCGCGAGCTGGGGGGGTCCCCCGCCACCGCGTCGCGAAGGTCGCGCGCCGCCGCGGTGTCCGCGTCCCTCTGCGCCTCGCGGCTCTCCTTCACCATGTCCGACAGCATGTGCTCCAGGATGGGCACCTGGCGCGGCGCGAAAACGGCAGCATCAAGAGGGCGCTGTTGCGTGAGGCCGTGTGGTCAAGCGGAAGCTCGCATGTGACGCATTCAATCGGGATGAGCTCTGAGCAGCACAGGGCGACGTGACGATGCACGGCCTTGCACGTCTGGCGACCGAATGTTTACGTGACACGTACATGTACCTGTGTACTCAGGCTTTCGCCATGCGCGTCGGCCAGTGGTCTGTGGGCAGGCAACGCGCGCCGTGTTTACTTCTCTAAGCACAGTGCTCGGGCGCTCGCCCGGCGTGCCGACCAGCGATCCTTGAACATGCTCTCGCTCACAGGGGGCCCTTGGAGCTGGTCCGGCTCTGCCTACGCAAACACTGCTCTGTGGACGACTTCAACACTTACTTGACCGCATTTCCCTCCTTCCGACGTGTAGTCAGGCTCTCACCAGTCGAGTCGACCAGTGGTCCGTGAACCTGCTCGCGCTCATCGTGATGACGAGTTCCATTAACAACTTCCATTCCAGCCACACTGCACACTTCTGTGAGTCAACTTCAACACGGACTTCGATGCCTTTCTTTTCCCACAAACACAGTGCTCAGGCTCTCACCAGGCGCGTCAGCCAGTTGTCCGTGAACATGCTCGCGCTCACGACGAGCTCCTTGAACTGCTGCGGCCACGCTGTACACTCCCCTGTCGGTGTACATACTTCAACACTTCCGTACTTCAACACATGCAGTCACCAGGCGCGTGCGTCGGCCAGTGGTCCGCAAACATGCTCGCGCTCACGACGAGCTCCATTGACCGGTGTAACTCCGGCCACACTGTAAACTTCACTCTTGGTATTCTCCAACATGTACTTCGATACTTGCTTCAGAGTACTTCAACCACAGTGCTCAGGCTCTCACCAGGCGCGTCGGCCAGTGGTCCGTAAACATGCTCGCGCTCACGACGGGCTCCTTGAACTGCTCTGGCCACGCTGTACACTCCCCTGACGGGTGTACATACTTCAACGCTTCCGTACTTCAACACACGCAGTGACTCACCAGGCGCGTCGGCCAGTGGTCCGTGAACATGCTCGCGCTCACGACGAGCTCCTTGAACTGCTCCGGCTCCGCCCACACGGGCGTGTAGCTCGCCATGCGCCCGCGCCCGCGCCCCGTCTTGACAATGTGCAGCAGCGCTCCGGGCGGGTGCAGCACCATCTGCGGCTTCTCCTCGCGCACGCGCGTCACCCACGTCTTGTACCTGTGGTGGGTTAGGGTTAGGGTTAGGTTAGGGTGAGCGTTAGGGCTAGGGTCGCTCGCCTGGTCAGCGCGGCGGCTACGGGGCG
This sequence comes from Tribonema minus, assembly GCA_017506865.1. Classification (NCBI taxonomy): domain Eukaryota; class Xanthophyceae; order Tribonematales; family Tribonemataceae; genus Tribonema; species Tribonema minus. The sequence goes on along the minus strand of JAFCMP010000056.1, from coordinate 213,118 downwards.
CGGGGCGCGCGCACGCAGTGCGGGTAGGTGCGTTTGGCACGACCGTGTTGTCGGCAACGCATGTACTTCAAGTACGTGTATCGGCAACGCGTGCAGCAGCACCATCTGCGGCTTCTCCTCCCGCACGCGCGTCGCCCACGCCCTGCACCTGCGGCGCGCGTGACATCGCTCGTTGGTCAGCGCGACAGTCAAGGGGCACGCGCGCGCGCGCGCGGGGAGTGGTGCGGGAAGGCACGTTCGGCACGGCAGCGTGGTCGGAAATGCGCGTCCGTGTATCGACAGTGTGCGCAGCAGCGCCGTCCGCGCGTGCTCCCTGAGGCGCGGCGCCCCGCATCTCGTGCCTGCAGCGCGCTACGGCGCCTGTTGGTGGGCATCGTGTTTGCAAGCCGCGCGCACGCGCCGCGAAGGGTAGAGTACAGGCGTCACGACTCAATCATGTACTAAACCGCCCGTCTGCATGCGCGGATCGTCAATGAGGGACATGCGCCGTGTGCGTGCAGTGCGTGGCATCGCTCGTTGCTCGGCGAGCGTGGCCCTCACCGGGACTGAACACATGTGCGTACGTTTCGCCGCACCGTAGCAGGCGGCAGGCAAAGGGGGGGCGCATTGTCCGCTCAACCCTGAAGGTGATTGTACAACCCTGACCCTACCCCTAACCCTGAAGCTGCCTGTACCGACTGTACCCCCAAGCTTGATCCTGATGTCAACCCTACCCTTACCCTAACTGTCACATACGACCAAGCATAGCTCCAGGGAGACGCCTCATTGGAGGTGGTGCATGGTAGGCTCTCGCTTGCAGCACAGCGCACTTGAACCTAGTGTGACCGACCAACGCTCCTGGGAAATACACTTGCGCGCAAGCACAGACGCGCCTGGCCAGCGCAGCATCAAACCCACCCAAAAACTGCCCTCAACTTCCACCCTAATCTTGCCCCTACCCATAACCATAACCGTCGCATGCACCTGAGCAGCTGGCGGTGACATGTACACCGTCGCTGGGCAAAGCCCCACCTCCGCGTATAGCATTATACTTCACGTATATAGCACTCTGGACATTGCGCGACCTCCGCATACAGCATTATATTTGATACTGTAACCCTACCCCCAGTTACAACCCTGGTCTTGACCCCAACTTTAACCCTAGTCTTGACCCCACCCGCAGCCCTGACTAACGTACCTCAGCAACTGGCGGTGGTATGCCGTCCCTGGACACAGTTTGCGCTCCGCGTACAGCATCAAACCTGACCTGTAATTGTAGCCCCAACTTAAATCCGAGCTTTAGAACTACCCAAAACCCTACCCCCAACTTCAACCCTAGTCCCATGACTGTAACTGACGCACCTCAGCAACTGGCGGTGGTAGGCGGTCTCCGGACACGGCTCGCCCCTCTGTGCACAGCATCAAACCTGACCCTGTGATCCTAGCCCCAACTTCAACCCTAGCCTTGACCCTACCCACATACCCGACGCACCTGAGCAGCTGGCGATGGTACGCCGTCTCTGGACACGGCTCGCCCTCCGCGTACAGCATCTCCGACGCGTCCGGCTTGGGGCGGCGCACAAGCGAGCGCATGACCGTCGTCTTGTTCACCTTGGCGCGCCCGATGAGGTCCAGGACGTGGTCGCGCATGTTCTCCAGCGCGATGATGCTCATCCTGCGTGCAAGCAGGGTTAGGGTTAGGTTTAGGGTTAGGAGTGCCCAAGTGCGCGCCGAGGAGGTCTAGGACGTGGTCGCGCATGTTCTCCAGCGCGCGATGATGCTCATCCTGCGTGCAAGCAGGGTTAGGATTAGGGTTAGAATTACAGGGAGGGCTTGCCCTAACCGCGCGCCCGATGAGGTCCAGGATGTGATGTCGCATGTTCTCCAGCGCGATGACGCTCATCCTGCATGCAAGTAGGGTTAGGGTCAGGGGTAGGGATAGGAGTGCTCAACTGCGCACCGAGGAGGGCTAGGACATGGTTGCTTATAACGCGCTGCGCTCATCTGAGACGTGAGTGCGCCCCCATCACCTGAGGCCTGAGCTATGCCATGACATGAGACCTGAGCGCTGCCAACACCTGAGGCCTGAGCGCTGCCAACACCTGAGGCCTGAGCGCTGCCATCACCTGAGGCCTGAGCACCGCCACCAATAACCTGAGCGCTGTCATCACCTGAGACCTGAGCGCTGCCATCACCAAAGACCTGAGCGTTGCCACCACCAAAGACCTGAGCGCTGCCGTTCACAGGAGCGCCGCGCACTCACCTGGGCACCATGTCGTTGTGCAGTATGAGGGAGAGGACGAAGGGGCGGCACGCGCGCGCATGGGCCGCGTCCATGAGGCCACCGGGGGGGCTCAGCGCCAGGCACCTGTAACAGTGCGACAAAGGCGGTAGATTCACTGAGCATTGCGACGGGACTGGTTGGCGGCCGGTGCAGCGGGCAGCATGCACTTGCGCGCGAGTGTGCCAACACATGCGGAAGCGAATGCGCGCGTGGGCCGCGTCTATGAGGCCGCCTGGGGGGCCCAGCGCCACGCACCTGCAAAAATGCGACAAATTCGACAGTTTCACTGGGTGAGCGCCGTCATCGTGGGCTTGTGGCGGCGGCGTGCGGCACGCGCGTTCTTGTACGCACGCTCTCGTAAGGGGCTGCAGTCCGCGCAGAGCGCGCGTGCAAAAGCGGCGCCGGTGCCTGCGGCGCGTAGGGCGGCGGTTTCGCTTGCGGAGAGTGGGGCGTGCGCGTGCGCGGAAGGCGAGCGGCGGCGTCATGGAGCGCGGTTTCGCGCACACACGCGACGCGCGCGACGACCCCTTGCGGCTGCCATGACACGACGGCACACGGGCGCACCCAGGACACACACACACACGCCGCGCTCGCCTCGCTGAGCCGCTGCAACAGCACGGCGGCAGTGTGCTGCGGGCCGCACCTGATCGTGGGGTAGTCCCGCTTGAGCATGTGCGTTATGAGCACTGCCGCCCCCGCGCCCAGCGAGTGCCCCGTGACCCTGACGGAGTAGCCGCGGCAGTGCGCAGCAAGGGGGGAGGCGGTCCCCCCCTCGGTCCCCAGCAGCTGCTTCAGGATGCGTTTTTCCTGAGCGGAGGGGTCGGGCGGGGGGGGGGCGGCGGGGGGGGGGGGGGGGGGGGGGGGGTAGGGTTAGAACTAGTGTTGACGGATTGCCGTCACAGTCCGCCAGCACATGCAAGCGCATACAATTTGCTCTAGCAGCTGCTTCAGGATACTGCCTTTCTTTCTCCTGAGCCGTGGGGACGGGCGGGGTGGGGTGGGTGGGTGGGGTAGGGGGGGTCAAAGTTAGGATTAGGATTAGGGTTGACGGACAGCTAAGTAGTAGCTAGTCTGCACACAGCAAATAGTGGTTGTATGCGCTGCTTCTTGAACCCAGCATGTTTTGCGGCAGCTTTACGGTCTCACAGGCGTATTCGCCGCATGCACTGGTATCCTTACTGTACCTTGAATGACAGAGTGGGTGGGTGATTGAGGGAAGCAATTGAGAGAGTGTTGCACGAGTTCACCCTGCCCGCTGGGTGGTGTGTCGGGTGTGTGAATAAAGAGTAAATGAGTGAGTAGAGTGAGTTGCACCTCCAAGTCCGTCCGTATCCATTCCGCCCTGTCCGCCGTCCCCTGATGCGTCTCTGATGTTGATTGAGCAAGCCAGTGGCAAGTGAGTGAATGAGTGACTGTATGAGTGAGTGAGTAAAGTGAGTCGCACCTCCAGGTCAAATGTATCCACTTCGCCCTGTCAACCGTCTGGCGCGCCCCCATGTTGGGTGAGCAAGTGAGTGAATGAGTCAATCAGCGATTATATGAGTCAGTGAGTTCACTGAGTCGTACCTCCAGGTCCGTCCGTATCCATTCCGCCCTGTCGACCGTCCCCTGGTGCGCCCACATGTCCCTGCCGTCGAACCCCCAGCGCTTGCCGCTCTCGTCCATGGGCATAGGCTCCGCCTGCACGTTGACCGCAGCAGCAGTGCAGCAGCAGCAGCAGCAGCGGCGGCAGCGTTGGTGATGATATGTATACATACGGTATGTGTAAGATACCTACATACCCCAGCGCTTGCCGCTCTCGTCCATGGGCATGGGCTCTGCCTGCACAGCGGGGCAGCAGCGGCAGCGGCAGCGATGATGCGCATGCATACAGTATGTTTACCTCAACTACCCCCGCGCTCAGCGCTCTTGTTCATGCACACGGGGCCCGCCTGTACGCTCTGCGGCGCACCGACAGCATTGGCAGCACTCGTGTGTGTGCATACTTCAAAGTAGAAGTACATTAAGGGGGCTCACGGCACCAACGATGATGATGATGATGGTACTGCCCGGTGTGCTTCATGGTGCGCTGAATGCGGCGGCAGCAGCGCAGCAGCCGCGGCGGTGATGCGCATGCATACGGCATGTGTAAGATACCTACATACCTCAGCGCTTGCCGTCCATGGGCACGGGCTCCGCCGGCACGTGGGGTGGCGGCAACAGTGATGCGCATACATACGGTATGTTAAACATGCCTACCCCAGCGCTTGCCGCTCTCGCCCATACACACGGGCCCCGCCTGTACTCCGTGCGGCGCACCGACAGCGTTGGCAGCGCTCGTGTTTGCATGCATCGATGCATACATTACGGCTATTTTAGACGGCTGCCATGTGCGAGAAGGCCCATCGAACATTGCGGACGGAGAAGGTCTACAACGGAGAGTGTACATGGCGCGCTTCGTGGTGTGGCTTGGGTTAGGTTCTAACCCTAACCCTAACCCTAACACTAACCCTAACCCGAAGCCAGACCTGCTCACACGGTTTTTGTTGAACACGGGGGTGCTCAGGAGTTGTCAAGGAGGGCGAGCCTGTTTGAGTCATCAGTGAGTCGATGCTCAGCAACTGCAAGGTCCATCAATGCACACGGGCCGTCAGGGAGTCCGAAGCATATACGTTGTATCATCAGCGAAGTGGATGCTCAGCAACTTCAACGAGTAGGTGCTCATCAATTTCAAGAGGTGACTCACCAGGGCGTCGACGATGCAGTCGTCCAGCGACATGGTGCCCCTGATGGAGATGACCACGCACTGCCACCTGCGCAGCGCAGCGCGCGAGCAGGCAGCGCGAGCAAGGACGCGTGGAGCTCAGTCGGGCCAGATCCACAGTTCTGCAGACCAACACACCTCCCACATACTATTTCAAGTAGTTGCAGGCAATGAACTGACGCCTGCGCAGCGCGTGAGCAGTCGGCGTGAGCAAGGGTGCGCAGTTCTGTCAGGAAGAAGAACACTATGAAGTCAGGTGACCAGATAAACTTCAAGTACTTGAAGCACGCGCGAGACTCTTTCTGCATCTGCCACCTGCCCCGTGCACTACAACGGGTGAAGTGTTCGCAAAGGGTTGCTGACCAGACGTTCTGCAGCGTCATGGCGCTGGTGATCCGCAATGCGCATATGGCGCCGCAGCGTATACTACTTCAAATACTACTTCAACATGTAGTTGAGCACTGTCGGACGGGGGCCACTTCGGACAGCCGGCGCGAGCGCGCACGCGCGCGGCTCTGTCAGGTAACGACCCACAGGGCTCTGTCATGTAAGACCCACAGTTCTACAGGCCGATGCGCTCTCAGCAGACCACTTCATATAGTTGACGCACGGCGCACACTACTTCAAGCTGCAGCAGGGCGCGCACACCCGCTTGTGCACACCGCACAAACACAGTCACCGCACACGGGAACTCGCACTGCGCCGGGGGCCAGCTGCGGCGATCATAGGTCAGGATTGCGGGACCAGGGGTAGGTTAGGGCTAGGGCTGCTGGCGTCCCTGCAAGCACAGAGACAGCACGCCGCGCACGCCGCTGATGAAGCACGTCCGAATGCGGGGTTCTGCACTGCCGCCTGTTGCTGTCGATGCCACGCAGCGCGCGACGTGCGGCCACCCGAGAGAGCCACCGTAAGCGTAAGCGCTGCTCACACGTTCACTCACTCGACGAAGACGGCGTACGGCGTCTGCTGCATGCCGCGCGAGGCCGTCGCGTCCACGAGCTCTGCACACTCATGCCGTGATTGCTGCTGTAACAGCCACTTTAACTTTGTAAGCGCCACTCACTCGTGGTCCACGAACACGGCGTATGGCGTCTGCTGCATGCCGCCCGCGAACGTCGCGTACACGAGCTCGCAGTCGTGGAGCCCCGCGATGCGCAGCAGGCCCGCCTCGTTGACGCGCCAGCAGTTGTCGCCGTCCACGCGCGGCGCGCCCGCCTGCGCGCCGTCCCACGTCGCGCTGAGCCGTGCCAGCGCGCGCCGCCGCCGGCTGCACATGCAAACATGCCGTGCCGATATCTGAGAGTCTTGTTTTATGTATACTACTTGAGTACGTCATTGAAGATGTGTATATAAGTCAGCAGCTGTCGCCGTCCACGCGCGGCGCGCCCGCCTGCGCGCTGTCCCACGTCGCGCTGAGCCGCGCGAGCGCGCGCCGCCGCCGGCTGCGCAGCAAGTGTGCAGACATACACACCGCGCTGCAAACTGAAACCTTGCAGAAGTATATGCATACTACTTGAGTATGTGATTGAAGATGAGTATATATACTTGAAGTAACAGCAGTTGTCGCCGTCGACGCGCGGCGCGCCCGCCTGCGTGCCGTCCCACGTCGCGCTCAGCCACGCGAGCGCGCGCCGCCGCCGGCTGTACATGCATACAAACCGCGCTGCTGCATTCATCTCTTGAACACATACTGTTCTATTTCAGTGTGTGAGTGGTTGTGTATATGTATATAGGCGCGCGCCTGCCTGCGCGCCGTCCCACATCGTGCTGAGCCGCACGAGCGCGCGCCGCCACCGGCTGTGCAGCGTGGACACATGCATGCATACCGCGCTGATACATGAAGGTATTGTGTATATACTAATGTCAGTAAACAAAAGGTTGTGTATACTGTTGAAGTGTGCAAACGGTTGAGCCATGCGAGCCCATGCAGGCCCGCCTGCGCGCCGCCCCAAGCGCAATACAGTTGAAGTCTTTGCGTGCGCGCGTTTACGGCTCAGCAGCAGCCTTCACGTAGGTCTTGGATGTCTGATTCATGCCCATACCTGCTGCAAGGCGACAAAACAGCCTGCAAACTGCGCGCGATCCATCCATTATCCCACGAACAAACTCATACTTCAAGAGGAAGAAGAAGTTAAGTTAATTTTTCAAGCGGCAAGTCTAAGGCACATACCTGCGGTGGAAGCGCCGCGCGCACCCCAGGGTGCCAAACAGGCACAGGTCGCACCCCCCGCAGCACGGCCTGTCGAAGACGTACAGGTACCACGTGTAGATGGCCAGCGCGTAGCGCGAGAAGTGCGTGGCCTCCTCCAGGACCCTGTTGTAATGACAGTTACAGCCAGCAGGTGTGACGCATCAGACACGAGTGCCGCTTATAGATTGCCAGCGCGTAGCGCAAGAACTGCGTGGCCTCCTCCAGGACCCTGTTGCGGTGACAGTTACAGAAAGTTACAGGCTTTTGGCACATCAGAGACGTACCACGTGCAGATGGCCAACGAATGTAGCATGAGAAGTGAGTCGCCTCCGCCAGGACCCGCTTGTCATGAGTTGTCACAGTATTTACACAAAAGTTACACTGCGGGTGCATGGTGTGTGGACAGCATCTCATGCGCATGTACGCAAAATGCGGAGCCTGCTCTGCAATTGTCGCGTTGCACTGTAAAACTTCGACCAACTATGAATCAAAACTTGAACCACAGGTGAAGTGGCCGCCGCGATGCCCTATCTGACGCTGCTGCCCGCAAAAGTGCGGCGACCTGACCACGGCGCCTCATGTAGAGCGCCCACTACTTCAGACTTGAAGTAAACACGGTTGGCGCGCGGCGTGTCACGTGCGTGAAGCACCGCCGTCGACGTCCAGCACCTGACTCAAGGAGCGCATAATAGCGCCGGTTACTTTCAACTTGAAGTACACACAGTCCGCGCGGCGCGTCACGCCTGCGGTCCGCGCCGCTGCGGACACAGAAAGCCCACGACACGAGGGCACCGTGAAAAAAAACGCTCTGCTACTTCTGTGACTTCAACATTGAAGTGGACGCTCCGCGCACCTGCGGTCCGCGCCGCTGTCCACGTCCAGCACGCGCTACGGAGGACCATAAAAAAAAAGCGTCTGCTACTTCTGCGACTTCAACATTGAAGTAAACGCTCCGCGCACATGCGGTCCGCGCCGCTGTCGACGTCGAGCACGCGCCACGGGGGACAGCTGAAAAAACGCGTCTTTCTGCTACTTCTGCCACTTCAACATTGAAGTGAACGCTCCGGCGCGCACCTGCGGTCCGCGCCGCTGTCGACGTCGAGCACGCGCCGCCCCGCGACGCGCCACCACTTGGCGTGCTCCTCGCTGCGCGCCTTCATGCTCGCGGGCACGGACTGCCCGTCGCCGCCGCCGCCGCTGCCGCCGCCGCCGTTGCCACCGCCGCCGCCGCCGCTGCTGCGCGACAGCGCTCCGAGGCCGGCCTCGAGGTCGCGCGGCGCGGCGTCCGCGACGGCGTCGCCGACGCCGGGCTCGCGCAGCACCGCGTCGAGCGACGGGCGCGCGGACTCGGTGGGGTGCAGCGTCTGACGGCGCCGCTCGCGCCGCTTCTGCCCCTCGCGCTGGCTGTGTTTTGAGGGCGGGCGGTGGTTGCGAGGAGGCGAGCAGTATGAGGTGTTGGAGATGTGAGCGCTCTTTCACGGCCTTCCGACCAGAAGAGGCTCGTGCAGCGCCGCGTCGAGCGACGGGCGCGCAGACGCCGTGGGGTGGAGCGTCTGACGGCGCCGCTCGCGCCGCTTCTGGCCCTCGCGCTGGCTGGTTCGCGCGTGCGGCCGGGGGGGGGGGGGGGGGGGGATCGATTGCAAGGTGGGCAGCATGCGGTGTTGGAGACATGAATGCTTTTTGCAAGGTTTTCCGACCAGAAGCAGCTCGCGCAGGCTGCGCGCACGGGTGAGGGGAGTGGTCGCGAGGCGAGCGATGCGCGGCGGTTAAGATGAACCATGCGCCAGCCATTGCCTAGTATAAAAGTAGCACATGTACGTATCGTTACCTCGCGCGCAGCAGGAAGACGCCGGCGGCCACGTCGGACGACACGATGTCGAAGTATGTGAGTATGAAGCAAGATGTCCAGGTATGTAAGTATGAAGCAACACACACTTATATATGTACCTCGCGCGCAGCAGGACGACGCCGGCGGCCACGTCGAAGTATGTACTTCGTTATAAAGGCAGACATGTATGTACGTACCTCGCGCGCAGCAGGACGACGCCGGCGGCCACGTCGGACGGCACAATGTCGAGGTACTCCTCCGTGTGGAAGATGCGCGCCATGACGCGCGCCAGGTGCTGCGGAGCGTCAGGGGGCAAGTGAACTTCAACATGAAGTCTTGGCACTTCACGCAGCATTGCTCGGCAGGAGTGTGCACAAGGGCATGCGGGGGCAACTAGAGGCAACTGCTGAGCTAAAACTTCAACTTAGAGTCTTGGCTTTTCCAGCTGTTGCTTGCACGGATGCTGGGGCCGGCGAGGACTCAAATGACAGTGCGGCAACGCGACTTGTGGCATAATGTGCCTCCAGCGCTCTGCCCCCAGCGCGCATCGTTCAGAGTTCAAACACGAAGTACGGCGACTCACCGCAAAGTCCGCCTCCAGGCTGTTGGCGCCGCCGACCATGCGGCACAAGAGGCAGCACCATCACCTCGCACGGCACGCCGCGGCAGCGCTCAGCCCATAGCGCGCGTCATTCAAAGTTCAAACGTGGAGTACAGCGACTCACCGCAAAGTCCGCCTCCAGGCTATTGGCGCCGCCGAAAACACGGCACGAGAGGCAGCTCATGACCTCGCATGCGCCGCGGCAGCGCTCAGCCCACAGCGCCTCCACGTCGTCCGACGCGAGCCGCTCATATGTGGCGGCGGCTATCATCGCGCCCGCGCCCTCCGCCAGCAGCCCCGCGTCTTCTGTGCGCGGCCCCACCTGTTGATAGCAGCGAGTTGTGATTGTTACGAGCAGCAAGTAGGAGCAGAAGTATACTGTGGCAGTACAATGCAGTTCAGGGCTTGTACTGTGGCAGCGATTGAATTGCGCGCTGGCGCTCACCACAAGCCAGCAGCAGCACCCCATGACGACGGCGTCGATGACCTGGCTGAGGCACACGACCAGCAGCAGCACGCGCACGAGCGCCGCGTCGACCGCGCCCGCCTCCCCCCCCTCCGCCTCCGCCGCCGCCACGCACTGCGCCCCCTCGAACGTCGCAAAGAGCGCCAGGCCCAGCGCCGCGAGCGCAAGCTGGAAGCCGCCGAGCGCCGCGTGCGCGCCCAGGAGGCGCCCCATGCCGCGGCGCTTGTCCGCCTCCGCGATCGCGCCGCGCAGCGACGTGGCGAGGATCGCCCACTCGAGCGCGATCGCCGCGAGGAAGCACGCGATGGAGAGCGCGAAGTACGCGTACACGAGGTGCGTCGCCTCGCAGCCTGCGCGCGCAAGAGGTCGTTGCGAGGGCGGGAATTTTGAAGTGCGACGCGGCGCGCCGCAGGAAGCGGTGTGCGCGGCCTGGTGAGGAGCGCGCGCGTTGAATGACGTGCTGTTGTGTGTGCTGTGATCGCGCCGCGAGGAAGGTTGCAATGGACAGCGCAAAGTACGCGTACACACGAGGTGCGTCGCCTCGCAGCCTGCGCGCGCGTGCGCGGGGCCGTTGCGAGGGCGTGAACTCTGAAGTGTCTGTTTCAGGTCGTTGCGAGGGCGTGAAGTTTGAAGCGTCTGTTAGACGCACGTGCGACGCGGCGCGCTGCCGCAAAAAGGTCTGCGCGGCCTAGTGCGCAGCGCACGCACAGTCAGATGGCGCGCTGTACATCTGTGTGCTGCGGCGCAGCGAGCGTGAACTGTACACCGTCCATGGCTGTGGCTTCATCGTCACATGGTTTTCGATTCTATTGACGCCTTTGTGATTGGGAGTGCGGAGGCGACAGCCGTCGGTGGTTGTTCCTTGCACTGCAGCAAACGGTTGCACTGAAAATTACTCAGAGCCCATTGGCTAATGCAGCTCCACACGTCTAGCGGGAGCGCAGGCGCTGCCAGGCTCTGGCTCACCTGAGAGCGCCGCGTGGGTTTCGACAAGCATGAGGATCACGGCTCCGCTCCAGAACACCCTCAGCAGCATGGAGCACATGCTCGGCAGTGCAAATTCATCGCCACCCACTCCCAGCCTCCTGCCCATGAAGCTCAAGCTAGGCATGGTGTGCAAAGCGCGCTGGGAGGCGAGCTTCCGAGAAGATCGGCCAATTTGAGGGCCTCAACAGTTATTCACCCCCGACGCTGGCCATGGCATGGCAGAGTGATAGCAAAAGCCCTCCTTTCAAGATCCTGAACAACACACACACCGTTGTGGCTTCTTGTCACAGCACAACAGTTGTTGCAGTTGCACTTGAAGTCGGAGGGTCAACTGCGCACGAAAACCGACCTCGCCGCAGCAGCAGCAGCGCTGCGGCGGCGCGCGAGCATGCGAAACGACAAAGCGCGCAAGCGACAGCCATGCACTGGCACAGCATGCTTAAACACACTGACATCATTACTAGCATCGCCACTACACTACTACCTCTACACCCGATAAGGCTCACGGCTCCTCCTCCGCCCCCACCCTCGGCACACGCAGGTACCCGCCCTTGCGCAGTGGCATATTTGCCGCGATCGCGTCCGCGTTGCCAAACTTCACCGCACCATCGCTCCGCAGGAACCCCCCCTCCAGCCCCCTCGTGGGGGTCCCCCATCGACGGAGCGTCGCCGTCCGCCGCGACTGCCTCGCCCATGGCCGATCTCAAATGGGACTTTGTGGCCTCCAAGATTGACGCATATGGCCAGGTGCAGCTTGTGATCGATTTCATCGACCAGGAAGCGCACCTCAAGAAGATAGCCAGCGGCGCGTACGACAGCAAGCTGCGAGCCGTCGGCAAGGACGCAGCGAAGGACGGCCGCCAGATCTATGTGCGCATGCTGCACGAAATGAATGGTGAGTCTACTTGCTCCGCCTTGCTGGGTGCAATGCATGCGATGTACGCCATGCATGGATGGATTGCATGCCTTGCCATGGCATCATGTGGAGCTTCGGACTTGCAAGGGTGTTGTCTTGCCATCATGCTGGGTGGAATGCTGCACTTACAGGCATGTATGCATGCTTGTTGCTCAGACGCATCGTCAATGCTGAACTGGCAGTGCCTTGTGCAGAACTTGATCATCTGGCTTGGCACTCACCACATACCCCCACCGCTTTCTGTACCAGGCGATTGGTATAACTGGCGTGCCTTCTTCGGCGACAACACGGTTGGCGACTTCAAGAACGCCTACAAGCACGCCGTCACAGTGCTCCGCAGCATGGGCGCCAACCTCAAATTTCAGATGTCCTACGTGGCCAACAACGCCAGCAAGAAGAAGACGCCCTTCAAGGACTTCTACGTAGGCGACGAGTACGTGGACCAGGTGTGCACCTCGGCGTACAACCAGTGCGGCGCGACGTACCCCAAGAACAAGTTCCTGGAGGACGTGTTTGGCGACTTCTACACCGAGGTCCAGACCTTCACAAAGTGAGTGTCCGACGCCGCTGTTGTTCTCATCTCTGCTGGCAGCGCCTCATGCCGCATTCTGCTAATTTGTGCGCTGGTGTTCGCATTATTTGCTGGCAGCGCCTCTTGCGGCATTCTGCTGGCTTGGCACTGGATACGTGCGTTGTCTAACGGCTTGCATCTGTGAGGGCACTGTCTGCAGTGCTTTGTCCGTGCCTGTCACAGTCAGTCCCACGCCTGCACCAATATGTGTTGCCCTCTTGTGAGCTTTGCAGTGTACAATGCCCTGTCAACGCAGCCCGCCGCACCGTACGCACTCTCTAGCAATATACTCCCCCCCCCTCCCCCCCCTTTTCTCCCCCCCTCCAGGCGCCCCATCTGCATCGCCGAGATGAGCAGCACGGGATGCATCTGCAAGGGCAAGCCCGCGTGGATCACACTCGGCTGTCCACTTGTGACTTGAGAGTTGCGACTCCAAGTCAGTTGGACCACAAGTCTGGTTACAGCATTGGTGCACCAGCTCATGCCGCAGCAAGATGCCATTAATGCTGTATGGGGCACAGTGCAGACTAGGCTGCTGCGTTGACGCAAACTTTTCGATTGCATCGGCAACCCGGGCTCCCTTGGGCATTTACAAATGCAAGTCCACAAGTACAGGTACATGAATGGGCGCATTCGCCGGTGAGCTGCCTCATACTCCAATTCTTCAGCCTAACTACATCACGTTCAAGTGTGGAGGCATTTGAAGCCAACGTCTGGTGGGTAGTGCTCACTACAAGTAACTGGTCATTCGACACACGGATCCAATGCATGGAGGCATATCAGTCATACGAGAGGTTTATTTTATAATAGATGACTACTCGTGACTACAAGTGACAGGTACGCTCTCCAGAAACGACGAGTTCACAACAACATGCCACATGCAATGTCCCTCCCCCTTGGACCGTGCACTGCAGCAATCACCCACAAGCTGAGTACAGCCGCTGTCCACAGCTCCCTAAAAGGCACTACAAACAAAAACACGCATGCCCCCCCCCACCCACCCCCCGCACCCCACACCCGGGCCCTTGCTGCTGCCCATAACTTATTCTGCCTGGGTTTTCGCCGCATATATTTTGTTGACATTTGTCGCTGAAGCTGTTGCCGGCCAGTACAAGACACATTCTGCCGCCGAAAACTGCCACCGCACCGGTGGTGGCCCTGCCGTGCAGCGCTGATTGCAGCATTTCGAGCGCATTGCTTTGGAGGGCACATTGCCCATTGCAACCGCCTGAGGCGTGTGCGCTGCTACCGCTGCCGCGCGTTGGTAGTTTGCAGCCGCACGGCACAACAGTTTCTGCGCGTACTGTGCACACGCAAGCAGCCACGGCGGTCAACAGCGAGCAGCACGTACCACCAGTGCTCAGGTGTTTACCACCATCGCAAAGCACGTCATTAATTCATTACTAATTGTTAGCGGCGACGTGGCGAGCTGTTGCCCGCCGGGCTGTTGCTGGTACGCCCGTCAGAAGAAGACATCGAGGTGACCGAACCGGTGCCAGGCGAGCGCTGCCACATAGAAGTGCCTGCATCGCAACCTGGAAAACCGTCGGCCGAAACCGTTGCCGCCGCTGCCAGCATGCAACGGCAGTGCGCGCATGCGCCGGCAACACGCGCATGCGACGGCAATGCGCGCGCATACGACGACAGCCCTACCATGGCACGTCACCATGCCCCTCCACTATCATCACTACCACCACCACTACACTACTACCTCTACACCCGTACAAGGCGCGCGCATGCCCCCCTCCCCCGCTCACGGCTCCTCCGCCCCCACCTTCGGCACGCGCAGGTACTCGCCCTCGCGCAGCGGCATGTTCGCGGCGATCGCGTCCGCATTCTCAAACTTCACCGCGCCATCGCTCCGCAGGAACCCCCCCTCCCCCAGCCCCTCGCGGGAGTCCCCCATCGGCGGAGCGTCGCCGTCTGCCGCGCCCGCCTCGTCCATCGCTGCGACGAAGCCCAGGAAGCTGCGCACGCGCGGCACGAGCTGCTCCGCCTCCGCGTCGCTCACCTCGAGCTGCGCAAGCCTGGCCGTCTTCAGGATGAGCGCCGTGCCGACCTGAGGGCCGGGTTGCGGGGGGGGGGAAGGGGGGGGGGTGACTCATTGGTGATCGGTGTTGAGTGGGTCAGGTCAGAGTGTGTGTGTGTGTGTGTGGGGGGGGGGGGGGTAGGTCGGAGCTGCGCCGCCTCCGCGTCACTCGCCGCGAGCCCCGCCGTCTCCTTGATGAGCGCCGCGTCGACCTGAAGGCCCCGGAGGGGGGGCGGGGGGGGGGGTGATTACTCCTTGGTGAGTCAATGATGACTCAATGTCACGTGGGCAAGGTCGAAGAGGGGGGGGGGGGTTGATGACTCATTGATGAATCAGTTCGAGTGGTTGAGGTCAGAGAAGGGGGGGTGATGACTCATTGGTGACTCAGTGTCGAGTGGGTGAGAACAGAGTGGGGGGGGGGGAAGGCGGGGGGGAGGAAGGGGAGGGGGGCATGTCTCAGTGGTGAGTGTGTGCACCTGGGGTTGCGGGAGGGGGGGGGAAGAGGGGCACATGGTGATAATGGCAAAGTGCATGTGACATGCGCCGTCTGACTGACAAGTGTGCGAGGCCGTGGGGGGGGGGGGATGGGGGGGGGAGGCACATCGTCGAAGCTGCAAAGCGAATAGTGAGCGCCAAGAAGCGATTGGTCCACAAGAGCCATCACACACTCCAGGCGGGTCACATGACGGGCGTGTGAAGCGGGGGGTGCGCGCGCTATTAAGGTAGCAGCGCGGTTGCTCCAGAGCTTGCGCGCGTGGTGCCGGTGCTGCGCACAAGCGCTACTGTCAAGTGCTTGCTGGCAAGCCAGTTGAGCGCTGCGCAAGAGCGAGTGGCGCACTCGGCACCTGCTATGCATCTCCCGTTGGTCCTCGTTACCTGTGTGCGGGTGTGCGGGGCGGCTCAGCCACCCTCTGTGCAGTGCTTAGTAGGCGCTGGCGTCGCGGCGCGCCAGTCGTGGCAGCAGCAAGCGTGTGCACAGCGCTCACTGCATGAACGTGCACTTGAAGTTGAGGTTAAGATCACGTTTGACTGAACTGATGCAGATGGAAGTGGAAGTCGCATGCAGTTGGCATTCAGTTGCCTCTGGCGGCACCAGCTATGCGGTCATTAGCGACATGTGCATTAAGCAAATCACATCTGTCTTCGTGTCGTTCAGCTGCAACAGGAGCCCTCAGTCAGGCTGCGCTTTCCACACGAGGTTACTGAAGCAGCTTGGTTCGTGAAATTTGATCCAAGCAGCTCGGCAAATCAGCATTGGTCCATTCCGTGCACCGCAGCAGAGTACTAGGGCAGAGTTTGAGAACTTGCACGACACAACCGATGCATGTTACGTTACCCGGTTGACTATAGAGGTACTGCACAGCCCTGCACTGTCAATGATATCTCAAAGTCAGCACGCCTTTACGTCCAATAACACTGCATGACGTGTAAACGATTGAACTTCCCTGCCCACATCGTTAGCGTTGGAGTATGGGGTTGTAGACATTCAAACTCACCCAGTCATCGCTCGTGGTAGCAGCACCTCTTGCTCCCGCTCCTAATAATCTGCTGGTGCTGCGGCAGTGAGATACAGCGAAGCCCGCTGCTCCGCGCAGACCCGTCAGTAGGGATGCGCTCGCCAGAGGAGCCAGACACCTTGCGCACCGCATCATGAGCTGATGTCTCCCATTCCAAATTTGAGAAATGTACTTCAAGTTGAGGATGAAGTTTAACTTCGCTTTTATGAAGTCGAAATTGGCTCGTAAGCTTTAGCTCCATGAAAAGGCCTCGCGTGGCCGCCGTAGCCTGCTGCTATTGCTGCGTCAGCTGCAGCTACAGCCTGCTGCAACCTGCAGCCCCAACTTGGAAACGCAGCAGCATCGACAGGCGACATGTACGACAGTGGCCAGCTTCAGGCATCACCGACCACGCACCACCCTCTCATCATGCTCGGTGCCCGGGCTGTCGTACGCATTGCAGCACACGCAGTACCAGGAGAAGCAGCAGACACACCGTTTTACTCAGCTACGCTGGCGGGCAGGGGCAGTCACGCAAAGCCAGCAGCAGCAGCGCGAGCGCACCCTCCTCGCCGCCGCAGCAGCGCAAGCTGCGCTTCAATGCCCTGCAGCGCGAGCAGATGGACCTGGCTCAGCAGTTGAAAGCGGTTGGTCAAGCGGGGGACTTCAGCGGCATCGTGGAGGCCCTGGCGGCGGCGGAGGCGAGAGGACTGCCACTGAACGTGCCCATCGTCAACAGCGCCATCAGCGCTCTAGGCAAGTGCAGCCGGTGGCAGGAGGCGCTGGAGCTGCTGCGAAGCATGGAGGGCAGGGGGCTGGATCCGAACCTGATCTCGTACAACTCGGCGATCAGCGCTTGCGCCAAGGTGAGTTGAGCTGTCAGCCGATGCGGCTGTGCGCCTGCGGAATGCGAGCTGTAGTGACTTGGCGCACCTCATTCGAATGCAGTTGAGTCCTCGTACAAATGCGGCTTGAGGTACGCTGTGCCATACGCTTGTGGGAGTTCAGGCTCGTACACCTGCGTTTGTATATATCAAGAATCATGCCTGTGACGAGCTCTGCTGCCACACGTGATCATACCAGAATTTGTGCCTACCTGTCATTGGTTCGCCGTGTCTCCCGCAACGTCCTGCACTCTACCTCTGCCGTCCGGGGCCGCATATGACATTGCTGGTAGCTACGGCGGTGTGTTGGTGTCTGCAATGCAGCGGCAGGTGCGCACTGCTCAGATGTGCCGCGCGTCCAAGTGCACTGAGGAGATGACCGACACACTCGCGTCACACAGTTGAGCGGTGCTGCGGCAAGGCAGCACGCGCGCGCCCTCGCCGTGCTGCTTGCATGGACAAACAATGTGTACAGCCAAGTCAACTCGCGTCAATACAGTTGAGCGGTGCTGTGGCAAGGCAGTATGCGCGCACTATCGCCGTGGTCCTCGTATAGACATACAATGCGGTGCGGCCAAGCCCACAGGTGGGCGCTTGTATCTAGGGTGAGGGTTAAGGTTAGGGGTAGGGTTGCAGTCAGGGTTCAAGGTGTCATACACTGCATGTACGACGTGCACGTATAACGGTGATGCATTGTATAAATATTCCACATGCGTCCGGCCCGTCCGACCCCCGCCGTATGTGCTGCAGGGAGGGCAGCTGCCGCAGGCGCTGGCCCTGCTTGCGGAGTGATACGGCCTACATGGTACTTGTATCAAGACGACATGAATGCTTCTGCAGCTTGAAGTATATACATGTGCACTTGCCATACACGCCCGACCCCCGCCCTACCTACGCGCTGCAGGGAGGGCAGCTGGCGCAGTCCCTGCTCGCGGAGGTGCGCGCGTGCTATACGGCACACATTGTACAAGTACACATAACGTGCACTTCACAGTATATTGATGGACTTTCTACAAGCGCCCGACCACCGCCCTACTCGCTGCAGGGAGGGCAGCTCGCTCAGGCCCTGGCGCTGCTGTCAGAGCTGCGCGCGCGCGGCCTTACGCCGGACGCCATCACGTTCGGATCGGCGCTCGTGCATATACTTATTATAACGACGTGACATATAGAAGTACAATTTTTTCATATACGTCCGACCCGCCCGACCTCGTCGTACCTGCTGCAGGGGGGGCAGCTCGCGCAGGCCTTGGCGCTGCTGGCGGAGGTGCGCGCGCGCGGCCTTACGCCGGACGCCATCACGTATGGATCGGCCCTCGACGCGTGCGCGCGCGGCGGCGACTGGCGCGAGGCGGTCGCCGTGGCGGACGCCATGCGCACGGACGGCGTGCGGCCAAATGTGTTCTGTTACAGGTGCGTCACCGTGTGCGCAGTTCATGTTGAAGTTGGGCTGACGGCGGCAGGCGTTGCGAGCACCGCCGCGCGCCCCCCCCCCCCCCCCCCCCCCCGCGGTTTTCTCATCCGTTTGCTGCTTGCCGGGCAGGCGGACTTGCTCTTGCTCTGCGGGGCAAGGCACACGCTCGCTCACGATTCACACGCCACCCATGGCGCGGTCCGATTGGCCCCTATAGTTCCAGCAACGGACCTGCCTGCCCCACCCGTGCATGTGCGCATTCACGGAGGGGTGGTGCCGCGCTGACGCGTAGGCTGAGCGCTGCTGCTGCCCAGACGCGAGCGCCGGGTATATGGGTGCGTATGGCGCCACAAACGTTTGCCGCCGACTCTATCGCCCCTTCCCCCCCCCCCCCTCCCCCCCTCCCCACGCTTGAAAGTCAAGGGCGTTTCGCTGAATCGTTTGTGCGCAATCCCCGCAGCTAGCTCCCTCGTCAGCGCACAGCAAGTGTGCGACGCACGAATCGCTGCCGCCGGTGTGATGCAAGCACGGCGCCAGCACGCGGACGGTGCCGCAGACATCTGCCGCCGCTCCCATCACCGTCCGTACTCATACCAACCCCTTCCCCCACACACACACTTTTTGAGTGCGTTTGCCTACCCGTTCCCGTAGAATCAGGGTTAGGGTTAGGGTTCCTCCGCAGCGCACCGCAGACACCTGCTGATGATCCCATCGCCTTCGCACATGAGCCGCTCCTTGCACGCGCGTTCCGCCGCGTCACCCGCGTGTCCCCGCAGCTCGCTCATCACAAGTACACACCAAGCACTGTTTGCGGGTGCGATGCACGGGCGGCAGTGGCGGCGCGCCCTCAACGCGCTGCAAGCGCCGCTTGATCGCTCACGGACTTCATCGCCATCCGCTCTCATCCCCCCTCCCTTCTTTTCAAACATGTTCTGTCGACTCGTTCGCCGGTCCCCGCAGCTCGCTCATCAGCGCGCACGCGCGTGGGCGGCAGTGGCGGCGCGCGCTGGACGCGCTGCGCGACATGCGCGCCGCCGGCCTCGAGCCCAACGCTGTGTGCTACAACGCGGCGATGGAGGCGTGCGGCACGGCGGGGCAGGTGCGTACGTTCGCGCGGGCGCTGTGGCAACGCTCAACTCAGGTTCAGTCTGCAGGTGCTGAGCAATTTATGCAAATGGGGTTGGGAGCTCCTGTACAGGTGCACGGGCTATGTAGCCTCGCGGCCTCGAGCCCAGCGCCGTGTGCTACAACGCGGCGATAGACGCGTGCGGCGCGGCGGGGCAGGTGCGTACCTCATTAGTCGAAGAGGATGTGTATCAACAGTTGATTGTGATGATGTAGTCGGACAGTATATTGGTCATACAGCTCGCCAAACTAAAGAGCTTTCAAAGAAGGCCATGGTGGTATCTGATTCAGTGGTGAAGCTTATTGCTTACATAACCCTGCGCTGCGGCTATGCTCAGCTCAATTCAGCTGCCTCTCCTGTGGTGGTGCTCGCATCAGTCCAGCCCCGCGTGTTGATGCTCAGCGCAGTTGAGGCTCATGCGGCGATGCATATGCGGCGATGCTCGGTGAGCGCAGTCCTCATGTGCTGCTCAGCTCAGCCCCGCGTGGTGATGCTCAGCTCAGCTGAGGCTCACGCGGCGATGCACATGCGGTGGGCTCAGCGCCTTCGGTTCCCGTGTGCTGCTGAGCACAGCCGCGTGCGGCAAAGCTCAGCTCAGCTGAGGCTCCGCACGAGTGTAATCATGCACGTGCGGTGATGCGCAGTGCGCTCAGTGCTCAGCTTAGCCTCATGTGTTGATGGTCAACTCAGCTGAGGCGCTGGTGCATGTGCGGTGATGCTCAGCGCGCTCAGTCCTCGTGTGCTGCTCAGCTCAGCCTCATCTGGTTATGCTCAGCCCAGTTGAGGACCGCACAAGTGTGATTATGCTCAGAAGGCAGTGCTCACCGCGCGCAGTTCTCGTGCGCTTTCCAGTGAGGCTCCGTGATGCCCAGGCCCAGCTTCATGTGGTGATGCTCAACGCGCCCAGCAGCCTCCATTGCGCGATGCTCAGCGCGCTCCGCCTCGTGTGCGGTGACGAACGCGTAATGGATTTTTTTCGTGGAGCATCAATGATTGGCGTACGCACCGGGAGTCGGTGTCACAGATGTTCAGTTGTGGTCGCAAGCAGGAGTCGCCGATTTCATGTGGAACAGCGGCGCGCGCCACTGCTTTTCAGTCACATCTCGAAGCTGACAGTGAGTCCGCAGACATCCACGCACTGGCAGTTACGTGTTGGTTCTCGCGCCCTCTTCGTGCCGCCGCTTGCAAAGGTTTGAGCAGCGGCGGCGGCGGCGGCGCGCCGTCGCGGCAGCGCAGACGCGCAGCAGCGCACGCGTGAACTCGGCAGCGCATGCACCTGATAGACTGCTTACAGTGCTGCACGCGTGCTGCCGCTCTAACGGGTCAGAGCCAGCCTAAATCTGACCCTAGGACGCCGTGCACCCGTGCGCAGCGCCGCCGTGGCTGCTCACGCGCGCCGCAGCGGATGCAGAGGAAAGCATGCGCAGTCCACCATTGCGCACGCGCCGGCACTCGCACCTTGGACTGCTGCGCCTTTCTCGCGCACATCGTCAGCACCTGCGCGTACACCAGTGCGTCTGCGAGCCATCAGCTTAACCTTTCTCAAACCCTAGCCCTGACCGTCAGCTCCTGCATGTGCGGCTGCTAGCATCCTTCGTACCGCGCACCGCAGTGCCCGCCGCAGTTGCGCGACGGCCGCGCGTGGCCAAGTCGCGACCACCGAATGGCCTCTTTGCTTGTGTTTGTTTCTTTCAAGTGTTTTTTGCCCCCCTTATACTGCGTCAAAAAACAAGTTTCAAGGGCGCCACCTTCAAGTAAATGGAGCACAACGGCCACGTATGGCCAGGGTGTGACCGAAGGACGCGTTTTGATTCATGAGTACCTTCCATTTTTTTTCCCTCTGCGATGCTGCATGCAACAATAACGCCAAGTCGGACCCCTCTATCACTCTGCGGCGTGGTGCTCGCTGCTCGCTGCTGCAGTGGCGCGGAGCGCTGGCCACTCACGGCCAAGTCGCGACCACCGAATGGCCTCTTTGCTTGCTGTGTTCCTTGCATTGTTTTGGTCACTATCATGAAGCCTCATGAAACAATGGCACCGTGTTCAACAACACCCTCTGGCGTGGTTCTCGCTGCCGCAGTGGCGCGGAGCGCTGGCGCTGCTGCACGAGATGCAGGCCGCGGGCGTGCGCCCCACCAACGTCACCTACAACACCGCCATGAGGTGAGAGCTTCGCCCCTCCCCCCCCCCTCTCCCCCCTTCTCTCCCCCACAGTACCGCCATGAGCAACCCCCTCCCCCCGCCCCGCCCTTCTCCCCCGTGCGGTGCCGCGTCAACGCACCATTGCACGCTGTCACCTACAAAGCCGCCATGAGGTGAGAGATTCCCCCCTCCCCCCCCCCCTTCCTGCCTTCTCCCCCCCACAACATCGACACACTCTCCCCCCACGCCACTGCCTTGAGGAAAGAGCTGCCCCCATCCTACCCCCATTCCCCCCTCCCCCCTCCCCCTTCTCCCCCCCCCCCCCCCCCAATTTGCGGTGCCGCATCAAAAGCACCGTCACGTCAGTCGTCCGGCGCGCAGCGCGCGATGCCAGCCCGCATTGTTGCTTGCCACTGCATCAGTGTTCGGCGCTTGCCGCCAGGTAAGAGCTTGCCCCCATCGACCCCCGTGTGCTTGCAGCTAAAACGTTGTCACCGTGTCATTCGCGGTCAAGGCAGGTACGTGGTCCGTCCTCCCTCTTGGCCTGTCGAAATGCCTCTCTTTACCCGGTCTTAAGACATGGACCGAGGAGTGCAATGTGCGCGGGTGCCCCCCCCCCCCCCCCCCTCTCCCCTCCCCCCTCCTCCCTCCCCCCAAGAAAGCTGCTGCGCCGCATCAACACATCGTCACACGCCATTCATCCGACGCGCAGCACGCAATGCTAGCCTGCATCATCACTCGCTACTGCACCAGTGTTCGGCGCTCGCCGCCACCACTGCTCGCTTCTTGCAAGAGCCGAGTAGCTGCCGTTGCTGCCGCCGCTGCTACCCCTGCTGCTGCCGCCGCCGCCGCCGCTGCGTCACCGCTGCTCGGCTCTCGCTCTGGGCCAACACGCAACGCTCGCCTGCATCACAGCTCAACGCTGTCCCACACCAACACGTTTGCTACCCGCGCCGATGCTCATTGCGTTTGTTGCGTGCTCCACCGTTCGATGCTCTCCACCGCCCCCGCAGCGCGTGCGCGAGGGCGGGGCGCGGCGGCGACGCGCTGGCACTGCTGCGGCAGGTGCGTGCCCCTCGCGCCGACCACGCGAGGCTGCCTCTGATCTGTACTTGAAACTTATGCGTGACTGTATGCAGGCTTTCGGCCCATGCGCCTGTAGAGCAGGCACGCGTAATAGAACGACGGCCAAAAGCTCTGGCGGTCCTCGAAGCCCCGTGCTGGCTCCACAGAGCGATAGTTTAAACGCCGCGTGGTGCCGCCAAGCGCCGCTTCGCCTGCTGCGAAACATCGGTCATGTGGCTCAAAGTCTCCGTCGGTGTACCACGTCTCGCGCTGCTGCCGCCGCGGTGCGCGCGGCGCCGCCAGGCGCTGTGAGGCGAGCAGCAGGCCGGCCCTCGTGCCGAATGCTGCTTCGCCTGCTGCTTGCGCTCTGTGTGCCATTCTTCCTGACCCTAACCATAGCCCTAGCCCTAAACTTCAGCTGATGCGCCGCTCGGGCGATGCACCTCGTGGCCTCGACGCATCCCTGCGCCTTGTTAATCCCACCCTTCTACTGCGCGATGCTGCTATGGCGCACCCTCTCAAAGCGGCACGGCGCGTGGGCCTCGTAACCCAGCTCAGCTGCCTGCTGCCACGCGCACACTGTCGCAGCTGCATGCGTCTAGAAGCAACGCAATGCTGCATCACCCGAAAAGCTCTCCTCTTTACAATCTGTAGAAGTACCGTAATTGCCTCCGGGCCATGCGCTGGTGCGTGCGCGACGGCATATGCATCGCGTGGTGCGCTCGTGCCCTCCTCCCACCGCTATGCACGCATTCGTTGATGCATCGCGGCATCTGTCGCTCATCCTTGTAGCCGCCACACATGTGTCACCGCCACGCTTGTACCGGCCACCGCGGCGCAGATGCGCGACACCGGCATCGTCCCTGACGCCGTCACCTGTGCCCATCGCTCATCTGTGTAAACGCCACACCTGTGTCAACCGCCACACTTGTACCCGCCGCTGCAGAGCAGATGCGCGACAACGGCATCGCCACTCCCCTGACGCCGTCACCTGTGCTCAATGCACAAATTTGACCTTGATCTAGGCTTGAATATAGGTTTCAAAAACAACCGAAGCAGATAATACCGTGGTATGACTCAAGCTGTCAATTGAGTGGGTCAGGCTTATCCACTAGCAGTCATTTTTGCAGGTCCTTGTGTGCCAACTCAGTTCGTGCAACTGCCACACTTGTAACCGCAACACTTAATAGCCCTGCACGCATTTGCTAACGCCGAGCAGATGCGCGACACCGGCATCGTCCCGGACGCCGTCACGTACACAGCCGCGCTGGCGGCGGCGCGGCGCGGCGGCGCGGGGCTCGCGGCGCTGCTGCGCGACATGCTCAGCGACGGCGTCGCGCCGAACCTCACGCACTGCAACTGCGCGCTGAGCCAGTGCGCATGGCCGCACGCCGAGGCGCTGCTGGCGGCAATGCAGGTGATTGCAACTGTGACGACGGCTGCTGCAACGTTGAACGTGGCAGTTGTGTCGGACGTGGTGCAGGTGCTGCTCGCCACAGTATGAGAGGCGTCAATGCAGTCATGATGCACCGCCGTGTCCGTTGCAGCTGCGCGCTGGGCCAGTGCGCGTGGCCGCATGCGGATGTGCTGCTCGCTGCCATGCAGGTGAAGTACGCGCCACCGCAACCGTGACGACGGCTGCTGCGATTGTGAACGAGGCAGTTGTGCCGGACGCGACTGCAGGTGCTGCTGGTCGAGGTGTATGAGATCGAGGTGTATGAGATGATTGCAAACGATGATGCATTACCGTGTCCACTGGAACTGCGCGCTGAGCCAGTGCACGTGGCCGCACGCGGAGGCGTTGCTGGCGGCGATGCAGGTGATTGCAACTATGATGACGGCTGCGGCGACGTTGAACGAGGCAATTGTGCCGGACGCGAATGCAGGTGCTGCTGGTTGCAGTGCAAGAGATGTCATTGCAAACGATGATGCATTACCGTGTCCACTGCCACTGCGCGCTGAGCCAGTGCACGTGGTCACACGCGGAGGCGCTGCTGGCGGCAATGCAGGTGAATGTTGCAATCGCGACGGCTGCTGCAGCGGTAAACGGGCAGTTTCACCGGACGTGATTGCAGGTGCTGCTGGTCACAGTACAAACGACGTAATTGCAGTTTTGATGCATCGCCGCGTCCTCATGCCACTGCCGCGTCGCCCGCCCGTGCACTTGAAGTTTTGAACGCCCCTTGCCCTCACGCTTTTTGCACGGCTATGTACATCGATTCATCTGAGCGTTGCCATGTCTGACCGTCGCTGACGCGTTTTTTCCGCCTCTTGCCGCCGCCGCAGGAAACGGGCATCCACCCGGACTCCGCGAGCTATGCGGCAATGGCACGCGCGTATGCCAAGGACGCGCAGGTGCGGTGTGACTGTCGCTAGACTGTAGCTGTAACTGTCACATAACTGCATGTGTCAGTTCGTAGTACACAGATGGCAGGCAGGAGGAATTGCTTGAAGTACACGTTACAGCCATTGCAGGCGCTGCTGAGCGTGCCGTTGTCACTTGAATGTGACTGTGATCATCGGATCGCATCTAGACGACAGGTGGGGGATGCAGGTGAAGGACACGAGTGCTAGCCATAATGAGGCGCTGGTGGGCATGCGGTCGGATGCGTGAAGGCTGACGAGGGTGACACAAACTTGAATACAAAGTAGTATGCCCTGTGCCAACTTGAAGTGAGCTTCATGGGCACTGGTGCCACAGCTGCAGGGCAGCACATTTGCGATTTGCAGAATGTACAACCTCTCAGCTGTTTTTTTGTAATGTCTCTAGTCAAGTGCGCCTGCCTCCGCACAGCTAAGAACGGTGCGCCGGTGCCTTGCTTGGCATAAGAAAGGTCCTGAGAACTGCGTGCAGATGCTGGTCGTCCATCGCGTGAAACTCACAACGTGAATCAGGGTCAGAGTTACAGAAGGGTTGGCAGCGCATACTTTGAAGCGTCGTACAATGTGGCGGCATCTTCAACACCGCGTGTCACTGCGCCGCTCTCCTGCGCTAGCGCGCTCGAGGGGCTGTGGTACCTGCAGCAACGCTCAGCACTGATGCCCTGGCTGCAGTTGCAGTTCTTCGCCCTGTGCACGTTCGAGGTCTCCGCCTTGAGCCGCTGCACAGTTGAAGTTATGCGCAGTTGAACTTCTTATCACCCACTGTTGCATCAGTCGCCTGAGATGAAGCGCGCCTTTCTCATCGCGCACCCGTCGCCTCACACGCGCGGTAGCAGCACCGAACATGCTCGTGACTGACGTTGTCAAGTGGCGGGGGAGCGTGGGGGGACGTGACGAAGCTCCTGTCCCCCGCTGACGCAGCTCTCATCCCCCTCCCCCCCTCCCTGTTTTTCACCCCATGTTGCGACAGTGGAAGCAGGCGCTCAAGGCCCTGCGCGACATGCGCGTCGCCGCCGTCGCCGCCGCCCCGGACAACTTCAACTTGAAGAAAAGCACGAGCAGCAGCGGCAGCAGTGCTCCGCGCGGCGAAGCGGATCGGCGGCTGCGCGCCTACGTCGCCGTGCTGTACGCGTGCGCCGGGGCGGGCTGCTGGCGCCAAGCGATAGCAGTGCTCGACGAGATGCAGGCAAGTCACCACTTTGAAGTCGCTTGAACTGTGAATCTGAACTCGTTGCGCGGACTCGTGAGCCTGAGTGCATGGCTTTGGCGTGGGTTGTTGCAGCTCACTCGATGTATGCCTCGACTTCATGGCTTGGAGTGTAACCTTGCGGCACGCGGCGCACAGATTTGCACCAAGCGATCGCAGTGCTCGACGAGATGCAGGCAAGATCGCCGCTAGCCTACAATTGCGTACTCTACAGCCACGAGTTGTCGCCGTGAGCTCCCGCTTCACTCACCGTCACTAGGGGAAGTGTGCGGATGATGCCGGAAAACCACCGCCCTGATGATGATCGAACTCATTAACTCGACGAGATGCAGCCAAGACCAACAGCTTGAAAGTTGAGCCCGAATGCGTTGCGCGCACTCGTGGCGAAGGCGACATGGCTGTGGGAGGTACCGTGGAAGCCTCGTTTGGACGCACAACGTCAAATTGTGTGTCTGATGTTGCACTTTGCAGCATGCGCGGCGCGCTGCAGGCTCCAAGCGAGTGCCGTGATCGACGAGATGCAGGCATGGCTGTCGATCTCGAGCTCGAGCTCAAGCTCCTGCCGCTCAATCGTGAGCCTGACGGCACGGCTTTTGCGTGGCGAGTTGCAGCTTCACTCGATGCGCGCCTCGACTTCATGGCTTGGAGTGTAACCTTGCGGCACGCGGCGCACAGGTTTGCACCAAGCGATTCGCAGTGCTCGACGAGATGTAGGCAAGTTCAACACTTTTAAGTCGCTTGAAGGTTGAACCTGAACGCGTCGCGCGCACTCGTGGTGATGGCGGCATGGCTCTGGCAGGTACTGTGGAAACTTTACTTGGATGCACGAGGTCGGCCAGTTTCCAGCGCTGAGCACTGGCGCAGCTGCGGCGCCGCTCGACAGCGGCGCCGCTCCGCGCTCGCGCTGCTCACGTCAGCGTCGAACTCGGCAGCAGCCTCATCAGGATTGAGTGCAGGGTTCGTAGGGTTGGAGTTGGGGCCCCCAAAAGAGGGACGAAGGATGGACACACATAGCAAATGTTCTTGTTCGATGCCATCGGCAAGAGTTGTACTTCAAGTGAAGTAGTTGCCTTAGCGCATGAACTGGTGGTGCTTGTTCCGCACGATGCCAGCCGCTCTGCGCAATTCGGCAAAACCAAAGTGGGCAACGACTAATTTTTTTTCGAGCATTCTCTTATTCTCTAAGTTAATATAGTTCGAAGTACCAAGATGGTTGCAAGTGAGATTGCGCAAATCGAAACTTGGCGTAGAACTTCGGCTATTTCAAGTCGAACGGTTCGCGCTAGTCAAACTCGCGTTAATCGGAAACCATGCAGCAGGCAGGTGGTGCCGCCGCCGCGCCGCTCACGGCCGCGTGCCGCCGCTGCACCACCCGCCTGCAACTGCAGGGCTTTCGGCTCACACTCCGAGCACGTGAAGACAGCGGGCTTGATGTCGACGCGCTCGCTGTGCACCACGCACTTGCGGTGCATCCACTTTTGCAGTTCTTTGTGCTGCACTCCACCCACATCTCCGTGTCTTCGAATGTGAACGTGTGTGATGTGAGCTGTTCCTTGCGCAGCCCGGCCTCAGCCTGTAAGCGACGCTGCGCGTAAGCGCATGGCGCGCCCGGAACCCGCTGCTGCTACACGGTGCGTGCGCCCAGCACACCAGCTTTCAACCTGCGTGTGTGAGGGGAGGTTCTGCCTGTGAGCACGTCTCTGCCGCATCACACCGCATACCAGAGATGGCGCGCAGTGCCATCGTCGAGCAGGTCGCGCGAGGCGCGAAGAAAAATTTGACAAGTACGCGTACGACTATTGAAATACTTGCGAGAGCGGCTACGGGTACAGGTCAAACTCGTGCTCTGTGAAACGGGTACGCGTATACTCCCAGTTAATAAACGGGTTATTGCTCATCAAACAGGTTTTTTGCCTGTTTCAACGAGTTTTTGAGCTGTTGTACCAGATTCCTTGCAGCAATGTCCTAGACTATGTCGTGTATCACAGCATCTGTAAGATTGAGTCTGCCCTGCAAACATATTCTGTTGAGGCTCGTTGAGATTCGCTGCCTTCCTCACCGCTGTGTACGTGCCCTGGTGGTTGTCAACGCCAGGACAGTGGTGGCGTCACCAGGCACTGTCGTACTCTGCTGCAGCTGTGCGCCCGGTCTTGCTGGCGTGTCCGGACACACTGCTGCCCTATTCCCGAAGGCTCCTCGCAAGAAATGACACGCTCCCTCAGCCCAGCCTGATACTCCGTAGCCCAGTCTACTTCCAGACCTGACTTCCCCCTCGCAATACCCCCCACGGTTTTTACCAGAACCGTCATGAAAACGAATCGAAAGATCATAGAGCTCTAGGTGACAAGGGATGACAAGGGACGTCATACTCCCTGAACCCAGCCTGCTCTGCTTACATGCCCCCCCCCATCCCCCCCCCTCAGGCAGAGAATATGGACCCCCCCAAGCCGCTGTGGGACACGGCCGTGGCTGTCTGCCTCGCCTCCGGCATGCGCGCCAACGCTCAGGAGGTCCTGGATCGCATGCGCGCAGCCGGCGTATCTCCGGACGACGCTACGTTTGCCGCGGCCGTAACTGTCAGCGCCAGGTACGTGTGTGTATATGTATATATATATATATATACACATATATATATATATATTTATACACACCGGACGACGCCACCTTCGCCGCGCCCATAACCGCCAGCGCCAGGCACGTAGGTATAGTGCAGTATCATGCGTAACCGCCAGCGCCAGGTACGTGCATTTCATGCATGATTGCCAGCGCCAGGTACGTAGGTATACTGTGGTGCGGTTTCATGCATCACCGCCAGCGCCAATGTACGTAGGTAAAGTGCGGTTTTATGCTGTGGCGGTCGTATCCCCGGATGACGCCACCTTCGCCGCAGCCGTCACCGCCAGCGCCAGGTACGTGGGTATGGTGCCTTTTTTGCAAAATCTCATTTCTAGAAGCGATTCTTTGGAGAATTGCAAGCATAAGATATACAGTATGTATATTCCAAATTTTAATGAGGTTGTTCTTTTTAAGGAAAAGGCGGCTTCATGCGTAATCGCCAGCGGCAGGTGCGTAAAAATAGTGCAATTTTTTGCCCAACCACCAGCGGTATGTACATGTGTAGGTATAGTGCGTTTTCATGCGCACGGGTTGTAATTTTATGTGACCACACGCCCCCCCTGCGACATACTTCAAGTGAAGTATGTACATCTGAGCCATTGTCTTGGTGCAAAGGTGCAGTGCGGTTTCCTGCGCAGGGGTGTTGCATGACAGCGCGCCCCTTCCTGCGATGCGTGCAGCGTCTGAGCCACTGTCTTGGTGCATCGGCCATTGCTGCGCTGCTGGTATGGGTGAACCGCGAGCTAAGGGTTAGGGTTAGGCTGCAGCGCGCTCCGAAGAGTGCATTGCGCACGGGGGCGTCCACGTGTGGACTGTGTATCCCTGCAGTGGTGGAAGTGCGCGTGTGAATCGAGCTGTCAGCGCACGACTCGCGCAGCAAACGCAAGCGTCTTGCGGCGGTGAAGGGGCCGGTAGACGCAGTGCGTGAGGGATGTTGAGGGGGGCAACCACACGGGGCACGCGGCACGCGCGCGCCGTGTTCAGAGCGGGGTACGTGGGTATCATCACGAAGAGGAGCAGCGGCAAGCCCAGGTCCCGGCCGCGGCACGCGAGCACAATGTCACCTGGGGCTGCCCCGCCTGTTGAGCACATATCGCGCGCGCTGGACGTGCGTGGCGTGCTTCAATTTTCACTTGATCTTTGAATGCCTTTTTACCTGAAGCACTCCTGCGGAAGCGTGCAGTGGCGCTCATTGCCCGCCCTGTCCCTGAGGATGAATCACCGATGCTGCTGACGCGCCATTTTTACGACGCCGCACTCTCCACTGCCTGCTTTACGCGCTGCCGCCGCCGCTGCCGCCACCACCACTGCCGCCACTGCCGCCACCGCCGCTGCTGCCGTAACCCCTGCCCACTATCACCACCGCCGCTGCACTCCCCTGTGCCCATGTTCCGCCGCGCCGCCGCCGCGCAGGGCCGGCAAACTGTCGCGCGCGCTGCGCGTGCCGGCGGCGCACGCCGCGGACGGCGCCGGGCCGCGCGCGCACAGCGCCGCCGTGAGCGCCGCGGCGGCGGCGGAGGCGTGGCGCGACGCTGCGGAAGCGGCGCAGGCCGCCGTTTCACAGGTGAGCCCCGGGGGGTATCTGACGCGAAACGCCCGTGTAGGTTTTGCAGAACGTCCATGGCGGTTTTGGAGCCCCGCCTCGCACAGTGGCGCACTAAGGATGTCGTGCAACGGCGCCGGGCCGCGCGCGCACAGCGCCGCCGTGAGCGCCGCGGCGGCGGCGGAGGCGTGGCGCGACGCTGCGGACGCGGCGCAGTCCGCCGTTGCGCAGGTGAGCCCGGCCGGGGTGTCTGATGCGAAATGTCGTTGTAGGGTTTGCAGAACGTCCATGGCGGTTTTGGAGCCCCGCCTCGCACAGTGGCGCACTAAGGATGTCGTGCAACGGCGCCGGGCCGCGCGCGCACAGCGCCGCCGTGAGCGCCGCGGCGGCGGCGGAGGCGTGGCGCGACGCTGCGGACGCGGCGCAGTCCGCCGTTGCGCAGGTGAGCCCGGCCGGGGTGTCTGATGCGAAATGTCGTTGTAGGGTTTGCAAGTGCGCCCCGCGCATTGACGTGCCGGGGCGCACGTCGTGCGGTTGCGGCGGCGGCGCTAGCCATGTTCACACGTGCCTGCGCTGACGTTAGGTGCGGTCTTTCAGTGGCAGCGATCAGTTCGACGCGGCGGACGCGGCGCAGGGCGCGAGGGTGAGCCCCCGGTGAGTCTGATGCAGAATACGCCCTTGAAGTTCTTGGAAGCGCGCCTTACGCATTGGCGTGCTAGGGCGTCGGTCGTGTGACGGCGGCGGCGGCGACGGCGGCCGCGGAGGCGTGGCGCGACGCTGCGGACACGGCGCAGGCCGCCGTCGCGCAGGTGAGCGCCGGGGCATCTGACGCGACGTACGCCCTTGTGTAGGTTTTTTGGAAGCGCGCTCCGCGCATTGGCACGCTGACGATGTCGTTCGACGGCGGCGGCGGCCGACGCGGCGGCTGCGGTGGCCGCGGAGGCGTGGCGCGACGCTGCGGACGCGGCGCAGACCGCCGTCGCGCAGGTGAGCCCGGCCGGGGTCTCTGAGTAAGTTTTTGGAAGCGCGCTCCGCACATTGGCGTGCTGGGGTGGTTGCGTGACGGAATGAGACGCAGGCCGCGCTTGAGCCACTCCTGCGTCAACGTTCGTACGCGTTCAACAAGCTGAGATCCGCGGTCCCCTCGAGCAGTGACACAACGGAACTATCTGGCCACCGCCGAAGCGCCTGCCGTCCCCGCTGCGCGCTCCGAGCATAAATCTATATGCGAGGCAGGCGCTACCGGTCCCGTACTCACACGAGCTGGAGGGCAGGCAGGCATGTGGAACGTGTAAAAAGCGTGGGTAAATCATTTGATGTTGCATTGCCAACTTCCAGACGCATACTGTCGGTAGCGCGCAGCAGTAAGCTGACGGCGGTGGTTTACGTTTGTGAAGTGCGTGTGCGTGTGCGGTGGCCGAAATTCAGACGCGCACTGTTGATGCTGCGCTCACGCGAGCTGACGGCAATTGGTTGCGCTTGCACAATGCGTGCGTGTGCAGGGGGTGACGCTTAGCGCGCCAGCGCTCAGGCTGGCGCTGCAGGCGTGCGCGCGTGACGGCGCCGCGAGGGACGGCCTGGCGCAGGTGAGGGGTTGCGCAATGCCACCATTGCATGCACACGACGGAAAACTTCACCGCGACTACAAACCACCGCCAACCACGGGCCCACAGTGCCCTGGAAGGGAGGTTCTGACGTGTTGTTGCTTTGCTCAGCAGCAACGCTTACTCAAACCCTGATTGTCGCCCTGACCGCAAGGCTTGCGCGATGGGGGGGGGGGGTCGCATTGCTGCCGAAGCACAAGGCAGGGGCCTTTTAATCGTTTGTTGTCTCTTGCCAGGGCAGCAGCGGCGGGCAATGGGGACTTGTGATGAGTGCTAAGGCGTCTTTCTCAGCGGCGCGAGCCCACATCTCTTCTGCGTGTGAGTGCAGCTCGAACATGTGTTGGGAGCAGTGCTGCACGGGGTCACGAGGTCATACGTCTGCTGCCTGCAGCTACCTCCATGACGCTCAGGACCGTTGCTGCGTGCGCTGCTGCTGTGCTCATACCCACATACTCCTACTGTTTACATAACGCTATCGCTGCTGTTAAGCGATGACGCTGCCTGGGCTGCACGTCGGACCGTGCGCGCTGCTGCCGCATTGGCGCCCCGCTGCCCCGCTGTGTGCGGATTCCGAAGCCTGCTGAGCCGCCGCACACACCCCTCCGCTGAGCACTGATACCACTATGCTCGCGCCTCGCAGCGCTCATCACAGTACGGCACGCGTGACGCCGACGGCTCGATGCGTATACACGATGTCAGCTTGGATCATCGAGGTTGTACCTTGCCAGCTTTGTGTGAGATTAGGCGGCGTCTGATGGGCTAGGGCGAGGGAGCGGTTAGGGTTAGGGTCAGGATTTGGGGAAGACGACCAACCGCGGAATTGCAAGAGCGCTAGCAGATGTCGATGCTGCGGTGTAGCCATGCTCCGCTGTCAGCGGCTGATGTCGCCGCCGCTGCTGCGCGTCCCGCCCGCTGCTGCCGCCTGTCCTCGCCCGATGTCAGACATCTGCTGATGCGCCGCATGCGGCGACAGCCAACGTTCGTCAACCCTGAGCAAAGGATGTATATACATACTTCAGAAGTATATGCCTCGAAGAATGGAAGTGAATTAAAAGATCATAGAGGTCTAGGTGACAAGGTGCGGTTAGCCGCACGTGACTTCCACCAATAATCGTGGTCATCGCTGCTGCAGCAATTGGCCACGAGTCAAACAGTGCCACCGTGTTTATAAATATACATTCTTCCATATATACAGATGCTGCCGCGCAGCAGCCGAGCTCTCCACCTGCCGCTAAAGCATGGCCGCTGCTGAGCATCCGCCCCCGCTGCTGCCGCTCGCTCACGTCCAGGCGCTGCTGTCCGCGCTGCTGCGCCGCGGCAAGCACCCGGGTCAGCGGGGGTACGCGGCGGCGGCGGCGGCGCTGGCGCGCGCGGGCCGGCGCGACGCGTGCGCCCAGCTGCTGCAGGACATGCAGGCGAGTCACACTTTGAAGTTGTGACACTCTTTCTTGTAGTTTTCTGCGTGGTGCTGGCGCGCGCAGGCAGGCGCGACGCGTGCGCGCAGCTGCTGCAGGACATGCAGGCGAGTCACACTTTGAGTTGTGACACTCTCTGTTGAATTTTTTTTGGCATGGTGCTGGCGCGTGCAGGCAGGCACGACGCGTGCGCGCAGCTGCTGCAGACATGTTGGCGAGTCACACTTAAAGTCCAGATGCTCTATGTTGAAGTGTACCCCACGCCGCGACGCAGCGCATTGCGGGCATTGCGCAATGCGTGCGCGCAGCTGCTGCAGGACATGCAGCAGGCGAAATGCACTGCGAAGGCAAGGCGGTACTCTCTGCGCTACGCGACGTCTGATTTGGCCGGGCTTTGTGTGGACGGCGTTCCGCAAGCGCTGAGCGTTGTTGTCGATGTTCCTGATTGCATCAGGGCTGTCAGAGGTATTGTGGAGCCGCTCAAACGGCACCTAGTTGTTATCGATGAGTTGTGGCACATGCAACCCTGCAAGGGTTCAAATTGCGCAGCGAGCGCCGATGCGCATGCATTGGTTGCCAGCTCTCTTTCTTTTCGCTTCCCCCCCCAGGATTCCAACTTCCTGTGCATGTTCAACTCTCATCTTTCTTAACGCTTGCTGAGCGTGCAACATTCAGATGCATAACGCGCCGCAGTCAGCGTGCGCCCTGTCCTGTGATTAATACACACATCGCACATATGCAGAGCACGCAGCAGATGACGCATGCACAGGGGTGACCATTTGCAACTGTTGCCTCTCAACAGGTTGTTGAGCTGGTGATGTTGAAGTACCAATTGAAGTACGCTAAGCACAGATGACTCTATGTTAACGGGTGCCTTACCACGTTCAATGTGTCGTTGTCCGCGCAACAGGCTGACGGCACGCTCCCGGAGCTGCCCACGTACAGCGCCATCATCAGGTACCTAAATCTGAACCTCAACTTGAAGTCGCTTCCCCAATCGTGCTGTGAAGCACCTCCATCTCGGCAAGAATCCGATGCGCTAGCTGTGTCGCGCCCAACTCTGCTGCGTCGACGTGGGCATCGCGGCCCGCACGCGCTGCGCCGTCGTATCGTACACGAGCACCTGGGACCAGCTTAACGAGCGCGCTTAGGGTTAGGGGTCAGGGTTAGGGTTAGGGTTAGCCCGCTCGCTGCAGCTCGTGTCGTCTGCGCACTGCCTTCCTCGTGCTCTCCCGTTCACGCGCGAACAGCGCGGTTGCAGGCCCGACGCACGCGCTGCGGCGGGGGGCGCCCACGACGCTGCAGTCAGATTGTGGCAGTGCTCATGCTACGGCAGTGCTCAACCCAAACATGTTTTTCCGCGATCATCTCGAGTTTTTTTTCTCACATTTGCTCACCTGCGCCCGCCGCTGCCGCCGCTGCGGCGGGGGGGGTTGAGGGGGATGCTGAGCCTCGCTGACCGAACCGTTGGCTGCACACGCTGCCGCTGCAGCGGCGGACGTTGAATCCTACGGACCGACCCTTACTTCGGGCGCGAGTCATAAGCACAGCATCAGGCGATGGCGGTGCCTGAACAACAATGCTGCGCAGCCTTGCGGTCGCCTCTGAATCATCCTCGCCTCCTCCTCCTGCTGCTGCCACTGCTGCCACCGCCGCAGCTGCGTTAGGCGCGAGTCACAAGCACAGCATCAGACAATGGCGGTGCCTAAACATTGTCAGTGAATAAATATGCTGTGCTGTCTCGAGGCCACCTCTTGCTGCTGCTGAATCATCCTCGCCTCCTCCTCCTCCTTCTGCCACTGCCGCCGGCTCCGCCGCAGCGGCTTTGGTCACGCCGGGCTGTGGTCAGAGGCGTTGGACGCGCTGCATGCGGCGCGTGCGCGCGGCCTGTCGCCTAGCGCCTTCTGCTACAGCGCCGCCATCGCGGCGTGCGGCAAGGCCGGCCAGGTGCGTCGGCAGCGGCAGCGCCGTAGATCGTTACCATACTTATGACTGGTGTGCCGCACCTGCAGCTCAGCCTGCAGGTGACGCTGCGCCGCCATCGCGGCGTGCGGCAACGCCAGCCAGGTGCGGCAGCGGCAGCAGCAGCGCAGCAGATGGTAGCGGCGCTTTGTATAGGCTCTGGCTTAGGGCGCAAAATAGCCCAGACGGTAGATGTCCAGCTTGCTACCAGAATCTACAAGCGCGTCTTGCGATACTTTGAAAGTGTCTCAATGCGCACTCACAATCACTTCACAACGGTATGTACTTCTCACTCGGCGCTGCCGCTGCCGAGGCGGCGCGGGCGCGGTGGCGCCGCTGGGCACACCAAGCGCAGCAGCAGCAGCAGCCGCCGCCGCAGCAGCAGCAGCAGTGCTCAGGAGGTGGAGGCAGCAGCAGCTCGCCCCACGCATGTGTGGTCCTTCGCGCATCGTGGTGGTGATGCCACCAGTGCGCTCGCGGGCGCTGTCCCATTCATGCTGTGTGCATTAGCGCTGCCACGTGGCAGTGCTTGTCCGGCGCTGCCAGCTCGTTCTTGAACCGGTTTTGATGATGCAGCTCTCTACAGTCTGACGCCGGTGGGTACAACATGGGGGTAGTCACCTGACTTCGATACTTCTGTTACACCGACGGACGTACTGACCAGAGCTTCAATACTTATACTTCCCACGTAGCTCAGACATGACGCCTCGACACTTGAGTTCAACATACACAGGTGTACGGCGTGCGCCTCATCCTGAGCGTTGTCCATGAGATCTTCATTGCTGCAGCGTGCGGGAAGGCCTGCCGGTCAAGCTGTCCGCTGCCGTACACTGCGATGCTGCAGCCCGAGTACATTGCAGCTTCGCGCCCGAAGCCGCACTCACAACTTCAACCTGTCAGTTTCAAGTGCACGCGTACACAGTAGTGCCCCAGGTCAGAGCATTTCCTGTGAGGTCTCTGCTGCTGCGGCGCGCGGTAAGGCCGGCCGGTTAAGCCGTCAACTTGATTACTGAGTCCGAAGGAAGACCGGACTCACAACTCCAACGACGCTCGCCTTGACTCTGCTGTCACGGTGCTGTCTTGTGTGGGCTTCCGCAACGCTTGCCGCTGCCGTCCATGATCAGAGTTGAAGTTGGGGTCAGGGGGGCGGTGAGAATTGAAGTTGGGCGTTGTACGCTTCCGTATGGCATTGTGCTTTACAGCCACGGAACACATACACGCTTTCGAAGACATCAAATTGCTGTACGATTATGCTGAACGTGTGGGCTCGCTCATGCACTCCGTGCAGTGCTCGGCGCTGTTGCTGAGCGCTGCCGTGAGGCTCGCCTAACCCTAACCGTAACTCTGCTGCAGCGATGCTGTCGTGCCGTCCGTGAACTTGCAGTTCACGCCTCTGGACAGCATCGTTTTAAATCAGCCATGGATACATAATGTATTTTCCAAAAATACATAGAACCACTGTACATAGTAGATATGCGCCAGTGTGGCCATGCTCATGCATTTCCGTGCAGTGCTTGACGCCGTTGCTGAGAGCTGCCGCGAGGTTCGCCCTGACTCTTCTCTGCTGCCACGGCGCTGCCACGCTGTCTGTGTGCTCGCGTCTGCAGTGGGAGCGGGCGGTGCTGCTGCTGCACGCAATGGAGGTAAACAGGACCACACGCATCGACTTGCCATCAAGAACACTCAGAACACTAGGATGAGTGGCGTCTTGCTTTAACAACACCAGGAACACCGACAAGAGGCCTTACTGCTGTATGTAGCATGATCCTTGCAGGATTTTTTCCGGCAGCATGTGATTCACTTTTTGTTCACACGTGCGTCCGCAAGACCCATCTCGCCGTGCGCTGCCATCATTGTTGCTCGAGGGTTAGGGTCTAGGGTTAGGGGTAGGGTTAGAGGGTTAGGGTTAGGGCTAGGTTTGTTTGTATAGTTAAGGTGACGGCCCGTGGCATGCCCACATCACTTCCTTTCAAGAGGTTCATTCAAGTCTTCAATGACTGTTTACTTTATTCTTGCTGTTGCTCAGGGCAAGATGGTCTGTTGTACATATCCGAGAGCGCTGCCGTCAGTAGTGGGTTGACTCCAACGTACATATGTACACGTCAAGCATCAACATGTACTAAAGTTTAATCATGTGTACTTGCGTGCGTGCTTGCAGGCTCATCAGTCGTTGCACGCGCCCGCGAGTGCTGTCATCGCTTGGGTATGTATGTATAATCTCATGCACCTCACAGCAGCAACAGCGCTAGTCTATCATTTTGCTTCTGAAGTATGTCGTAAAAACTCTGATAATATGTTGTGAATTTGCGCGCGTGCTTTCAGGCGGATGGCCTCGCGCCAGACGGCGTGTGCTACAACGCCGCCATCGCGGCGGTCGCGCGCAGCGGGCAGTGGCGGGTGAGCCGTACTGAGCGCTGCTGCAGCACCGGCCGCAGCAGTAGTCAAAGCACCAGATGCATGATTGATCAGGGTTCAAGGGTGTGCAGTTGCGCAGCACTTTGAGTGTGAAATTAGCGCCAACGGCAGCAGTAGTCGAAACAGCAGATGCGTGAATAATCAGGGTTCAAGGGTGCACGGTTGTTGACCGTTTCAAAGTGTGGAAACGCAGCCTTTCCAGGCAGCCAGCACAGTAGTTGAAGGACCGGTCACATGCGTAACGCGCGGTTCGAAGCCGTCACGGGAGTCGCGCGCAGCCGGTGAGCCGTGCTGAGCGCTGCTGCAGTGCTGATCAAGCACCCCCCCCTGCAGTGTTTGCTGGCCGGGTGGGGAGGCAACCATCTGGCCCACTCTACTGCATGATGCGCTGTTATCAAGTGGGGCTATAGTTATACATACGCCGCCGCAAGCAGAGGTTACAATTAGCCAACACAAAGTAGCAGTGATGTTGCCCTTAGGGTTTGGGGTGAGGGTCATAATGCATGTGCCATGAAACAGCGCTCGGCTCCTCCTCTGTTCTGCCACAAGCCATACCTGGCGCATGTTGCAGCGAGACAGAAAACGACTTCTGGTTGTGTAGTGATCTACTTGGTTCCAAACACAACACTTGGCAGTACACATTCGGTGGTGATCTGGATGAAGCCGTGCTGTTGCCCCCCCCCTCTCCCCCCCCCCCCCCCCCTCCCCTGTTCTGCCATCAGGCAGCGCTCAGTCTGCTGGAGGTGATGCGCCAAGAGGGCCTCACGCCGACCACGGTCTCGTTCAATGCCGCCATCACGGCGTGCGCGAGGTGAGCGCAGTTCAACTGACAGAGTTGAACTTCAACTGACAGAGCTGAACTTCAATTGACGGCTGCGCGCTGGTGCTCGAGCGGTAAGCGGAAGCGCGGCGCGCCGCCACCGCGGTCTCGTAGACGCTGCCAGCACTGCAGCGAGGGTCTCGACAGCTTGATGACAAGCGCACCAAGGGTCCCTCACGCTAAAAACAAAGAGCCCAACTCCACTACTCATCCCTATGCTAATATTCTGTTGCCTGACCAGCATGCAATTGCAGAGGCCATTTCAGTACAGAGTCTCGGCGGCATGACAGGTCATGCATGCTCGCGCCACTGTCTCTAGCGCTAGAACCTGTTCTGCGTTTGCTGAAGCAGCGTCGCTGCCGTGGCGATGCGCCATGTGACTACGCGGCGGCGGCCAACCTAGCCCTAGCCCTAAGGCGCCCCACCAAAGCAGCGCCGGCATGGCGTTCGTTTCGGTGGTTGAGGGGATATGGCGCAACCCCTTTGGCGCTGAGCAATTGTGCACTCGTGAGCGAACAGGTTTTGCAACACGCAACGCCGCTAGGCTCTGCTCTCACAGAAAAGGCGCTCAGACAGCACTCCTTGCGCCGCCCGTTGCCGATCGATGCTGCATTTTGCTGGTCGATGCTGCCCCCTAGGCGGACTGCTGCTGCATCTAGCTGATCCATGCTGCACGCTGCGGATCGCTGCTGCATCTAGCTGATCGATGCTGCACTCCGCGGATCGATGTCGCATGTTTGCTGATCCATGCTGCACTCTGCAGAGCACTGCCGCATCTTGCTGATTGATGCTGCCCGTGGCGGACGGATCGCTGCTGCATCCTGTTGATCAATGCTGCACTCTGTGGATCAATGCCGCATCTTGCTGATCGATGCTGCATTCTGCTGAGCACTGCCGCAGGGGCGGCCGCGCGGACGTGGCGCTCTCGCTGCTGGCGCAGATGCGCGGCGCAACCGCCGCAGCGGCGACGGCGGCGGCAGCAGCGGCGGCAGCAGTAACACCCTCCGAGTGCGCAAACGCAGCGTCGCCGGTTCCTGATGTTGACAGCGGAATTATTGGTGTGCCGGCGGCGGTGGCCGTGGCGGCGGCGACGGCCTCCGAGGGCGCGCCCGCGCTGCCGCCGCTTGGCGCAGAGAGCGGCGATAGCGATGGCGCGGCGGCGGCTGCAGCGGCGACGGCGCCCGTCGCTGATGTGGTGAGGCAGCGCTCTGCGAGGCATCAGCGCTCGGTCGTGTACAGGTTTAAAAGCTGACGTTAAATTTAGGGTTAGCATTAGGGTTAAGGTGTGAACGCGGACTGCGCGGGTTGAGCGAGCTTTTTTTGCTGGATGCCTTGTGGAAGGCGGGCACTGCGGGTTGCCCAAGGCGCGCGCCGCTGCGTCCGTGCCTGCCTCTGGGCGGCAGTGCTCAGGTGCGGACGTGGCGACTCAACCCTAACCCTAACCCTAATTCTAACCCTCATGTATATCGTGGCGCAACCGATGCCGGCAGAGCGAGTGGCAGCCGCTTCCGGATGCCGAGCACCAGCAGCAGGTTAGGGCTAGGGTTACGGTTACGCCAGGGTCAGGTCAGGGTTAGAGGTAGGGTTGGGGTTAGCGCAAATGGCCGCGGACGGATCCAGCTCCTCATGCCTGGTGCTCATCTGTGTCATCTGCGGCACACATCAATCCGCTGCTCTTCTCGAGGCTGGTACTGGTACTGCAGTGCCTCGCATCTCATGTCGCGTCCCCGCCGCCATCACAGCCAACACCACTGCATTACGGCAGTACGCGGCGGCACCGCCAGAGAGCTTTCGACAAGTGTCTCATTTCATTTTGGCTCTATGTGCTGGATTCCTGGCATCATGCATGCGCGCTGCACACACCCAACTCGTGTGCACGTATCGGTCAACTTCATAGCAGCCATCGGCCCGGGCGGCGGTGCCCAATGACTCATTCGACTCCTTTCA
The DNA here is from genome assembly GCA_017506865.1 of Tribonema minus. Classification (NCBI taxonomy): domain Eukaryota; class Xanthophyceae; order Tribonematales; family Tribonemataceae; genus Tribonema; species Tribonema minus. The sequence goes on along the minus strand of JAFCMP010000056.1, from coordinate 172,488 downwards.
TGCGAGCTCTCTGTGCTCTGCGTGCCGAGTGGCTTACCAACAGCCGCTCAGTCGTCTGATAACATTGTGCATATGCGCTGCTCGCAGCCTGCCTACTGCAGGCGAGCCTCACAGGGCCCATTGGCGCGCGGGTTTTTGCCGAATGACTCATCGGGCTCATTGCATTAGGGTTAGGGATAGGGTTAGATTAGGGTCGGGTTTACGGTTAGTGAGTTCTGTTTGCTGGATCGCCCGCCGATCCGCCTCACTCGTTTGGCTTGGGACAAAGATGACTAATTTCACGTGACCTCTGTGTGCTGGTCTGCTTTCTCCTGTTGAAGATGGGTGAGCTTCACGGCAGCAACAGGCGCGTGTGGAGGCAGTGCGCTGCGGCTCCGCCAGAGAGCTCGTGACAAACACGACAAATATGACTCGTTCACGTGAGGTCCGCATGCTGGCTTGCTCAGCGAGACGCCTCATTCCAGTGCTTACACTGTGCCCTGCACGTGCGCTGCGCTGGCCTCCTGTGTAATGCAGGTGAGCTTCACGGCGGCCATAGGCGCGTGCGGCGACGCCGGGCGCTGGCAGGACGCGCTCAGGCTGCTGCGCGACATGCGCGCGGACGGCGTGCGCCCCAACTGGATCACATACAGGTACATTGGAAGTAGAACAAGCACACGTCCTAGCACATTCTGTACTCTTCTTTTAGACTTTTAATACTTCGAGGTACTTCAAGCAAGTAATTTTAGTGTAGTTCTCGGTGTAAAGTTCTCAATACAACCCTGTAGACATTTTAATGTCAAGCAGTAGACATCACAGAGCAGTACACACGTACGAGAGTGTACAGTACGCGGACGGCGTGCGCCCCAACTGGATCACGTACAGGTGCGCGCAGTACACGGTGCACGACTGTACTCATCCATGTGCAGTACACATGTATGCAGTGCACGTGCAACGCAGTCCGCCTGTGCACTGGCACCTCGCGACAAAAGCCGTGCTACGAGCCTCCACCAGAATTATTTGTTGCTGCTCAAATTGTTGTTTGTGTAACAGTTGTTATGTCAAAAAGGACAACACCAAAAGCTGGTGTGCTGCGTCAGTATGTTGCTATAAAATACAGTGGTTCCTGGCTGGTGAACCTTGGGGGCTGAGAGGTGAGTTGTGACAAACCATTCACTCCCCTTTCATGTTCCTGGACCTCAGATCGTGTGCTTGTCAAATGAAGACAGTTTTGAAGGCTGATGCGAATCAGCAAGCAACAGTATTTCCCGGCTGGGGGCTTGTCGGGGGCCGAGAGGCAAAGCCTTTCACAATTCCTCTCCTCAACTCTCAACTTCAATTGAGTCCGAGTGACGCGCCTCTTCATCGTGCGCGCAGGGTCACGATGGGCGCGCTGGCGAAGGCCGGGAAGTGGCGGCAGCAGCTCGACCTGTACGACGAGATGAACCAAGAAGGTACAGTGAACTCACAGTGAACCCACAGTGAACTCTACGACGAGACTCTAGAAGGTACAGTGAACTCACAGTGAACCCACAGGGGACTCACAGTTATGGTGACCAGCACGAACGTCGCATTCTGCGGAGGTGTTCGGCAACATCAAGAGTAGTTTGACATAAACCTAGATGTGCATGTTGCTGCGAGGAAGCATTGCTTCGTGTTGCCGCCTGGGGTCTTTATTGTTGGGCTTTGAGTCCACTGGTGCTGACCCTGTGTCCACTCAAGCATTGCAATTACTTTGCATCCACGAAGTTGACAATGAGGGTCATTTAAAGGAGCTCGAGGGGGGGGGGGGGAGGGGGGGGGGCAGGGCGTCTGAGCCGTGAGTGCAGCCTTGCTTCCAGTACTCCACCGTGCTTCAAGAACAGTGTTAATAGTAGCCTTGGCGCACGCCTGCGCGCAATCCGTCAAGACGTACACGGCACACTGCTGTTGTGGTAACGACATCGATTTGAGGTGCAATAAAACCCAAGCGTACCAGCTTGCTCGTGTTGGCGGCGGTTGAGCTGTTAACAATAACTCCCACGACCCTGACCTCACGCGCCTTCACTAGTGAATATTGGAGTCGTCAATAGATGTTGGCTCAGCCTCAGTCGTCGTGGCTGCCAACTCGCTGTCAACTGGCTTGTGGATGCGGATGTGTACACTCTGGTGTCGACGTCAATCACCTAGGCTGTTGAATGCCTTTAAAAGCGAGAATTCATGCCTGAATACCTTGCCTGAGCAGCAGGTCTCACTACAACAAAGCCTGCCTTTGCACTGACGGCTGGCGAGTCGATACAGCGATGACAAAGCAGAGGCGGCCTTGTCACATAGCATAAGCCAAATAAGTATATACTTCAATAAATACCTTTGAAACATGACAGCTGTAGGATGCAGCCATCAGGCCTCTCTGCCTCCATGACCCAGCGGTAACGCATGATCTCCCTGGTCACTGCCGCCGCCGCTGCTGCTGCCGTCGCTGCAACAAGCCACATGGCCGCGCTCTACCTCAGCCAGTTCCCTTACACAGTATACAAAGGGTCAGGTGGATGGGCTTTCTGTATTGCCTACCAGCTAGTGCTCTGCTGCAGCTGCGTGCCTTGTGTTGTTGGCTTATGCCAATCAACAAGTGATAGCTCTTCGCAGCTGCCCCAGGTTTCTCAGCAACAACTTCACATGCTATTCCATACGCCTGCTCCCCTTATGCGGTATTTCTGTCGATGCTGCGCTGCGCGCGCCTGACTGCGTGCTACTTCTGCAGACGGTCTCCGGCGCGCGTGCTTCGTCACTTGCTCATTGCTGTCGCCGCTGCCGCTGCCGCTGCTGCCGCTGCTGCTGCGCTGCTGCCGCCGCCGCTGCAGGGGTGCACGCTGCAGCATCGCTGTATAGGGCAGTCATGGTCGCCTGCAAGAACCTCAAGAACTGGCAGCGGGCGCTGCAGATTCTCGCGGATATGGCAGCCGCAGGCGTTCGCGCGGATGAAGCACAGTAAGTCAGCAGTTCAAGTAGTGGCTTTTAACACATCTGGCTGCAGAAGCGCCTTGTGAGCAGCATATTGTCCTGTCAAGCAATTGCGCCTGCACCTGAGACGTGCACTAGATATCTCGCTGTGAAAGCGCGTTGCGAGCATATTGTCTCTTCATGCAATTGTGCCTGCACCTGTGACATGCCCTACTGCCTCTGGCATGGTGGTTCAAGCCCAGTCAAGCTGCCGCTCCGTGTCAAAGGGCAGGCGCAGAGTCTGTTGCACTCTGTCGCACGAGGGCATAATCTTCCTCAGAACTTGAGAGCCTCTGCCAGAACTTGCACAGAAGCATCAAAGAGCGCCCTGGTTTGAACCAGTGCTTGCCACAGCAGCCTGCCGACGGAGTATGAAACCTACATGCCTACATTGCATGTGCCTACATACCTGCACAGGTTCTCACCACTAGCGGAGTTACTCATGTTAGTCCACCATGGACTGGGCCAGCACCAGTTCAGTACTGTTCCGACCCTGCGTCAGTACTGTTTCTCCACTTGCACACGCATCTACACAATAATCACTTCTTTGCAATACCAGCCTGCCCTGGTCTAGTGCTGTTCTGCACTTTGCGTTGGGTCCACCTTGGGTGTCCTACTCTGCCACGGTGTTTAGTTTCGTCACCTGCGAAAGATCCTGGGCCCTCCTTAAGCTGCCAGGAATGCCCCATATCCCTAAACTGTCGTAGCCTTGGAGTGTAAAGCAGTTCCTTCAACTGGCGCAAGTGCTGATGACCGCATGCGGTGTCCCTTCGCACGGCGCGCACAAGCACCCGAAACGTGTCTCACAGTGGCTGCATGACTGCATGCCCCGGCACCTACAGCAGCGCCTCAGACACATCGCTTCGGCTCAGTCTTTTCATCACCTGTGCACGCATTCCTGCTGTGCGCCCCGGTGATGTCAACACACGACGCGTGTCGGTACCTGTACGACGCTGGATGCGTTGTTTTGACAACATCTGGGGGCGCACACTGCTCAGCTGTCGCACGCGCTAACCACGCATTTTCGTGGTGCTGTCGCATATACGCGCTGGCGGTTGATGGCACGCCCAGCACCTGCAATAGCGCCTCGGACGACAGTCAGCATGACATGCATATCATGCAACTCTGTACTCCTTCTGTGGCAGTAGTCAATGCGCTCTGCAATCGCTTCAGCTCAGTGTCTTCATCACCTGTTCCCGCACTCGTGCGCCACCGGCGCTCGCGTTAACGACACCTGCGCTCCGTGGCGCCGTCGCAGGTACGCGCTGGCGATTGAGACGTGCCTTGCGATGGGGCGCGGCGATGAGGCTCAGCAGATTCTGCAGCGGATGAGCGCTGCTGGCATCGAGCCCGCCACGGCGACGACGGAGCTGCTGCGAAGCCACGGCATCACATGGCCCAAGCAGCGGAAGCAGTTGCCCTCGGATGGTTGATGCATCTATCTATGGCCGTTGGCACTAAGAAGGATTTGCCCAGGTGCTGCTGTCATGGTGCCGCCACAGGCTGCGGCAGCTTTCGCCAAACATACGAGGCTGTGCTTGAAGGTCCTCACGCACAGCTGTTGCATGCGAGCATTAATGCCGGGCTCGTGGCAGCAGGCCATGGGCACGAGCCGTAGGTTTCCCACTGCCAGTGACTGTTGCGCCGCGTCGGCCTCTGTGCCGCACTGACACAGCTGGGCACAGCAGAGCCTTGGAAATCCGTCGGCTGCCATACTGATGCATTCAGACAAGGCACTTCAGCCTTTTGAGCACTCTGCCTCAAAGGCGGTGCTTCAGGGAGCTCTGCCGGGCAGCCTGCCAAAGCTTGCTACTGCAGGCGTCTGATCGAGCGTCGTACAACGTAGCCGCCAGTGCCGCGCTCTTGCTGAGCGCTGTCACTGGTCAGGTGCGCCGAGGCGCGTCAGCATGGTGGCTCTGCTGCTGCCGCGCACGCGACACGCTTCACGTTACGGGGTTTCCGAGTGTGTGCGATTGCTGTGACGCCTGGATGCGCCTGGGTCAGGCATGCATCGCGGCGGCACACGAGCGTTGATCCTTGCACCGGCCATATTTGTACGTTGTGTGCCATGTTCCTGGGCGTGTGCTGCAGCGCCAAGCTGCACCGCACTTTGTGCTTCCGATGGCAGTGGACAATATAACTGTGTCCAACACCTGACGCCTGCCATGTGTCACAAGTTGTTGGTGTTTTGATGCTCAACGTGTGTGCTGTGCATTTGACCCGACCACTGCTGCCGGCCAATCATGCGGGCCAAAGTGTGCAGGCTTTGCAATCAGGGGTCGCCAGCGTCGCGTCCTCAGTCGCGCAATTCTCAACTGCCATTGACGAACACCCCGGATGAGGTTACGCTGCAACCATCCGTAGCACAGACGCCCCCCTGCATACCTACCCCCCGTACGCAATTGTGCGATAAGCGTACTCGAGAATGCTTACAATCTTGGCGACTTCAAAGTCACCAGTATGTAGGCATTCCCATGCAGCGCGCGCGCAGGCCCGCTCTGAAACCTTGCATTCAAGCCATGCACAACTTGGCACGCAGCAGTTTCCTGCAGAACGATGGCAAGAAAGGCAGTCTACACTATACGCCGTGGCTTGTACACTGCGTGATGCGACGGTATGTGCCTGTCTCAGAGCGCACAGTTGTGTGCTAGTACAGAGCTTTCATCGATTTTCGCCAGAGCAAGAGACCCATCAATGCCATGTAGACGAGAGCGTCATCAATGCCATGTAGACATGTTGTCAAGATGACGCAAATACGGAATGCTCAACCATACTGTGTCCAACAGCGCCACAATGAAGCAGATGTGGTAATGAACAGCATGTAAACCTCGTTGGAGGGTGCAGAGCGTGTCAGCATGGAGACATGTGGCAACTTGAGGGGCTCTCTTGTATTCAGAGGGTACATCCAACGGCAGGAGGAACAGAGACTCACGGGAGAAAACGAGACTCAAACCTGCAGCATCCACTGCCGTGGCAGCACAAAGCTGCGTGCACCACACACTCACACGCAAAAGCAACTGCTCTCACAAGACTGCCTGCGACCACAGCTCGTGGCAATGCAGCGATGCTCTCTAGCAGAAGGCTCGCTGCCTGACACACCGCCGCAGCTGATCGGGTGCCCCAAGGGACACTGCGCTGCGCCCCACGCGTCTGCAACAACGCTCAGCACTGCACAGCACGGCTCCCCACCGGCCCAGCCTCGCAGCGGCATTTTGCTGCACCGCAACGGTCGAGGCCGTAACCTCAACTGTGTGCTGCATGACGCCCCCCCCCCCCCCGCCCTGAGACGCGAATCCACAAGCTAGCTACTTAGCGCTCAGCACGTGTGCCTACTTGTTTCTACGCAGCGCGGCGCACACGGACCCACATCACACCCGCTCGAAACGGCTTTCAGGGCAAACTTCAATTTCAGAACCCTCCCCCCCCCTGATGGCACCAGTTGAAACGGCTTCCGGAACTTGAACAGTTTCACAACGCCCCCCCCCCCCCCCTGGCACATGCGGCAAGGATGCGCGACGACCGCGCGTGCGTCAGATGAGTCTAGGAGTCGGTGCGGTGGATCCACATGCGCTCCTCGGTGCCCTCTGCCAGCGCCGCGTAGCGCGCGGCGGCAAAGTAGAAGTCGCTGAGCCTGTTGATGTAGCGGCCGACCTGGCGGCAGCAGCGGCGGCAGCAGCGGTGGCGGCGGCGGCAACAGCGGCGGCGGCAACCCACGGGTCAGTGATCCCATGTCAGGCTGGTTGCGGCCACCCACTACAGTGGTGCTCAAGCGTTATGTGATCATTGTATTTTACCGCCTGGCGGCAGCGGCAGCGGCGGTGGCGGCGGCGGCGGTGGCGGCAGCAGCGGCGGCGGCGGCAGCGGCGACGGCAGCAGCGGCGGGGGCAGTGCTCACAGGTCACAACAGTACAGAGGCAACAGCAAACATGTGCGAGACGACGGCGTTGTGCAAACATGCAGCTACGCAGATACATGCCCAGAGGCGCGCTTCGCCTCGACTAAAGCGCTTTCGGCTTTGCCTGTGGGGTGTGCAACGCGATGCATCGTGTTCAGCGCACAGCGGGTTCATGAGCACTGCTGTCTGTTCAAACAAGGCCGTGGTGGCGGCGACGGCGGCAGCGGTGATGCAACGGTCAGTGCTAGAATGGCAGCGGTCACCTGCTACAGTAGCCACTGTGCTATCAAGCGCATTCAGTAGATGATCTTTGCGCTCACCACCGGTGCTTATGGAGGGTATTGATAGAAGTTCAGCATGGGGGAGAGCGTCTCTGAGGCAGCGAATACATGCCTGTCTCAGGGGGTCCCCGCAGCCATGCGGCTGCAAGCCCTGATGTTGAGGTTGATTGCTGTGCAGTTTTCGATACTGATCATGTGATCCAGAGGCACGGCGTTCTATGCACCTCAGGGACAACACCGCGGGCCGCCAGCAGCAGCAGCAGCGAATGGCGCATCGTGCACGTGAATGGAAAGCATCGTGGAGTTGAAGTTGCCGTGCTGATGCAGGGCCAGGGGGCTACGGTACTGAGATGCAACATTGGGAACAACGCAGGCGGTTTCCACTGCAGATACCTGAATGCGCTCGCGCGTGCCGGCAGTTGCAAGACACGCGCAATGTGCAGGCGCATGGCTGCGAGCACGTACCATAAGACAATGTTGTCAATGCAGGGGCTGGGGTAGGGCCGTGAGCTACCGCGGGTGGGCGACGAGTGTGGTTCTGGCACACCGCAATGGTACTTCAAGTCAAACTTGAAGTTACAGCAGGGAAGAAGTGTACATCGGGGTCGACGTGGCCGACCTCCAGCAGGGGCACCGCGGTGCGCTCCACGCGGCGGCAGACGACGCGCGCAACGTGCAGGCAATGAGCGGATACTTCAAGTTGAAGATACAGTTACAGCAGAGAAGAAGCGTACCTCAGGGTCAACGTGGCCGGCCTCCAGCAGCGGCACCACGGTGCGTTCCACGCGGCAGCAGACGACGCGCGCGACGTGCAGGCGCGGTGGCAATGATAGTTGGAGTTGAAGTGGAAGTTACAGCAGGGAAGAAGTGTACCTCCGGGTCGACGTGGCCGGCCTCCAGCAGCGGCACCACGGTGCGCTCGGCGCGGCGGCAGACGACGCGCGCAACGTGCAGGTGCGTGGCAGCGAGCAGATACTCCAAGTTGAGGTTACAGATGCAGCCTGCTGCAAATAAGTATATACTTTCAAGTACTTCCAAGTATTTATAAGCGCACCTCGGGGTCAACGTGGCCGGCCTCTAGCAGCGGCACCACGGTGCGCTCCGCGCGGCGGCAGACGACGCGCGCTATGTGCAGGTGCGTGGCGGCGAGCCCGCCGCTCGGCAGGATGAACGTCTTGAGCTTCGGCAGCTGCGGCGGCGGCGCAAGGGGCAGGCAAAGGGGACAGCGCAGCAGTCGTTGAGGCGGGCTAGCAGACTGCCTTCGCGCTTGCAGTGCGGTCATATTGTTCTGCAAGCACCATTTCAAGTGGTACCGTTCTTATGGGGGCTTCATATTTTGTATAGCAAGCTCAAGGTACCGCATTGTTGTGATGGCACCGCTTCGCAGAACGAACGGCCAAGCATGAACGATGCCGCAGCAGAGTTGGCATATGAGGCTACTTTGCAGCACCCTCAAGTCCCGGGGCACTGCCGCTGTTGTAAGTGCGTGGCAAGCGTTGAAGCCGCTATTGCACACAGTGCTTCCCTATGTATCCACACGCGCGCGTGAAAGTCATAAACACTGTTGCAAAGACAGGGCAGCGACAATGCAGCGGCGCGCCGCCTGTGAATTGAGCTCGTTGGTCGCGCACTCGAGCTCCAGACACCATGGGCGAACGCCGTCTTGCGATTGTGACGTCGCTACGCTTTTCACACAGCGGCAATGACGCCGCTGTTGCACACACTACGCTAGGTACACCTACAACATGAACAAAGCGGCGCGTCACTGTTGAACCAATCTCATGAACGGCGCGTGCCAGCGTAACGGCAAGGACCGTATGGCACGCCGTTCTGCAAGCTTTGCGTCACTGCGCTGGTCGCTGCATACGAGTGCAAAATAGATGTACATACATAACACAATAGTACATAGAAGTACCTTTCAATGAACATAAATGCACCTTTGAATCGAGTTAATCGCTGGCGCACTCGAGCTCCATGGTGCACGCCGCCGGGAACACCGTTTTTGCGAGCTTGACGTTGCTGCTCTGATCGCGCGGCGTGGCAGATTAACCGCCGCTGCACACGATTGCAAAGGTATACGTGAACACCATTGTTCACAAGTAAATGGTCTATAACATTAATCATTGCACCTTTGAATCCAGTTCATCGATGGCGTACTCGAGCTCCATGGTGCACGCCGCGGGGAACGCCGTCTTGGCGAGCTTGACATCGCTGCTCTGGTCGCGCGGCGTGGCGACACGACTGTGAAGCACATATTGAAGTATATAGAAGTTTATGTGAACATCGCTGCAGCTGAATTCACCTTTGAGTCGAGTTCATCGATGGCGCACTCAAGCTCCATGGTGCACGCCGCGGGGAACACCGTTTTTGCAAGCTTGATGTCATTGCTTTGGTTGCGCGGCGTGGCGATGGCGGCGCCCACGTCTAGCAGGCGGCTCTGAATGTCCTCCAGCAGCAGCTCCAGGCCGTTGCCGGCCATCAGGCAGTACTGACGCGCAACGCCTGCGTGCGCGCGCGTGGCGTGAATCTGACTCTCAGCGCATGAATGCGTGACTCCGTTCCATTCATAAATGTGGCGTGCTGCTCGGGCGTAAAAAAAACTCGAGTCATCGTCAGCATCATGCACGCTACGGGACTCAGTTCATGTTGGTGTGCGCTCTGAATGTCCTCCAGGAGGGGCAGCTCCAGGCCGTTGCCGGCCATTCAGGCAGTACTGCTGCGCCGCGCCTGCACGCTCGCGAGGTAATCCATGCATTGACACAAACGGAGGCACGGCTCATGGGCGCGCCATCCAGGTGACGGGTGACCGTGATGAGCACTGCTGCGCCTTGCGGCGAGTCATTCCCAGCATGCGCACTGCGGAATCCAATGCCTGATTCCACTTATCGAAGTTGTGCGCACGATGGTGCCAAAAAATTCAGGGCTGTTATCGCCTTATCAGGCAGTATGGCCGCGCCATGCCTGCGCAGGCGCAGCTTTGCGATCTGGTGCACGGCGGGCCGAGAACCGAATGCTTGAGTGTGATGCCCGCTTGTGCCCCTAAGAACAAGCTCTGAATATGGGTGTGACTGCGCACTGCAGCAGCATATTGGGCGGCAGGCATCCCAACAAGAGCAGTGGTGCGGTATGAACGTGGTACAGCTGCACTTTTCCTGACTGCGCCTTTGCTCTGATTCCGTCCACCGTCACAGAAAGGCTGGTGCATAATCTGATATTGGTGTGCAAAGTTGGGGCTTACCGATTGGACACTTGATTGCACAGCATTCGATTGCATGACACAAGTGTCAACCCAGTGCTACACGGTGTATTGACAACTTTTGACTCAACACAAACTGCAGGCAGGCAGCAGCAGCCGCGCACCTGTCACACTATTCAGCTCGTCCGTCACTCCGATGGCATGGAACGTCGGATCCGCTTTGCTCCTCCTCTCCCCACTAAACAGAGAGCTCGATCCCTTATCACCAGTCCTCGTGTACAGCAGAGACTTCTTCAATCTCGTCTCTCGCCTCCTGCTCACGATATCCTTGAAGGTGAACGGGGACTCCGGCGGCACGCCTGGTGTGTTGCTAAGAGCGCGGACCCAGTATGACGCTGCGCCCCGCTGCGCAGGGTGCGCCACTGAGGGCGCCCTGCTCACGGCCGTCGCAACGGTCCTCCGCCACATCTGCTGCTGCTGTCTCTGAGGTGCGTCAAGATACGATCTTTCAAAAAACGGGTTCATCGGCGGCAGTGCGCCAAGGATCGGTGAAAACTTTTTGGACGTGTGTACACACGGCGGGCCTGTCACCTTTGTGCCAGCCAGCTGATAGCAGACAGAATGGCGCCAAAGAGGACCAGGTCCAGTGATGTTGGAGCCGGCGCTGAGCAGGGGCCCGGCAAGCGCAGACACTCCTCCGCAGGTGACACACTTGATGCTGAAGTTTGCATGTCCTGCGTGAACGAAGTCTCGCAGACAGTGATACGAGGCTGAGCTTGCTGTGGTGATTGCTGTAGCCCTATTGAGGGCAACTGAGCTTGCCTGCTGCGATATGACAGGGTGTCACATATTCTTTCAGCTCACTGGGAGAGTGCATGCTTTCGCTCTTGTTGCTGCTGCCCGAACAGCATGTGCATGTTCAGGTGTTCGTCACAACTTTATTCTTGTATATGTGTAATCGCCTCGCCAGCGTCACCACAATGTATTGCAGGCCCCAGCGTTGTTGGGGCCTACCATAAGAGGACAGTTGAAGTAGTCCTGCTGCGTGCCTTGATTATCGCATGCATCGTATTGCATGCAATGCAAATGTTCCTCGTCCTCCCCCTCTCTGCTTGCACTCAGTGCTTTCTTTTGAACACGCCTCGCCTCATTGCACCTCGATATCCACTGCAGCAGCCGGCGCCGGCGGCCCGGCGCGCGCGGACTCCCCCGCCCTGCGCACCCGCAGCCGCACGCCATCGCCGGCGCCCCCGCCGCTATCCGCCGCGCAACCGCCGCCGCACAACGGCGCGGTCCCCGCGCCGCGCGCGCCCTCTCCCGCGCGTGCGCGCGTGCTAGCGGCGCCGCTGCCGCTGCGCGCAACAGCAGCGCCGCACAGCAGCAGCAGCAGCGGCGGCGGCGGCGGCCGCGCAGCAGCGCTCGGCGGCATGCTGGACGCCGCCGCCGCCGCCGCGACGAGCGTCAGAGACGCCGCGGCGGCGGCGGCGCAGGGGGGCGGCGGCGCGGCGGCGGCGTGGACGGCGGCGGCGGCGGCGGCGCCCGCGGCAGCGGTCCAGGTCATCGCAGCGGCGGCGGAGGTGGTAGTGTCGCCGGCGGCGGCGGTGGGGAGGGGCGGCGTGCGAGCGAGCACGCCAATCGCGGCGCCGCCGCCGGCGGGTGCGGTGGCGGCGCGGCAGGCCGTCAGCAACGGCAGCAGCGCCGGCGCTGGCGGCGTTCAGAGACTGGGGGTGCAGCAGGCGGCGGCGGCGGCGCGCGCGCAGTCAGCGCTGGCGGAGCCGGCGAAGGCGGCGGCGGCGGCGGCAGCGCGGCAGCAGCGGCAGTTGCGGCAGCCTGCGGAGGCAGCGGCCGGGGCGCGTGCGCTGCCTCCGCCGCACCCTGCTGCCGCTGCTGCTGCTGCGGGCGGAGGCGGTGGCAGCGCGCAACCGCCGCTGCAGCCGCAGCTGCGGCGGCGGATACGGCGGCCGTCGCGCGCGGCGCAGGAGGAGGAGGACCTGAGCGGCAGGGGTAAGTAAGCCTTGTACGTGGTGTGCTTATGCATACCTACTTCTGTAAGACAGTCTGGCGATCTCAACCTTGTGCTATGGGTCTGGGATGCCTGCGCCGGTGCACTGGTGTCAAGGCAAGCACTGGACAGTTGACCTGAACTTATTACCCCTCAATCCAGATTCGACGCTGCGGCTGTCCCTTTTGTTGCCAACCACGTCGTGGGAACGCATCAAAACAGCAGACGCGCGCGCTCGTACGTGTGTGTATTTGTGTGTGTGTGGGGGGGGAGCGGTTGAGGTCATTGGGATTGCTGCGGCGATGCACTGGTTCAGGTGTAGTGACGCAGAAGGACGGCGGCTTTGTGCAGCGCTCGTTTCGCGACAAGTGGCGGATGTGCAGCAGCGCGCGGCCCGCGCACCGGCCGCGTGCTGCAGCGCTCCGCAGCAGCAATGGAACAGCTGACGCGCGCAGAGGCGCCGTCCGGCTGGCCTGGCTCTGCATACATAGTTCAATCACCACGCCACCAATATCTCGCCAAGGTCACTGCGGTGATTTGTGATATCTGAGGATGATGCGCTGTAACTTCAACAGTTCGACGTGCGAGAGAGCGCATCCGCCGCCGCGTCGCCGTATTGCCGCAGCCGCAGAGTCGAGCGTGCCCCGGTGCTGTGTGCGTGGGCCCCAACTCACGTGTGCTTCAGAGGTCTTCCCCCGGGGCTGTCGGCGCTTAGCGTTTCTCTTCTGTCCCCCTGCACATCATCTCAGCAAAGACACGTCCTTCACGCAGCAGCATTCGCCGTGAACATCTTATATTCGTAGCGCCGACACTTTGTGCCATGTCCCTTGCAGCAGTTACAACAGTTACATGAGTGCCACGCCGGAACTGCCACACCGCATGGCACTGGTGCACCTGAGACCCGAGTGTACTGTGCATGTACCCCGTTAAGTAGGGTTAGGTTAGGGTTCAAGTGAGAATTACATCTCATCCACACCAGCACGTCAGATCCTGTCCCTACCATTACCCAGCGAAATCTGCGCCATGCGCCACGACCCCCCCCCCATCGTTTCTTTAGATTATTGCAGCAGCAGCAGCAGCAGCAGCAGCAGCAGCAGCCCAACGCGCGCACCCAGCCTACTGCACGCATCGTATTCCCCTAGACATGTCAGATCGTCTCCCAGGACCTCGCGCCAGCGGACACAACCAGCGGAGCTGACGCCACACGCGCCGCGATGCCTCGTCACTGCTCTCGATCCCCGCCGCCGCCGCCGCAGCAGCAGCAGCGCGGCGCAGCAGCGCTCGTCTGCTTCTAACCCTAACTCTGACGTTAACCCTAAACCTGCGATGCCTCGTCATCGCTCTCAATCCCCGCAGCAGCAGCAGCAGCGACGCGGCAGCGCTCGTGGCCGGGCGGCACCGCGCCCCCGCTGCTGGAGCGCGCCGTCGCACTGGCACAGCGCTCAGCGCTGGCGCTGCTCACGGGGCTGTGCGCGCTGACGGCGGCGGCCATCGCTGGCAGCGCCATCATGCGGGTGAGAGTACGGCAACAGTACAGTAGTACTGTACAGTACAGAAGTACAAGTAGTACAGTACGATACAGTCCGCCAGCCTCAGCTGTGGTTCAGCGTTGCGCACGCTGTGACGGCGGCCATCGCCGGCAGCGCTATTTTGAGGGTGAGAGTACAGCAGCAGTACAGTAGTACAGTACAGTACAGTAGTGCGCAACGCTCCGCTCTGGCGCTGCTCACGGGGCTGTGCGCGCTGACGGCGGCAGCCATTGTTGGCAGCGCCATCATGAGGGTGAGGTACAGCAACAGTACAGTGCAGTACAGTACAGTACAGTAGAACAGTGCGTCAGCGCTCCGCGGTGCCGCTGCTCGTGGGGTTGCGCGGGCTGACGGCGGCGGCCATTGCCATCATGAGGGTGAGATACCAGCAACAATACAGTAGTACAGTACAGAAGTACAGTACAGTATGTCAGCGCTCAGCCATTGCCGCCACCGTCCTCGTGAGCGATGGTACATAGTACAGAGGGGTGAAGTGCGCGTGTGCGTATTTTGCAAGTACTGCAGTGGGCACAACTGCATACTTCAAGTTCGGGCGATGCTGCACAGCACTGCTGCATGCAACGTGCAGCGGCGTCGTCGGGCCGCGCGCGGCGGCGGTAGCAGCCTTCCACGACAGCGCCATTGTGATGAAAGGTGTGGGTTACTACAACGATATATGCGCGTGCGCTGCCTTGTACGGAACCAGGTGCTTCATGATGTACAATGTGTTTTGGGCGCTTTGCTGAGCGAGTGCGGCCGCTTTGTGGATGTGCACGCACGCGCAGAGGTGTGTCCTGCAATGTTATTAGGCAGGCATGAGTGCTCATGCCCGGACAAGCCCTATGCCATGCACCCATCTCACTGCAACAATCGTAGATAGTCACTCATAGTTGAATTAAAGTTCGAAGTTTAAATGCATCAATAATTTACAGATGGAAACAAATCAAAAGATCGTAGAGCTCTAGGTGACAAGGTGTGGTTAGCCTACATGTTCTGCGGAGCACTTCACATGCTGGCGTGGCAGCCGCGCTAGTCGCGCTGTATGAGTCGCTGCGGACGCCGCACCCGCGCAGCGGCCGTGGCGCTGACGGCACTGTCAGTGGCCAAAAGACTCAGCATTGGAAGCAGCATGTTGTCATTGACACATGGGCGCAGAGTCGTTGCATCATGTGAGCTGCACTGTCCTCCCACGTACCACAACTGCCCTCTGTTTAGAATTGTGCTGACTGGCGTATGAATGTATGTATGTCACCTCCTGACGTATGTATGTCGCCTCGTGACCGCGCCAGGCCACGGCGCGCGCGCCGCCGCCGCCCGCCGCGGAGCAGGCGCGGCTGCAGCCGCTGCTGGCGCACTTCTCGCAGCACCCAAAGGTAGGCATGTATGTGGGCGCTTCCACCCTAACCCTAAACCCTAGGGGCGCACTTCTCGCAGCACCCGAAGGTACATAGGCATGTAGGCGCTCTAACCCTAACTCAACACCCTAAGGGCGCACTTCTCGCAGCACCCAAAGGCAGGCCCGCGTCGCCGCGGCCGCTGCTGCTGTGTCACTGCCCGGAGCTTACAGCGAGCGCTAGTAGAGCTCCGCTGCTGTTTGTTTGCATCAGGTTCTCAGCAACACTGGCCTTGACTTGGGCCGCTGTCTAAACCCAACCGTACAGTAGCACGCCGGCCAGGTCAAAACTGGCAGACGCTCATAAAGTTGAGCGCCACACCTGATTGCATGAACCGCTGATGTCAGCTTGCGCAGGCGGTTGTGTGCCTAATTTTGACCAAATTTTGACTAGCGAGGAGCCAGTGCTGTAGTAAGCTCGGCTTTTCGGGTGAGGGTTACAATAAGGATTAGGGTTAGAGTCAAGACCCTACGCCATCACCACGAGCACCTGGATCGCTCACCACCATTTGTTCTGTGTCTCCTGTGGTTCATCGTCACCATCCTAGCTTATGCTGTGGCCTTGGGTCCATTTGGGGTTTTTAACTGCTCCAGCCCTGTCAAGCTCGCCTTGCACCAGACTCAATGCCTTTTGCTATCACCACCAACTCTACTTATCATCACTGACGACCATTTTTTCTTGTGGTTATTGTCATGATCACAGCTTGTGCAAGCGGTGGCAGCACTACAGGCTCTGTTCAGATCACTCCACGCAATGAATTTCTGTGTTTATCGTCATCATTGCAGCTTGTGCAAGCGGGGACAGTACTAGACGCTCTACCTCTGATCACCCACCATTACTTGTTCTGTGTTGACTGTGATTTATCGTCATGATCACAGCTTGTGCAAGCAGTGGCGGCACTACAAGCTCTACTTGATTACTCCACACCATTTATTTTGTGTCGTCATAATGACGGCTTGTGCAACCGGCAGCAGCACTACAAGCTCTACTCAATCACTCATCACCATTTCTATCTGTGTTTATGATAAACATCATGATGACAGCTTGTGCAAGCGGTGGCAGCGCTCCGCGCCCAGGCCGACCAGCTGGCGGAGCTCGAAGAGGAGCGCGCCAACATCACAGACAGGTGAATAACTACAGTAAACTGTACTTTTAGTTAAATCTCGCTCAGGGCACAAAAAAGCCCAGATTTGATATCAAAGCTTGTGGTTTACGTGTCATGTGTAAACTGTTGAAGTATTTATTTCTTCTGCTGCTTTGAAGTACCTTGGCTTGCATGCTTTTTACTTCAAGTGAGGTTCAAAGTCGCTCACAGGTGCTGCGCTATAGGAGCGCGGAAATGCTATCCTATGTCATTTGAACTTCTGCCTGTTGAAGCAGCAGTTCGTTGCATGTTGTGCTGACCGCCTGTTGGCTATGTCGTGTCATGCCTCGTAAACAAGGTTTTGTCCTGCCGTCCACCAATGTGTTCCTTGCTTGGAACACGTACGAAGGCACCGCCTGCATTGTCGCTGTGGACAGAAATGGATGCGTGATTGACAGCGCATGATCGGCCACTGCTTTATTTTCAACATGAACCAGCTTCACCGCCACTTGCGGCTGCACCGCGCAGTCAGCCGTGGTTGGGTTGACCCTAACCCTAACTCTAACCGTAATCCTAACGCCCTCCCTCATTTCGCCCTCACGACACACATGGTAAACTAAACTGCTCGTTGCATGTTGTGCTGACCGCCTGTTGGCTATGTCGTGTCATGCCTCGTAAACAAGGTTTTGTCCTGCCGTCCACCAATGTGTTCCTTGCTTGGAACACGTACGAAGGCACCGCCTGCATTGTCGCTGTGGACAGAAATGGATGCGTGATTGACAGCGCATGATCGGCCACTGCCTTATTTTCAACATGAACCAGCTTCACCGCCACTTGCGGCTGCACCGCGCAGTCAGCCGTGGTTGGGTTGACCCTAACCCTAACTCTAACCGTAATCCTAACGCCCTCCCTCATTTCGCCCTCACGACGCACATGGTAAACTGAGCTGCACCCTCTCACGCGCGGCGTGTTCATGATTGCATTTTCGTTGTCATGGATTTGTGTTCATGAATTCGTGCCTTCAGGGTGGCGCGCATGCGCGGCGTGCTGCACGACGTCGCGCAGCTCCTGGCGTCCTCTCACACGTGGCGTGTTCATGAACTCACTTTCATTTTCATGAATTCATGTTCATGAATTTGTGCCTCCAGGGTGGCGCGCATGCGCGGCGCGCTGCACGACGACGCGCAGCTGCTGGCGGCGCTGGCAGAGCCCGAGGAGCGCGCCGCAGCGGCAGCAGATGAGGCGCGCATGGCGCCAGAAGACGCGGACAGAGCAGTGGAGGCGCTGCGTGCAGAGCTGGAGTCGATGGTAATTCATCAAAACTAATTGACGATTGTTCTGCATCCATGTATATATACTGAAGTTTGCGCTCTGTACGACGTACATTGTGTTCAACATCAGCGGTGGCAAAGAACAACGAAGCGGACGGAGCTGTCCAGGCGCTGCGTGCAGAGCTGGACTCAGTGGTATGTAACAGTTCTACATCCACATATATGTGTGTGGACTATATGAACTTCAGCATACACATAGTGCAATGTATACTTGTGCAACGTCGACAGAGCGCATCACATGGTTTGCAGGTGGGTAAAAACCGCAGACGCGGCGGAGGCGCTGCGTGCAGAACTGGAGTCAATGGTGACAGTTCTACATGTCCACATGTATTTATGTATAGAGTGTATATACTTCAGAGAACACCATGTATGATGTATGCCGGTTTTCAACATGGACAGCGTGCACCACACGGTCTGCAAATCGTAGGGAAGACGCGGACGGAGCGGCCGAGGCGCTGCGTGCAGAGCTGGAGTCAACGATAACGATTCTGAATCCATGTACTTGTACTGTACGACGCATGCGTGCATGCAACATCAGCAGCGGTGAGAAACACAAAGGCGCGGACGGAGCGGTCCACGCACTGCGTGCAGAGCTGGAACGAATGGCAACAGTTCTGCATATATTATTCCGTATATGCATATATTATTTCCGTATATACACATCAGTAGACACTCTGTACGATGTATACTTGCAGTCAACATTGACTGTTTGCGGATTGTAGAAAACAAAGGTGCTGCCGTGCGAAGCAAAGAAAGATATCAAAATATCCATGGAGCACGCCCAACGGCGACATCATGCCTGAGAGCCGGCGCGCTGATGCGGCGCGTTCACTCTCTGGAGGCAACTGTGTTCCTAGCGGAATAAGATAATGCAAGTCGCACGCAAATCGACTGGCATGCAACAGCACCACATGACTGCGGTGACTGTCATGCCAATCTCAGACCGGTTCGCTGGTCAAGTCCATTGCAAAGATATTATTCACGCGGCGTAATTAGCGCATCTGCGCATGACCCCCCCCCAAATCCCCCTTCCCGCAGCCCAAGGCCGCGCAGGGCGCGATCCTCACCGCTACAGTGCACTTACTTAAATATCATTTGATGTGAAGATGTTTCAACACCAACTTGATTATTAAAACTATGCAAATACATGAAATCAACCGACCAGAACTGACGCATTTGCACATGTGCCCCCCCCCCCCTCCTCCCCCCAGTCCAAGGTCGCGCAGGGCGCGCTCCTCACCGCTCAGCGCACTAATTACAAAACTTCAATGTAACAATGTTTCAACAAACCTCTTGATTCTGCTGATAAATGTCAACAACCAATCAGAACTGACGCATTTGCACATCTGCCCCCCCCCCCCCCCCCCCCCCCAAATCCCCCCAACCCCCAGTCCAAGGTCGCGCAGGGCGCGCGCGATTCTACGCGCGAGGCGCTCCTCACCGCCGCCGCGCACACCAGCGGCAACCTGTCGCGGCTCGCCTCGCAGCTGGGCCGGCTGTCCATGGACGCGGGGCCCGCCGCACCGCTGCGCACGTGGCAGCAGGTGAGGCAACAGTGGTCACAACCATGCAATCCTTCACAGTCACAGATGTGTAATCTCTTACAGCTGCGTGCAGCTGGGACGGCTGTCCATGGACGCCGGGCCCGCCGCAGCGCTGCGCACGTGGCAGCAATGCTCAGCACCATGAATGTCAAGAAAATTTCCTTCGCAGCTCGCAGCTACAACTCTTGACAGCTGTGTGCACTACTTCAGATACTACAATTTTTTTCAAAGTATGCAGCTCAGCGGTGTGCCGGCTGTCCATGGACGCAGGGCCCGTTGCAGCGCTCCGCACGTTGCAGCAGGCGAGGCAGCAGTGCTCAGCACCATCATAAAATACTTCACAGCTGCAATTCTTCACAGTGTATTACAGCTGTAATCCTTTACAGCTGCAAGATGCCTGCTGGGCAGCCTGTCGATGGATGCCGGGCCCGTCGCAGCGCTGCTCCTTTAGCAGCAGGTGAGGCAGCGCTGCTCGGCACCATGAATTCACAGCCGTGCGCAGCTGGGCCCGCGTGTCCATTGGTGGACAGGCTGCCTCACCGCGCAGCCCCATAAATTCCCAGCTGTGTGCAGCAGGGACGCATATTTACGGACGCCGGGCCCGCTGGTTGAGCGTTGCGGACATGGCAGCAGATATGCAGCAGTGCTCAGCTCACACCACATTTTGCCGTTTTTGTTGAAGTGCGAAGGGGTACCCTCTGTGTGAGGGGGGATGCAACGGGGGGACGCTGCATGGGGCTTCGGCGCGGGCACTCCAGCTTTCATTCTAACCCTAACCTAACCCTAAACCTAACCGTAACCCTGACCCTAATCCCGGGCCTCACAGACAGGGCACCGGTGCAGCCGCTAGCTCGGTGCTGCCTGTTAACCATGCGTTGAGAGGCCGCCGCTGTGCTACTTGGTAGCGCGCTCTCACATAGTGCATGTCTCTCAAGTACGAACATGAGGCTAACCCTAACCCCAACCCTTACCCTACCCCTTTCTCTTGCCCCAACCCCAACACCAAGGCGCACACCCGGAAAGTGCGCGCTGGCTGCGGAGCACTGTTTCACCCTGCACTGTACACGTCGCGTCATTGCGGCGAAGTCAGCGGATGCACGCCCCCCCCCCCCCTACTGTCCGGAGCACGCCCTGTTCTTGCTGCGCACTGTTGTACACCGGATTCTTTGAAGTACAAACGTCAAGTGCATGTGCAGAAGTGTATGCGGCCAAGGTGCATGACTGACCTTTGCAGTGCAGCTTTTTGAGTTGGATGTGCTGATGCGTAAGCATGCCCCCCCTCCTCCCCCCCCCCCTCCCCCTCCTTCCCTTCGTCAAGTTGTTGTGCTGATACGAAAGCATGCGTCCCCCCCCCCCCCCCGCCCCCTTGCAACTTCCCCCGCTGCAGGCCATCGAGGCCACCGGCCAAGACGTGGAGGATGCCGCCAACAGCATAGCGGACCAGTGGGCGGCATCGGCCTCAAAGGTAGGTTAGAATTAGGGCTACTTGCGAAGGTTGACATTAGGGCTCAGGCGAAAGTGAGGGCTAGGTTTTGGGTGATGGGGTGGGATGACAGCTAGGGATAATCATAGCGGACCAGTGGGCGGCATCGGCCTCAAAGGTAGGTTAGGGTTAGGGCTAGTTGCGAGGGTTGAAATCAGGGTCGGGCTAGAGTGAGGGTCAGGTTTGGTAATGGGGTATGATGACAGCTAGGGTTAATCATAGCGGACCAGCCGGCGGCATCGGCCTCAAAGGTAGGTCAGGATCAGTGCTACGGTTAGGGTGAGGGTGAGGGCGAGGGTGGAGACTGTGGGTTGGCTTAGAGTGAGGGCTAGGCTTTGGGTGGTGGGATAGGATGACAGCTCGGCACCATAGCGGACCAGTGGGTGGCATCGGCCGCAAAGGTAGGTCAGGTTACGACTAAAGTTAGGATGAAGAATTTGTTAAAATGAGCACTGTGTGCCAAGTTGCACTTGAAGTAGCGCACGTGACATTGGCGTTTTTTGTATTCGCCAGTTGGACTTTTGTTGCATGGTCGACTCAGCAATCCTGAGCTGGCATGCTTCCTCGCCACGGCGATCCGCGTGACGTCAATGTTGCAACGAATAAGGGTAAAGGTTAGGGTACGAACCAGTGCTGGTGGCAAGTTAGAGCGCGGGTTGGAGTGCGGCCTAGGTTTTGAGTGAGGGGATAAATTAGGGTTGGGGCTAGAGCCACAACCTCCAGCATGAAGTCAGCACTGAGCCCACACTAACCTGACGCGAGCGCGCGTGCCTCGCTTCACAGGTCACGCGCGCGCGCCTCACGGAACTGGCCGCAGCGGGAGAGTCAATCGCCGTCATGCTGCAGCGCGCAGACGCGGAGCAGGTGGCGCGCGTCGCGGCGGCGGCGCGCGGCGCGGCGGCGGCGGCGGTGGCGGACCACGCCGCCGCCGCCGTGACGGCGCTCGCCAGCGAGGTATGTTGCGGCACGCTGGCACGTCGCCGTTGCATTTGTTGCCCATCTGCTTTGTATTTGCAGGCTCTCGAATCATTTTGCTGCCGGTTCGGGTTGAATGGCAGCCGTCGCGGCGTGGTTAAGGTCAGGGTTAGGGTTAGCCGCTCGCGTCGCAGTTGTATTCGATGCCTATCGTATCCTCTCGCTGCTGGTTCAGGGGCTGAACGGCAGCGACCGCGGCGTGGTTAGGGTTACAGTTAGGGTTAGCCGCTCATGCGAACGCCATCCTTGTATTCGTCGCCCCGGTGGCGCTCGCCAGCGAAGCGCGCACCGCACTCAAACGCCACGTAATGCATGAGTGTGCATTGCCTGTCCTTGAGGCCAGAGTTAGGCGCCCGCCAGCGAGGCGCGCATCGCACTCAAACGTCATGGAAGGCGCATGCACGTACTTCAAGGTGCACACGTCACAAGCACTCCGGAAGCAGATACTTCAACAGCCCCTTGCACCCACCCACCCCGTGCCTCCACACAGTGACTCAAACAGTCCACGATGAAATCAAAGACACTTCAAGTATAGCACGTTGGAACAACTGCACCTCAATGAAATCTCTGAAATCGCTTGCCTTCCCCCAACCCCGCGCCCCCGCAGCACCCTCCCGCGCCCTCCGGGCTCGCGACGCGGCAGATCGTAGAGGGGGCCATCACGTACCACAAAACACGAAAAAACCTTGCCTTAAACAGCACCACGCCCCCCCTCCCCCCCCCCGCGCCTTCAAAGCGTCATTCCAATAGTCCAAGAGGACAACAAAAACGGATACTCAAAGCATTTACTTTTTTATTACTTCGAAGTATGTAAAAAAAATGTCTTTCTGGATCGCCTGTCTTCCTCACTTCCCCGCCCCCACGCAGCCCCCCCCGGGCTGGTATTGCCAATAGTTCAAGAAGACAAAAGCACAGAAGACAAAGCAATCCTTTCTACTTCATGTTAGAAAAAAATGTATACTTCTATGAATGTTTACCAGGAGTCTTTCTGGATCGCTTGCTTTCCCCCAACTCCCCGCCCCCGCAGGCCCCCCCTGCGCCCTCCGGGCTTGCCACATGGCAGTCTGTGGAGGCGGCAATCACTCACCATAAGGACCTAGCCGCTGCCGCCGCCGCCAAGGGCCCCGATGTGGCAGCGCTCCGCGCCGGCGCGCGCATCGTGCGCGGCGGCGGCCTGACCTCGCCCGACTTTGCGGACTCTGGCGACGCTCCCCTGCTGGACCGGGTGAGTCACTTCAACATGCTGTTTCGAGGGGGGCTGCAATTGTCAGAGTTGTGTCATATTGCTGAGCTTTCGCTCAGGGGGTTGCAAGGGGCCCCAATGAGGCAGCGAGCCGCACCGCGGCGCACGCGTTGTGCGCCGTTGTCGCCGGCCTTTGACTTAGCGGACTCCGGTCAGCAAACGCCGTTGCTGGACACGGGTGAGCAAACTTCAAAATCCTATCGTTGAATGTTGACGTGAGGGATGCGCCCCTCGGGGGCGGCTGCAACTACCCAGCGGCTGTCGGTTGCACGCAGCCTGCGAAGTGTAAGTGCGAATTGTCTTTGTGCGCATGGGAGCAGTACAGACATGTACGACGCCTGCGTGGAGCGCTGACCTCTGCAAGTTATTTGCTTCATGTTTTCCCGTACAGTCAGTCTTTAAACTGTTGGCCTCAGCAATCATGATCAATACACCTACAGTAAATGTCAGTACACTTACTGTACTTCATAAAGCATACATACCCGCCTGTTTGGCTTGCCCCAGCGCTCAGCACACATTGCTCAGCGCGTACGCACCCTCTGGCCGCGCTGACGCCCCCTCTTGCGCAGGCGCTGCACGCGCTGCAGTACCCGGGGCACGAGCTGGGCGCGCCTGCCGAAGCAGTGCTCAGCGAAGGTGCAGGTGAGATCAAGACTCCGAAGTATATCACGTATTTGCCTCTCCCTCATGTCAGTCACATGTATGCGCATCCCCCAATTCATGAATGACCAGCATTCATTCGCGATACAGTATCCGGGGCACGAGCTGGGCTCGCCCGCTGAAGCTGTGCTCAGCGAAGGTGCAGGTGAGATGCACACTGACAGTGCATGCGTATTTGCCTCCCTCATGTAAAACACATGTATGCGCACCCCCATGTTATAGATGAATATCCAGCATCAACACAGTATCCAGGGCACAAAAATGGGGCACAGCGGCTAAAGTAGTGCTCAGCAAAAGTGCAGGTGAGATGCATGCTTTAAAGAATATACGTATTTGCGTCCCTCACTTCAATCATATGTATGCACATTGACCCCACTTTGACAATATTTTTTGAAGTACGCCCAACACATTTGTGGACGATGCAGTAACTGGGGCACGAGCTGGGCGTAACGGCTGAAGCAGTGCTCCGAGAAGGCGCAGGCGAGACGTGCATGCCTGCATCAGCGCAAGCACATGTACACCTAGCCCCCTGGTCACTGCGCAGCAGTGGTGGCGTCATTTCACCAATGTGGGCCCTGCGCACGCGGGCGCCGGCGCGTTGCATGCAGCGCACATTTTGCCAAACACTGACTATGGATGGCCAAACGCTCGTTTCCTGACACAATCTGCCTTGGATGACGACACAACTACACGGTCGTCACGAGCAAACGCAGGTGCGCGCGCCAAACTTCAACCCTTTCTTTGCTGAGCCCACACCGTCGGCTCCCTCCCGGACACTGCCACGCCAGCCCCGCTGCGCATCTCCAGGGACGTCAGCCCGAATACACGTCAATCCATGTGACTGTGTCCTTGCTTTTGTCGTTGTCACGCGTCAGGCGGCGCGCCGACACCCCGCTGCCGAGCCATCGGCTGGCTCCGCTTAGGTCTAGGGTTAGGGTTAGGGTTACCGTTATCCCACATCCACATTGAGGTCAGCCCTCACGAACGGCGTTCCATGACATGACAACGTGCTTCTTGTGTGTCACGCGGCAGGCGGCGCACACGACAAGCGCTGCTGGGCCGTGCGCGGCGACAGCGGGAGCGTCACCGTGCGGCTCGCGCGCCCCACCGCGCCGGAGGCCATCGCCATCGAGCACAGCGCGCTCGCGCTGCGCGTGGCGCGAGGGCACGCGCCAAATGACATCAGGGTGAGCGCGACTTCGTGTTTCATTGTGCCTTTTGCTGTGCACCGTCCCGTTAGAGGTCGACGCCAAGGTGGCCACTTCTTGTTTGTTCTGTGCCTGTTGCTGTGCACCGTCGGCGGTCGACGTCAAGGTGGCACGCGGGCGCGCGCCGAATGACGTCCGGATGAGCGCAACTTCTGGTTTGTTTCCTGTTGATGGAAACGAATCAGAAGATCGTAGAGCTCTAGGTGACAAGGTGCGGTAAGCCGTAAGTGCCCTCCACCGATGCATGTACACCGTCAGAGGTCGACATCAAGCTGGCATGCAGACGCGCCGAATGACATGAGGGTGAGTGCAGTTTTCTCTTCACAAAATTGTGTCTGTTCCCGTACACCGTCAAAGGTCGACAGAAGGCCCAGTCGTGCTCCGTCCCAGCGCGCGCCGCTGCGCAGCAGGCATCAAGCGATCCCGAAGTGACTGCGCGGCCGTACTCTTGGCTGGCAGCGCGAGGGGGATGGACCAGCCTGCTACAGCTGTGCGCGGGTTCGCATCTGGCATCTGACCTTGAAGTTTTTCATGAACTTTGATTTGAAAAAAACGTGTTGAAGTGGAACGCGTCCGCGGCCGTCACGTCACGGCGCCCGCCATGCACCCTCATAGTGTACTGCCTTCGCTGACCGCATTCAAATTTAGGTACTTCAACATGTAGAAATTTCAATTTCCAAATCAAGCTTCTTGGTGGGGGAGGATTACCATGTGATTGTTTATTCATAGCCCTGGGACATCAGTCGATTGCCGACACAGTTCACAACTGGCATAAGAAACAATACTCCGAAGTATATAATTTCAGGCCATTGCAGCCACTAATTAACAACTGAGCATCTCACTGCCGCCGCCTCTGCCGCCGCCTGCCGCCGCAGGTGGACGGCTGGGAAACCGACCCCCTGAGCCCCCACGCGCGCCCCGCAGTGCTGCTCGAGGGCGCGCACTTCGACGCGCGCGGGCCCCCCCTGCAGACCTTCCCCCTCACGCCCCCCCAGCCGGGGCGCGCGTACACGCACGTCACGCTCTACTTTGACTCGAACCACGGCGCGCACGACTACACGTGCCTGTACCGGCTGCGCGTGTACGGCGCCGCCGCCGCCGCCGCGCAGCACGGCGGCGGCGGCGGCGGCGCCGGTGGCGATGCGTACGATGCGGCCGACGCGTGGGGGACGGACGAGGGTGCGGAGGAGGAGGAGGACGAGAACTGAGTCAGAGTCGGAGTTTGCTACACGTGCCTGTATCGGCTGCGTGTGCACGGCGCCGCCGCTGCTGCGCAGCACGGCAGCAGCGGCAGCGGCGGCGGCGGCGGCGCGCCCTCCGGCTGGGGCGGCGGCGCCGGTGGCGATGTATACGCCGTTGACGCGTGGGGGACGGACGAGGGTGCGGAGGAGGAGGACGAGGACTGAGTCTGAGGCAAAGTCTGAGTGGAGCGTCGCCTGTCGCCGCAAGCAGTGGGCGCAGCGCAGCGTCTGCCGCTGCCGCCTAGCGGGGATGTCATTTACGCATGCCTGTCGTGGGCGTAGGCCTTCACGACATCGTGGTAACGAGTGCGCGCGCTCGCCCCGGGGGGCATTGGTGCGGGCGGGGGATGCATCCCCCCCTTGCGGCCGCGGCACCTGTCAGTGTGCGCGCCTGTGTGCAGGGCGCAATGCCGGTGGTGAGCACAGCGTGCCTTGCAGCAGCACGCCCCCCCTGCAGCTTCGCGCATCAGCCAGAGGCATGTCGCGCCGTCGCAGCTGCCACCTTCCAGTGGTCACCACCATGGCCGTCTGCTCATTCATCCATCCAATCTATGTTGAGTATATGTGGTGCATGTGCACGTACTTGCTCGAAGCGCACGCTGTGAATCCGCCAACGCCCGTGTATGGGGAAGCGCAGGGGGGTTAGTACCTGTTAGTTCGTGCACGCTTCCATGTCGTGATCATACAAACACAGAGGTGTCACAAAGCCGGCTTTCGCTCCTGCTTACATTCTAATGCAAACCCAACGCATGAAAAGCTCTGCTTGTCTTTCTGGCTGCGTTTTCTTGCTGCCGCTTGATTGACGATGATGCTGTGTTTTGTGTGTGTATGTGTGTGTTGCATTCCGCCACGCCCTCGCGTGTGACGGCGACAAGTCATCGCATTGCTCCATCGCGTTTGCTTCTCATTGCTTCGTATGTGCTTCTGACATGCAACAGGACAACGGAAAGAGCGCGGCAGACACCCTTACATTGCCGCGGCGTTGACGGCGTTGTGCACACGACTGGCAGTGACCCGTCTGTGAAGCCATGTAGGCGACTGACTGCAACCCTCTCTGCAGGCAGTGACGCAGCGGAGTTGGACACGCCTCTGTTTTCTAGGGTTCCCTGTCAGTCAACATCTGAGCAAACTGTCAGTGTGCAGGCAATTCACGGTGTCATCAGTGTCATCTGCAGGGACATTGCAAAAGGCTGCATGCAGACTTTGAAGTATGTGAATGTATGCGCACTACATGTGCATACTTGGGTGATCCAGAGATCACTGCTCTCCGAGCTCGTGATGTGTGTAGGAAAAGGTGGCCACCACCACATAGAGCGCACGCGCCCCCTCTTTGAAGTCCTCAAGAGCGCTGAAGTTCAACTGCTCAATCCGCCGCGCAGCAGCGCGCGGCGCGCTGTCGCGAACCTGCTCACCGCGGAGGGCGCGGCGGCGCTGCGCGCGAACGATGGCGGCGCCGCGGCAGCGGGCGTGACGGGGAAATTCGAGTGGTGCCTGAGGCGTGCAGGCGCGTGCGCGGCGCGCAGACTCGCGCAGCGGTGGCGGGAGCGCACCACGCGGGCGCTGCGCACAGCGTACGGCGGCGGCGGCAGCGGCGCGGCGTGATGGCGGTTGGGGCCACGTACGGCAGCGTCGGCGTGCGGCGGTGGTGCCATGTGGGATGGCTGTTGACGGTGTAGTGCTGACGACTGAGTGATGTGTGTGTGGAGCTATGTTTAGGGGATCTCGGGGGGGTGCAGGGCGCAGCTGCGGCGTGTACACTAATGTAGACCAGCGCGCAGGCACGCACCACCACGCGCCGCGCGCACGCCACTAGGTTCAACTTGATGCAGGTAGAATAACCAGAATTCGAAGGCGGTGTGGCAGCTGTGCTCTCCCCCCTGGTGGCGTCGCCTATTGCATGCTGTGGCGCAGCCAGCCTGCACCCGCACCTGGCAATCCTCGCCAGCTTTGAAGTTCACTGCAAACGGGGACGCGCCACTTGAAGTTAGATTACCGTGATGCTCAGGGTGAGCTTGTGTTAAAAAAAAAACCACCTTTTGCTCAAGGCAAAGCGGCGAGTGAGCAATATGAGGTCTGCTGTGGTAGCTGCGGGGGTGGTGGCGATGGCTGCTCACGCCAGTGCATTCGTGCCTACTATGTCTGCACAGCAGGTACGCAGTATACATCATCACATGATATGTTCACGATCTTATCTTCGATCTTTCAGGGATATGCTCCCCGTGCATGTTTTTAGCTGCTGTGTAAGACCTTGCAACATTTGGGGACACGAGCCAATCTCTGTAATGTAGTACAGCGTTTGCTCAAGCACGTGCGCTGCTCCGGCGTAGTTTTGATCTTACTTGCGGCACCTGCGTCAGCAGGATGTCGCCATGACGTACTGCAAGCAGGAAAACCTTGTCGCTTGCTGCCCAGCAGTGCAGGACGTTGTCACTGACGGTCAGGCCGTACAGTAGTAACAGCACGCGCAGCACAGAAACGCTGAAAAAACTCGTCTTAAAACATGACGACGACAACTCAAACGCCTCCCTGAGAGCACTTGCGTTCATGTGCAGCCTCGCTACTGACAATGCACCTTGCTCATAGTGTCTGTTCATACACACGATTCCGACCTATGTGACAAATGAGCAGAAAAAACAACGCTTGCAACAGTAGACAACACTTACAGAACAAACTCGCTGCTCGCCTGAGTATGTACAAAAAGCACACACCACGTTTCAGACGTGAATGGAAGGGAGAACCTGTTTTTCAGTAGACGGACATACTCATAGTGACTTGTGAGCATGAGCCGATGCGGACTTGCATGTCAGCCCTCTGAAGACCACTGTGCCGGCGCCATTCAAGTTTTCATGTTGGTCGTTCACAAAACCAGTAGTGCATGCAGAGCCTTCCAGGCGTCTGCCAGGTATGGCATGTTGCCCCGTCTGAATTGGGCTACCTTACCGCACACTTCACTCGGTTTGTGCACGCCACAGCGACCAGTGTAAGCTGCTTGAAGTTGTGGTTGAAGTTGTGGTACCGCGCAGCCGCCAGCAGGCCACCGATTTGCAGCAACACAAGAGAACTCGTCTCGCATCTCGATTCACCTGGGGCTGCAACGCTGATCCTTGGCGCTGGCAAACTCAGGAGCAGTGCAGCTGCCTTGCTCCACGCTGTAGGCATCCTTCGGCGTGTGTGGCACGTACACATTTCATCTGGCACAGCGCGTGCCAATTCACACAAGGTCAACACCATCACGCCACAGCAAGGGCGCCCCGAACATTCCTGTGCTTGTGCATGCGCACATGCATGTGGATATACGAATACAGTGTTGGACCCCGCAATGAGGCAACCCCTCCGCTCAAATCGGAATCAGTTGTATGAGTACTTCAAAGACAGGGCTGCGAGCCTTCGCAGTGCTCCATGAACACTATCACATCACAGCGCGTTCGTTTGCGAGCGCACCATGCGCTGAACTACTGGTGTGTCGGTGCATGTGCGCGCCACCTGCATGTCTGATAGGCCATACATCAGCATAGTGTTGCACCTTCACGTCTTGGGAACTAGCGCGTCTGCAGGTGCTCATCAGAGGCACAATTCCGCAGTGCATTTCCAGTGCCGCGTGCTGCGGTCGGAACCGCACTTGACGTTGCCACCGCACCGCGCGCCATCTCCGACACGCACCCGTACACTCCGCAGGCACAAAAGAAAAACAATAGTTAGACTCTTTCATTACCCGTGTCGCGCCATTGTCCACACCTGATCGCGCCGCGCAGCAGCCGGTCGCCACGCGTGCCGCCTTCCTGCGCAGCGCCGGCGCCACCGCCGCCACCGCCGCCGCTATCCTTTTTTTCACGTAGACACTTTTGTCACTGCTGTCGCGCGGCTGTGCACGCCTGATCGTGCTGCGCATGCCACTCCGCATACTACGCCTACTCTGCCGCTTGCGCACCCAGGCAGAAAGAAAATATCAATAAATTTGTTGGAAGTAGACACTTTCATCACCCGCGCCGCGCCTCTGTCCACGATTGATCGCGCCGCGCAGCAGCCGATCGCCACGCGCGCCGCCTTCCTTTGCAGCGCCGCCGCCGCCGCCGCCGCCAGCGCTGTTGAGCATGCCACTCCGCCTACCGCACTGACTCCGCTGCTTTAGCACCCGGCACTGAAGAGAAAGACACATTCATCACTCGTGTCGCGCCATCGTCCACGCTTGGTCGCACCGCGCAGTAGCCAGTCGCCACGCGCGCCGCCTTCCTGCGCAGCGCCGGCGCCGCCGCCGCCACCACCGCCGCGGCTATTTGTTCTCTTTTTAAGTAGACGCTTTCATCACCACCGTCGCGCCGCTGTCCATGCCTGATCATGCTGCGCATGCCACCCCGCGTACTACACCTACTCTGCCGCTTGCCCACCCAGGCAGAAAGAAAGTAACAAGTGATTTTGTTGGAAGTAGATACTTTCATCACCCGCGCCGCGCCTCTGTCCACGATTGATCGCGCCGCGCAGCAGCCGGTCGCCACGCGCGCCGCCTTCCTGCGCAGCGCCGGCGCCGCTGCCGCCACTGCCGCTGCCGCTGAGCATGCAACTCCGCCTACCGCACCGACTCCACTTTTTCACGCAGCCACCTGAAGCAAATAAGAAACACCTCGAAGTAGACGCTTTCGTCACCCTCGTCGCGCCACTGTTCACGCTCGCTCGCACCGCGCAGCAGCCGCTCGCCACGCGCGCCAACTTCCTGCGCAGCGCCGGCGCCGCCGCCGCCACCGCCGTGGTGGCGGCGGCGGCGACGGGCCCCGTCGCGCCCGCGTCCGCCGCGCCGCTGCCCGCCGTCGGCAGCGCCGCGCCCGACTTCACACTGCCGAGCAATGATGGCGGCAAGGCGTACAGCCTGAGCGACCTCACGGGCACCGGCAAGACGACCGTGCTGTACGGTGAGTCAGAGTCCGGGTCACAGTCAGCTTGCGTGCAAGAGCCGTAGCCAGTCTACAGCCTGAGCGACCTCACGGGCACCGGCAAGACGACCGTGCTGTACGGTGAGTCAGAGTCAGAGTCTTGGAATTGGCGTGCGACCTGCGGCAGTCTTGGAATTGGCGCACGCTGGGCAGCGGCGCTGGCGCGCGATATGCGGCGGCACAGCTGCCGCGGTGGGGGGGGGCAGCACACAGTTTGATGTGAAATTCGCTGACGGCAAGGTTCGTGTGTTGTGCCTGAGCCGCCTTAGTCACGCTGGCGCGACGACCGCATCGCGCACTGAGCCGTGCTGCCTGCCGCAGCACGCCCCTGATGGACCTCATGCGTACCGGCTACGACTGTACTATACGGCGAGTCAGATTCAGAGTCTTGAAATTGGCATACGCCGGGCAGCGGCGCCAACGCGCGCGCGCGTGCAATGCGGTTGCACGGCCGCCGGCAATTTTGGGGGCATGTGACGCCAAAGCCGCCTCACTTGCGCCAGCGCGACGGCTGCGTTGTGCGCTGAGCCGTGCTGTATGGTGAGTCAGAGTCAGAGTCAGCTTGCGTGCGCGCAAGATGCGGCAGTCTCGTATGATGCTGCTGTGGCGGAGCCCTGACAATAGCGCGCGCGTACGCGTGCCTGCGCGGAGAGCTTCCGTCCCACTCCACACCCCTGGAGAGAGCACCCCCGCGCATGCACTTTTGCCCGCTGCAAAACACTGGTATCGCGGTGGTGGGCATAAGCGCATTGGAACTGCGCACGCCGCCGCCGCCAATGATATGCAGCAGTGCTCAGTCGCATACGCACCACACATAATATGTAGGGTTAGCGCAAGCGCCAATCACACAATCCAAACGTGCACATCCTGCGCAGCAGCTCGTTGTGGTGGCAGTTCTAGCAGCAGAGTGCAGGCAGCGCTTATGCAATGGCCATCGTGTGCTGCGGAGACGTGTATGCATGCGGAAACGCGCCGTGCACTGGTCGACAAAGGGACTCACTCTCACGCGCTTGTGCCTCGTTTGTGTGGGGGGGGGGATCCGGTACTTGAAGATGGATGACTACGCCTGCGCTTGCACTTGCGCTTGCACTTGCGATTCATGAGCTGTTGGCACACTGTCATGTGCCCCCGCGCTGTGAATTTTATGATTAACCCGATGCGTGGTGCTCACACTTGTTAACCCTAACCCTAACCCTAGTTTTCTGAACCTGCGGCGCAGCGTACCCGGGAGACTTCACCAGCGGCTGCACCATCGAGGCCAGGGGTTTCCAGAAGGTCTGTGTGCATTGGCGTGTGTCACATGTGAATACACGATAATGAAATCACGGCACCAATGCAGAGCAAGGGCTGCTTCTGGGCGCCTTGCACCAGGGGTATAGCTGCTTCAACGACTCGCGACTCACTAGCTACTTGAGAGGCTCGTTTGTATACTTTGCCAAGTGTTCATCCAAGACGCCATGCACGTAAGCGAGCATTTAGACCCGTTCTGCGCAGCCAGTTTTTGTGCTGTGATGTGAATCCACGCGCGAGTTGTGAACTGCATTCTGTACAGCGCTCTAGGTTCAGAAGCAGCACAATGCTCAGCGTGCATCATCGCTCATTCTGTGACGACGCGTATAGTTGTACCCGTAGGACATTGACAGGTACAGGGCGCTGAATGCGCAGGTCGTCAGTAAACCCTAACCCTAGGACTAATGTGCAAGGCGCACAAACGCTCAGCGTGCATCATCTCTCATCCTGTGACGACGCGTATGGTTGTACCCGCAGGACATTGACAGGTACAAGGCGCTGAACGCGCAGGTCGTTGGCATGTCCGTTGACAGCGCGGAGAAGCACCTCGACTTCAAGAAGAAGTACGGCCTGGACTTCATCCTGCTCAGCGACAAGGTACGTAGGCATATCAATCCCCCCCTGCAAACCAGGTGTGCTGCCCCGGCTACCCATGCCCCGCAAGCTGTGATTTATGGATTGGGCCAAAAACGGAGAGCTGCAACTCGGTTGGTCGCGTGGCTTGGAGATGTGCAGGGGCTTGCATTTGACAGCACCATTTTCGGTCTGCCAGACAGTCGTACGCAGCGGTTATTGTCATGAGCATGGCTCTGCATTCTGGCCGACAAACGCTGGCCTCAAAGAGTTCATCGTCTTTGAGTTGAACCTCCCCTCCCCACTTTACATATACGCAAGCACTCGCGAATTCTTCTTCTCGCTCACCACAGGCCTAAATGGACCCAAATGTTTGAGTGATCCCCCCCCCCCCTCCTTTCGTTAGGGCACGCAATAGCCCATACGATTGCCGACAAGCTTGCAACCAGCATCTACATGTGCCTTGTGATGAAGCGTCTCATTGCACATCCGGCTATCACTTCACAAGGGCATTGCGTGTGTGTGTGTTAGCGCTGGTGATGAGTGTACCATGCGACCTGTACGCCCCTGGGACTCAATAATTGCGCGATGCGCACCCCCTGCGTGCGTTCCGCTGCCGCTACCCCCTGCAGAATGCTGTGGTTGCCGACAAGTACGGTGCCAAGCTCGACATCCCCATCATCGGCAAGTTTGCCAACCGCATCACGTACATCATCTCTCCCGACGGCAAGATTGAGAAGGTGAGGAAATTAAGTTTGGACTTCACACACGGCTTCAACTGTGGCACTGCAGTGTGGAGACCCTGCTTGACCTCTGGTTTATTGAGGTGATGCAACATGGAGAACCAGCTTGCCTTTGGTTTAAACAACAACGTGTCGGTGGGTGTGCATGTATTGCGGGGCTGCTGAGCAGCCTCCGCACTACTGCTCAACAATGTTTACATTGAAGTACGCTTTTGGCAGCTGAATCTGGGCCTTGACAACACAAGACCACTGGTGTGCATATGTCTAGCTTTGTCACGAGCGCGCAGAGATTGATGTCAGGGGGGTGCAAACGCCTGTGTAACTCCGAGTTGTTGACGAGCTGGCGGCCACCAGTTTAGCAGTGCCCGTGAAGTTCAACAGCAGGTGCGTCTGTGCGAGTCTGATGAAAATGCAAGCTGAAGTGGAGTTCACTCCTCACATGGGCAGCTCAAATGGGGCAGCAGGATATAGACACTTGATGCGTATCATGCGGCTGCCCCCACACGCATACGCGCCTGTTTTCAGGCTCGTTGGTTCCTGCTTGATGCTTGAGCATCAGCTCTGCGCTGTCATCCGCCACGCCTGCTGTTTCGCTCTCCATTCACTGTTGGCTGCTGAAATGCAGCTACTGCGCTCAGAAGCAAACGGCGGGGCATCACGCGACGTGCTTGATCATCAGATCACCAGCCACGCCACTCGCCACCTGCAGAAGTCACACATGCGAACTTGCAGGCCAACACCTCGCAGGCGAACTTCAAGCGCATGTGCCCAACGGCGTGACAGGGTCTTGAGCGTAGTTAACTTCAACTGGCAGCCTGGTCGGTAATCTTTCGTTGCGGATTGGCAACCGTCATATGTTGCTCACCAAGTTCAATGCATCGGTGTGTGGCTGTGTGCAGGTATTCACAGATGTGGAGTCGCACGTTGCGCAACACAGCTCAGAGGTGCTGGCCTACCTGGAGAGCAAGAAGGCTTGAAGCGATATTCAGTCTGCCTGTCAGCTGGGTCTGGTGGTTCAACTTCTGGAAGATTTGCCAATGGTAGTACTACCTTGAGTTTCTCTGCAGCAATTTGGCACAAGCAGCCGCAAGGACGGCGATTCAGCCCACAATTCGAGGTGCACAAGTAACAGTTCTGGCCCCCATATGCACATATTATTAGCACCTCTGTTTACGATCACAGTCAGGCTTGCCAAGAATATTAGATTGAGACACACAGTCTTCATTGTGTGTGCATGATGCTGCTGACTCGAGCTGTATGTACTGTCCCTTCTGCCTGACTGTAGTGCTTTGACCTGCTGGTCACTTCATGGTGCCATGTGTGTGAGTCGATTTGATAATGGGTGTCACCGCTGGATCAGGGCCGCAGGTGACGCTTGCAGTTTACCCTCAGGCTGTCAGCGTAATATTCAGGCTTTTCGCTCGGTTCTATATGCTGGATTTGCGCATGCCTGCAGGGTCACGAGGCCGTGTGCACTGTGTGACAGAAGACATACTGATGCACGCATCTGCATGCACTGCAACCCAATGTCTTTCTGGGTAGTCGACATGTGCAATGCCATGTGCACTCAGGCTGTGCAGGAGAGCGAAACATTTGCATTTGACATACTACTTCAAGTAACATGAAGTATCGCTCAGTTCAGTAACTGACTCATGGCAGCGCGCCTCAGGCTGTCATGCTCTCATGACTGCATGATGCAGTGATGCAGAAAACACAGCATGAGGTAAACTGTCGAGTGGTTGCCTACACAACCGTCCGATAGGGTTGGGGAGGTTCAATCAATGGCTCAAAAAATGTCCGAGGGCCGGGGCATTAGCTATAGCTGTGAGCGTTCGAGTCACCGAACTCTGGTGCTGGCCTCACACAGACGCAGCTGACCCCCCAAGGCTGCCAGCAGGACTCACACAGCCTTTCTAGATCGCATGCGCACCATTTTTTTTCTGAACAGTTCAGATGGGCTCAAACATGCGCGAGTTGGCATAGACTGTGTGTGCAAAAGCATTCACTCCATTCACTGCACACCACACGGCACGGAGCAGCGGCGAAGAGATCAAGATCAGAGTAAGGTGAGGCGAGGCTCGCTCGGGCACTGTTGTTGGATTTCTTCGCTCGCACGCAGCCGCCTTGAAGTTCGCAATCAGTAATCAAACGTGGTTCAAGTTGGATCTTGTTCACGAGAGAGCAGCTCCTTCGTGTGCATGCCCTGCTTTGGCATGCCGCTGCTCGGAGTAATGTTTGCAGCTGGTGCTAGACTAAGTTCATGGCTGCCGAAGCGATGGCCGGCTGTGCGGCGTGCTGATGTCATTGAACCGAATCGGATGGCTAGGCCTGCCGGGCGCCGCACGGCGTGAGCCCAAGACCAGCCGGGCCACGGCCAGGCCCACAGTTTGCTTTCCACCTTGTCGGTCGTGATCATCGGGTTCCGAGAGCCACACACATGTCGTGTGTCACAAGTTGAGTTTGCACTAACCTTACTTGAAGTTGTATATTATGTCCTGGACCGCATGGGCTGCGCGCACGATAAATCGGGCTTGCAATAACTAAATCTACGGAGGAGCCGGCGGTTCGGCGATGGCCGGCGAGGGCCGCGGCACTTGCAACAGTGCGATGCGGCGGTAAGCGCTGACGTCGCCATCAGGGGCAATGACTGCGTTCCAGTTGTCGATCACGACACGTGTGAGCGCGCGCTGTAGCGCGAGGGAGGTGCGGCGGCGCCAGAAGGCAACGCGCTGCGCGAGATTGTAGCTGCCCTGCGAGCTCTGCTCGGCGAGTGCGTGTAGCAGCGCTTGGGTGTCGCGTGACATAGCGCCGAAGTGGTCAAAGGCTGCGGAAAATAGGGTGTGTGTAGTGGGGTCCAGGGCCCCTGAGACTACGTATGTGTCTATCTTTTCCTGCGAAGCCGATTCAAGCACGCGCTGCACATCGCGCGCGCCCCCCTGAGCCTGACGGAGGCGGGAGGGGCATGAGCTGTCACGTATGGTGACGTCTATGCAACAAGCTACTTCAAAGCCGCCGCGCAGTTTAGTGCACCGGCCTGCTGCTACCGCGTCGGCGCTCGGCTGCACTTTAGGGACTGGAAGGCAGACCTGGTTGCTGCCAAAGACGATGTCCATGAACTTGTTGAACCCGTGGCGCGCCGCGTAGCGGCGGAAGGGGGCAAGGGTGTCCCGGTCGAGACCGCGGAGGTGGGCCACCTGCTTGAGCAGCTGAAAGAGCGCGTCTGCGAGCAAGTTGTGTCGCGTGACGTTAAGCCCTTGTGTGCAGCGGCGCAGGTGGGCACCCGAGTCCACTGGTCTATGGCACTTGGGGCACCGCGCCGCAGCGGGGGCGGGGCGCTCCACGCCCAGGTGGCGCCGCAGCGTCTCGCGGAATTCCGGCGGGGACATGGTCTCCGCTGGGTCAGTGCTCGGCAATTGCGCCAAGAAACCCATGGCCCCCTTAGAGGCGCCGCTGCGCCACGCCGCGACTGCTTCCAACGCATTTGCTGCTTCAAGCCGACGCAGCTGCGTGGCGGCGAGCGCTGCGTCTAGCACCCGTGATAGCGCCGCTTGACGCCGCGGCAGCACGGCGGCCGGCGGGGCCTGGGCAGAGCCTGGCTCGCGCGCCACCGCTGGCGCAGCAGCGCGGCGCGCGCCGGCGCGAGTCCGCATGCCCGGCCCCGCAGCTCCGCCTGCCCGTTGCAGCAGATCGCGCAGCGCCCGCCATGCGCCGTCGTCCTGGCGCCAGTCCTGGTACCAGACCGTGGGCAGGAGCAGTGCGAGGGCCGCTGCAGCCTCATCGCTGCCGCTGCGCAGCTGCTGCAGGCAGGTAGCTATCTGGGTGAAGGTGAAGCCATAGCGGGCATGCTCTAGGACGCGGCTGCGTGCCGCGACTGGAAATGCCGCCAGTGCCGGCCCCATGCACTCGAGGGAACGTGCAGCAAATGCGGCACATGCACGGGGCGCCGCGCCCAGCACGCCAAAGCCACCACTCCCCAGCCGCAGATGCACGCGTACCTGCTGATGTGCTGGTAGCGTCACTGGGGCCTCGCCACCCCAGTCGGCGCCGCGTACCCATGCCACTGCCGCCGCCCACAGAGAGGGCGGCGCCGCCGCCGCCGAAACCGCCGGCGGGCCGCGGCAATCGTCACCCGCCGCCGGCGCGCGCTGGTGGGCCGGCGGCGTAAGACCCGCCGATGGCTCCTGCGCCAGCGCGGCCACGGCCGCTAGCGTGATGGCGTCGAAGCGCCGTAGCTCCTCGTGCGTGAGGGATGGCGCTGTATTGCGCGAGACATGCCCTGCGCGGGCGGGGACGGCAAGACGCAGAATGGAGAAGGCAGCCTGCACATCCTCCATCTGCACAAGCTCCGCAACCAGGCGGTCGGTGCCGGGGGCACGAAGGGTCGCCGCCACTTGCGCGCGCACGAAGCCCTCGGTGCCGACCGGCACCCCCATCAGCGTGATGCCGTCGTCACATACTGGTACGGGGACATTGGCGGCGGCAAAGACGGCGGCGGCGCGCTCGCGGGCGCCGCCTGAGGCCGGCACCACCGCCGCGCATTTCGTGACGTTGACCTGAATGTTGAGCTCGCTCAGCGCCTGTTGTATGAAGCAGAACGCGCGGCCAACGTGGTCGAGCACCGGCGCGTCACAGCTGGGCGTCATGATGGTGAGGTCATCGAGGTAGCCCGGAAGCGCCAGTTGCGGGAACTTGGCGCGGGCAGCCACCATGGTGCCGCGCAGTGCCAGCGCGAACAGCAGCGGCCCCAATGGGTCGCCCTGCTGCACGCCCTGTTGGGAGAGGATGATGGCGGCGTCGGCGTGCCCATCTAGGCCAAATTGTAGCCAAGGGGCCCGGCCGGGGCCGTAGATGTGCTCGACGTAGCCGTACAGGCCAGGCAGATGCTCGGCCACCGCGGTGAGGACTGCCGAGCGCGACAGCGCGTTGAAGGCATTACTGCCGTCAATGGCAAGGAGCACGCCGCCGCACTCATGCGTGAGCTGCGCCATGAGCGCCACTCTCTCTGCGCCCCCCCGCGCGCCGACCCCAAACTGGCCAATTGGTTCCAGCAGCGCGGAGACGCGGTCCCGGGTGTCCGTGCAGAAGGTGCGGGCGAACAGGCGGCGGATGGTGTCGCCGCACGCGATGGGGCGCGCCTTCTCGCCCACAGCGCTGAGGCGCGCGGCCGCGTGAAGGCGCCAAAAGGGGGCGGGCAGCGCGGCGGGGGTGGAGTACACCGCGGTACCCAGCCACGCCAGCAGCTCAAGGAGCCAGTCAACCGTGCGCCCCGACGTGTGCGCCGTGTGCCGGACGCACTGCTGGAGGTGGGAGTTGCGCAGCCCAGAGGGACCGGCGGCCGAGCCAGGGTTGGCGGCGAGGATGGCCTCGCGTAGCCCGTCCGCCGTGAATGAAGCGCAGTTGAGTGGTGCCGGCGCCGCCAGCGCCGCCGCCGCCACCAAGCTGCGCGCCCGCGATGCCGCGGCATCCAGCTTCGCAGACGCATCGCCAGCTGGGTGTTTAGCCTGCAGTTTATGCAAGGTAGCAGAGTCGCGGGGGGCAGATGTGTCAGCACCCTCCGCCAGCAGCCGCGCGGCGCGCCCGACGCCGCCCGGCTGCCGCGCCGTCGCCGCCGCGCGTTCCCGCACTGCCGCCGCCGCCTCCGTCATAGACCTAGCGCGGCGCGTGCACGCACGGGCGGCGCCGCGGCGGCAGAAGGCCAGCGCTGTGCGCGTGAGCAGGTCCAGGTCGCCTGCCACGAAGGCCGCAAAACGGTGCGCCCGCGGCAGGGAGCCGTCGGGTACAAGCAGCAGGCACGGCAGCAGATGCAGCAGCTTGCACCATGCACCGGCTGTGGCGGACGCCTGTGCCGCTGCCTCAACCCCGTGTGCCTGCGCTACCGCCGTCTGCGCTTCCCGGAGGCCCGCCAGCGTGGCCGTCAAGGCGGCTGTGAAGTCCGAGCGGTGCTCCAGGCGAATGCGGCGGCCGACCACCAGTTGCTGCTGCAGAACATAGTCAAAGGAGAGGTCGTCAAGCGCTGCGCGCGCGGGCGAGAGCGGCGCCAGCGTCCAGAGCGGAAGCGCGCTGCGCCATGTTGGCCCTGCCGCAGCCACAGCGGCAGCTGCGCGGGCGCCGGGGCCGCGCGCGCCGCCGCTGGCTGTAGAGAGGGGGAGGATGGGGGGCAGAGGCGCGACGCGGGGCCCGTGTGGCCGCTGCGTTGCGGCCGCCCCCCGGGACTTGTACAGGTGGTCGCGCTGGTGCAATTTCGTGCGCACGCACCCTGGCTCGCCGCACGAGGCGCATGCGCAGAGTAGCAGCTCGGGTTCCACGGCGTAGTAGGTGCCCGCGCCGGCTCGGTGGAGAGTCAAACACTCATCGTCGACCGCCTGCATACGCGCGAGAAAGTCGGCAGGCACATTCGGATGCTCGCGGCGCTGGTGATCCGCCAGCGTCGTGGCGATGCGGCGCGCCAGCGCCAGCGACGCCGACGTCTGCGCCGTGAGCGTGTTCGCCTCCCCGTTCCGGCGGAGGCGCGGTTTGGGCACTGGCACCCGAAAGAGGCAGCCAGTGTCATATAAAGGGCAGCGCGGATAGATGGCAGCTGTTGCAGGCTGAGCGGGCGCCTGCACTGCCTCAGGCTGCGCAGGGTCTATGCCCGCCGCGGCAGCCGCTGCTGCAGCAGCAGCTGCCGCAATGGCCGCCGGTGCGGCTCCCCCTGAAGTAGAGTCAGACATCATTACGGTGGATGAGGGGAGCGCCGCACCGGCGGCTTACAGGCCCGAGGCGCCGCCGCCTCCCTCCGATGCCGGCGGCTGGGCCGTCGAGGTGGAGAGGAAGCGGTCGGCGGCGGACTGACCTTGGGGCAGCCCGCGCGCGGGGCGTGCAGCGGGGGGTTCCGCCGCCGAGCCCGGCGTGCGCTCAGCAGCCGTGCTACTTGAAGTTGAAGCTCACGTGGGGGTCCCGAGTGCTTGATCATCAATTGCGCACTATATTACTAGCTTACAAAGTATGCGAACATTTAATTTATTTGATAAAAACTCTGAGCATCAAGGTCACCGTAGTACTGAAATTCAGATTAAACTGAGTCACTCATTGAATGCACAATATCATTTGCAACGATTCTGTTAAATTTACTAGTAGTGTCAAACTTTGTGTGACTTTGTTCAAGTTGCATATGATTGAGTGTGACAACTTGAAGACGAGAATGACACCAATTTAAGTTGGGTCGTCATCGCATATCAATCGTCAGTGACTCGGAGTTTAATAACGCCGCAGTGACAGCGACAGTGACTGACAGTCTGAGACAGAATCTGACTGCGTGTGTGCCACTGTGATGTGCCGCTGCGCCACAGAGTGGCAGCGTCAGCGTCAACAATTGATCTTCAAGTGACGTGGAACCTCAGAGTCTCCTGGACCAGCCCGTCGGTGACCTTGAAGTTCTGAGTCAACCTTGAAGTTACAGCGGGGCGCTTGACGACATGAGGCTTTCGCTGGCAGCAATATTCAAGCCCTCGAGCTGGCGCTACATTTCTTGCGGTCTTTTGGCAACACTACTGTGGGCGCCATCGATAGAAGCCGCTTCAAGTACTGGTATACTGAATGCATTGTGCCACAGTCACGGTGGATATCGTAGTGACATCATGGTGTTTGACAACAAGCCAATGAATGATGGCATTTGACTTGCTGACTGTCAGTGAGTCTAGCGGCTATAGCAGTAGTCTTGGACGAGTACTAGTAGGTGTACAGTAGCCTAACTGAGTCTTCAAGCTGCTGCACAGGCCATCTTGATTGTGCGTTTTCACTTGGCAATTTCAAACGGATCCACCAGTAGTAACTGTTACAGTAACAGATCATCATGAAGTCATGCGTGAACTTCATAGTTGAACTTGTCAAATGGAATGACTGTAACAGATGTCGTGCATGCCATCAGTGCCACAGTGA
This sequence comes from Tribonema minus, assembly GCA_017506865.1. Classification (NCBI taxonomy): domain Eukaryota; class Xanthophyceae; order Tribonematales; family Tribonemataceae; genus Tribonema; species Tribonema minus. The sequence goes on along the minus strand of JAFCMP010000056.1, from coordinate 131,016 downwards.
ACTTGAAGGCATGCGTTGGTGCAGAAGTTCAATTGCCGCAGCGACCAAGTTCATGTTGGTGCCAGTGGTTCATCTGCTTCATGCTGGTTTTGAGATGTAATAATTGAAGGTCTAAGTTATGAAATCAGCAAGCTGACGAACCGGGTGTAACTTTGATTGCCTGCAGGTAGCAGCTGCTCTGGCTGCGTGACCGATCAGGCGCTCAAGTGCGTGACCTACCAGTGCGACAACACCATGCCCACATCAGTCACTGTGACGCTGAACAACTGCCTGAACCTGAGCTTTGTGGCCATCAGCTACGACGGCCGGTGCTACAAGGTTGGGTAAGTTCCCGAGCGTCCGGTCCTGCCCACCATTGCAATGTAGCTTGAAGTTCCTGCACGCCCAATCATAGCGTTGCAGTGTGAAGCCCTGCTGCAGTGGTGCTTCAAGTTGGCAAAGTCATTGTGATGACATATCCTCAGGCTTACTAACAGGCTGACTAATCGAATGCTCTGTCGATGTGGTGTGCGGATGCGGAACTCTCGCTAGTACCTGCCAGTGGCAGTGCGGCAGTGCTCACTGACAGGCGCTGATCTCTCTGATCGTACAGCCTACGGCTGCCGTCGGCAGCACAGGCTGCTTAAGTTAGAGGCTGCTTTTGCTTCTGTTGGACGGTGGGCCTTATCTTGAATTGACAAATTGCAACCTGCAGTCACTTAGCGGGCATCGCAGCTTCCTGGACCAGCTGATTAATAATATTTGATTTGAACGTCTCCTGACAGTGTGGCGTACGCCAGCACTACAATGTCATGACAGCCGCCTCAGAAACGTACAGTAAATTGAATTTTGCCAAATGCCATGCAGTGTCAAAGCCCAGCAACACCATCAATGATCAAGTTACTTGACAAGTGCAGCAGTCACTGTGCACTGCAGGTACACAGCACCTCGTGTAGCACTCAGTCTGCGGCAGCACAATGTCATGTCATCAGACTTTATTGCGTTCACACTCTGAGTCAGTCACTGACTGCTGAGCCGGCCTTGACCAGGCCCTCCGGGCATACGACAATTGAATACCGCACCCGGCAACTTGTTGAAGCGGCTCACCCCATGTCGATGTTTCCCTTGTGCTGATCGCTGCCTGCAGGCCCATGCCGCTGACGCTCACCATCCCGTGCAGCAGCACAAAGCCGCTCATCTTCATCACGCACGACGGCAAGAAGTGCAACCCGAGCGGCGGCGCGGCGGCGGCGGACGTCAGCGCCTGCTACAACAATGGCGTCAACCAGAACCAGCTGCGGGGCGTCTGCTTCAAGAAGTACACCGTGGCCATGGACTTCACGCCCTGCAGCAGCACCTCCGGCCTCTTCTGCCCCGCGCCTGACCTGACGGAAACGCCAACGGCGCAGGTGAATACGCTAGGCGACGGTTCTAAGAATCAGGTGTTGAACAGCTTGAAGGTTCTACGCGGCAGACGCTTCAGAAGCTACATGCACTCACCTGGCTTTCTCTTTTTTCAATGCACTGCTGCCTTTCTTGCCGCCTATAAGTATAAGATCGCCTGCTGCGGGCGTACAAATGTCTCTGCACACAGCACAGTGAGACATTGCATTAGGCTTTTTTTTTTAACTTCTGCTTGACGGCAAAACTCTATATAATAAGCAGGTTATGCAGCTCAGAGACTGATGCGCGCGCAATGCGTGTGCTCACAGCGCACATGTAAGCGCAGCCTGACAGCTGAGAACAAGCGCTACTACGCTCGGCCAGGCCAGCTACCGTAACGGTTGATCCTCCAAGACGACCTCGTCCATTGTAGCTTCTACACTTGCCAATGCTTCAATTCCTCCAGTGATGAGTTGATAATAATATGCTGCCACACAATCGGGGGCGCTTCCTCATGAAAGCCCAGGCACGCCTCAGCGGCATCTGATTCATTATGATCCCACATATTCCCTGCTATTTTGCGCTGCCATTTCTTACATTTCACCACTTCACTTGCTGGGTGAAGATGTAGCGCAACCGCTGCATTCTCTGCGGCTTTTGGGAGCCACCAATTGTGCTCCCCTCTCTGGCATACTGCGTCACTTGTACTACAACATTGGCACATACATTGACGCACTCATTCATGCTGGGTCTTGCCGCATGTTTGGTTCTGCAGCCAACGTCGACGCCCACCAGCACGCCCACTGCACAGCCCACGTTGGAGCCGACTGCCAAGCCTACAACGCAGCCCACCGCTCAGCCCACTTCCGAGGCAAGTCGTGATTATCGGCCCTACTTGATGAGGTGCACTTAAGCAAGGCTGATTCGTGCTTTTGTGCAGAAGCATCAGCGCGGAATCTTGTCTGTTGTCGTATCCAAGTGGCGCTTGAGGCTGCAGTAGCACATGCACGAACTCTTGTGCGTACGCAATTCCTACGCCTACTAGTTGCGGACTATGCTCACTGCAGATGTAACAGATGGCCCACAGCTTTTTTCGTTGCTGAGTTCAGCCACCAGTTACATTGAAGCACATCAGTGTACTTAAGTTGCAGAATATGCGCATGTGTGCACATCAATTGCGGCACACCGCAGCAGCATGGGTGAGTATCGTGTAGAGCAGTTTAGATAACTGCGGTTTGGAATAAGTTTATGATGTGCGTACATGGCACAGCATTTAGTTGGCGCATGGTTCAGCGACCACGCCTGCCTGATGCATATTTACATGCCTTCCTACGCGTGTGCAACACTCATACAACATGAAATCAGATTATGAAATCAGGAATTTATATGTTTTCCTTTGCGCCATCTTGGCGCAGCCCACGGCGAAGCCTACTTCGGAGCCGACCGCTGAGCCCACAGCCGAGCCCACCGCCAAGCCGACTTCTGAGCCCACCGCAGAGCCTACTTCTGAGGTGAGTTGTAGATGCAAGGGTGAACACGTCCATTGCGATGATGTATCGGTAGGTGCATCGCTAACTTGCATTGGCTCTTGGTCATGCTCAGTCTGAGGTCGCAGAGCATTTGGTTCAATGGCAAAGCCGCTGCAGGAAACTGATGACCTGAACCAAGCGTCCATCTTACATTCCGTGGAAAATAATGATTTACTCATACCAGGATTCGGTAGGCGTGGGGGGACCCCCGCCCCGCCCTCCCAGGGTCACCGAGGGCCATAAAAAGTCATCTTACCACTGCATCTTACCACTGCGCTGCCGTGGCGATGCTGGCGAAGGGGTTTGAGTGCGTATGATTCAAGCTGCTCATGTTGGCCGTCGTGCACCTCGTGTGTGCGCGAGGAAATACTGCGTCGCTCGAGGAAATACTGCTTCTGCTACAGAATCAACAGAATAATGTGCAACCTACCTTGGAACCTTACGCTGCCTTCACTGCAGTGTGGGTGGTGCGTGCTGCGATGCAACGAATGTGCTGCGCAGCGACCACCTTAAGATCTTGTCGTATGCTAATGCGCTTGCACCATGCTGTCGCCGGCCTGCTTTGAACCTGCGGGCGGCTGCGCACGTCGCATAGCGGCTCGCGCATTAATGCCGATGATGCGTTTTGCTGTGCGACGACTTCTTTTGAGGCATATAGAGCAATTCTGCCAGAGTCGGGTTGGCTAAGCCGCATTCGCTTGGTGCTTCCCAAGGCTTTGGGTAGGATGCAAAGTCACCACTGCGGTACAGAGTGAACTTGTACCAGCTATTCTCGTGCAAGAGCTGGTGTCTTGCTGCACTCCAAGTGGATACCAGTTGGTGCAGCAGTCACGCACAATCACATTCAGTCACTCTGAGCTTTATAGCGCCCCAAATCTGTTCAATTAGTGACAGGCCAGCTGACATGATCGTTCATTGGACCATGCAGCGGTAGACGCTCTGCCTCAAATAGCTACAGTGCGGCACGTCATGGAATGCAACATAAGTGCAGCAAATATGGATGTTTGACCATCTTCTGATAGGAGCAACAGCTTGCGAGGTGAGCCGCAGGCATCACGGCAAACAAATTAAACTGGTGCTGTAGGAGCATAACATTCAGTAGACGGGCAAGTCATGATGCGGCACATGAGGGAGTATGGACACAGTTGCACAAGTAGGGGAGCAGCACGGAGACAGTCGCACAGGTGCAAATATCTGATTGACTGTTTGTAGCTTTCTGATACTACATCATATTTCCATCATCGGCCAATGCATTGTGACGGGCCTGCTTGTTGTTCTCAGCACGCCTTTTCTCATAATTCTTGAGAACAGTAGTCCACTTAAGCTGATCATGCCGCCGTTTATGCTTTTTGCCCTCTATCTCAATTTCAGCTCTGACATCACAATATAGAGCTGTTGCCTGCGAATCTGTCAATGTTGCCACCTTCCAGTTCTCATGCTTCTGGGTCACATGACCCTCTATTATCTTCATGAGTGTCTTGAACTTCTTCCACGAAAACTTCTGAGCCGCAGGAATCATACCACTGAGCAAGTGAAATGGGCCAACCTCATCCACACCTACCACCCATGCCCTCCATGCATCCTGAGCCTTGAACTGAGGGATTGCCCACGTGTCACTAGGGCGCTGGTAGCTGGGTGGCCTACTTGAAGCTGATGAGCTGCATCAAGGAAGAGGCGCGGGGGGGGGGGGGGGCAAAGAGCAGGGCATGAGGGAATTGCTGTAGCCACAATATTGCTTGCAACCATTCGTGCAACACTGCAAGTCTTGCCATCTTGGCCACACCACCGGCACTTTAAGCTACTGGCAGCCTGGCAGCAGCGAATATCCGGACATCCCAATGCCGGATGATGAAATGCTGCGTGCAATGGCAATGCAGCAGTTACTGAAACCTGAGTCGTTGGCTGCTGTACATGCAAGAGCAGCAAGCATAAGCTCAGTGCGGTGCACAAGTAGCCAATGACGTCTGATGCTTTGCAGTAGGCGCCCTATGTTGGCTGCATCAACTTGGAAGTTCAACATGCATAGCCAGCAAATGGAATACTCAATAATTAATGAAGCTCATGCACATTGCACGTATGTCGAGCGCCATTCACCAGTTTTGTGCAACAACGTAATGCTTGTTGACATACCTTAGTGCTGCGGACATAGCTGTAGCCGCTGCTGTACCACCTCCACCCTGATTCAATGTCCCATTCCTCATGCCCTCCACCAGCTCCGGTAGGCCGCTTGCCGTGAAACAATCGGCAACAGTGCGCATGAGGTACTGAGGAGTGAGCTGGCCAGGTTGTATGGAGCCGTCTTCTATTAAGCTCCGGAGATTGGACTGCATCTGAGCTGGCAGCAGGCCAATGTCAGTTCCAAGGCCCTTCACCAACGAAGCCACTTCAGCGCGGGTGTCTCTCATCTCCGCCATCAGCATCACATGTGGTGGAAGCCCTGTGCACAGGCGATGGTCACAGCCACGGAGCAGTACAACGTGCAATGCTTGTGAAACACAACCAGTGGAAATTGAGTGCAATGCTCACAGCTTATCAATGTGTGAATGTATCTGCACTAGCAGAGTGTGCCCACTTCAGCAGCGAACACAAAGATGTTGTTGCACTCAGTCCACATGGGGCTGCCATACCAACCAAACAGCATAATGACGCCTTGCAGCACAGTTCTCAAGCGGGGAAGTAGGCATATTCAGGCTGTTACTTACTCTGCAAGGTGACCAACCCAATGCCGTAACTGTGAGTATGTACCTAGAACTCTTTGTGACTGTTAACGAACAATGAAATCATCTGATTCTTTCTTTCGCCTCAATAAAGACATAGTACGATGACGCATATGACACAACCAACAACTACCTTCATTGACTGCAAGTATGGGCTGCACCCTCTCTCCACAACAGACATGTACACAATCGATCACTTAGTGAAGATGTACTCCTACCGAATTCTGGTATGAGTAATTTGGCTGACATCAGAGTCGACCTTATCGACGGTATGATTCATGCCGGCATTGGTGTGGTTGTAGCATTCAAGCCATCAAGCACTCGTTGCACAATATTTTGCTGTGAAAAGTACCGCAGTGATGCATGCATGTGTTGAGTTTACAGACTTCTGCTGCGTTGGCCTAGTCAACATATGCAAGGGCCACTGCCTTTCACGGCAAAGCTACATGCTTGCAACATACTAGATTAATCACCTGTTGGCGCGCGTTGTTGTCGGCGGGCTTCTGCACTATTCCCCATGAAGCAAATGACGAGTTGCTGCAGCTGTGTGCGCCGTGCATTGTCCAGAAGGAGGACATTCGCGAACAGACGATGGTTTGCAGGCAGCGTTCCGCGCAAAAATTCCCAATGATACAATACTGACGCGAGAGCGTGCTCTGCCACTCGCAAAAGGTTGTCGGGCACATGCTCGCCAAAGCCTGCAGTAATGGCGCTCAGGATGAGCTCTGTCACCCCTGATATTGCCAACCCTTCCTGACTGAACCGGCTGAACATAGGCGGCATGATCATGAAGTCGGGAGAAGTCATGGGTAGCCCTGTCATGCCAAGATCACAACAATGCAATTATGGGAACATGATGCTCATGGACGCTTGCTTGTGCTCAGTGTGTCAATACACTACCACCGCATCCGGTGTAGAAATCACTCATCAATGCGAAGTATTATTAGTAGGCAAGGCTGGTGACGCTCCCCGTCACTGATCAACTTTAGACTTGCATAGGCATGCGAGCGAGATGCCACCATACAGTATTTCCTGATTCCCATCGAGGGCAGACGTACACCATCATACTGCAAGCTGATTGATGCCACTTGCATGTGAATGCGCACCAAATTTCTTAGCACTGGACATGTGGTGCGCTTTGAGGACGGTCACGACGCAAACGTTCAAAGTAAAGTCGAGTGATAGCAGGTTATTGGCCGAACGTGGATACACCTGCTCACTATCTGCCCACTATGTGTTGAAGTTAACGCTGATGGAGTTCATGTTCTGAGTTCTTGCTGACCGCCAAGTACAAGAGACAGCAAAAACAGCTGCGCTATGCTATGACATAGAAGTTTGGTAGTTCAAAACAATCTTTCATAAGCCTACAGTACAAACTTCATACCACTGTAGTGCATGTCAGGTTTGTCACTGCAGCATACAACAGTTGATGTAGAGTTGTAGAAATAATTATGGTGATATCAGACACGATTCAGATTAAAATCCTCAATATGTTGATGTGTTATTGAAGTCTCACCTGCACAGCATCTCCCCAAATATTGATCCCCAGCAGCCTCAAAGCGCTTGTACGTGTCCTCCACGCCAGGTTGCACCCATCCTGCTCGCAGGCTGACAGCAGTACTCGATGGGCAAGCAGATGATCCCGATGAAACCCAGGAGGCAGCGCCCTTGCGCGACGAGTGTGCTCCAATCTCATCAGGTTTCCCGCCTAGCAGCCTCACATTCCCCGCTTGGCTTTGCACCACACGCTTCAGCACCTTTGAGTACCTGCACTGCAGTGCGCAAGTATAGAATCAGCATTGCGAAAGTCCACCTGCTGAGAGACTTTCAAATTACAAATAATGGCATGCAATAAAAATACATGCAAAAGTACATGCAAAAATCATGAAAGGTATACCCATGTGCATAAGACTGATGGACTAAGACTGATGGATTTGTAGGCAGGCAAACACTGGTGCAAATGATCAAGCGCAGCCAAGCATGTTGATGTCAGCGACAACGGTGGTATGCACGCAATGCTTATGTTGGTTGCAAAGCTGCCGCAAGCTGCCGCAAGCTGTCGCACGAGCATCTGAGTCAGTGTCATTACCCCCCTTGTGGCAATACACAATATGAGAGTACACTTATGCAACAAATAACAATTCACTAGGAATTGATGAAGTGTTGATTCGGTGTGTGTTGAGCAACAAAAGCACAAGATGCAACTGACACATGCCTGTCGTACTGGTGCCTGCCTGTGAAAAGGCGCATGCTGATGTCCGAGTTCAGCCCGTAGCTCATCCAGAAGATGCCCAAGGAAAGTATGGGGCAGATCTCCGGCGCAAGCGGATTGGCATATATGTGCCGTGGATGCTTGGATTGCAGGCCAGCCTGTCAAGCATTGCAGCGTACAGGCCATGTGAGGGGCAGGCAATGGGAGGGGCAGGCAGGAGCTCTTTGGCTGGCACGAGACTTGGGCTGGCACGAGACTAACATCAATACACATAAGGTTGCAACGGAGCTAGCCCAGTATATGCATATGCATGTATTCAAATTTACGTGAACATGGCATGTCGATCGTACTCAACATGGTGTGGGCAGCTCAAAAACCACACAACACAAAGTAGCCAAAGTACCTGATCAGTTTTTTGACGGCCAAAGTAGATGGCCATTGCGTTGCCTTTCCACTCCATGTGCTGAAGCATGATGTCATCGCAATTAGATGCTCTGCACATCAGATTCCACATGAGCACGAAGAACAGATGACCAAAAGTGCCATCGCAATGGCCATTTTCGGCTACAGCCTCAGTCATGAAGCACTTCGCCAGCAGGAGGTAAAGCTCCATGCTAAGTGGCGCTTTGCCCTCGCGCACTTCACTCCCTCCTGCGTCATGCAGTGGATAAAACGCAAGGAACTCAGCCCCTTCATTCTCAAATCAGATCAGCCATTATACTCATGCTCAAGCAAGCCAGTCTACGCTGCTTCAAGTGTACCATGCTGCTGTGGGGAACGTTGCTCATGGCTTTCATGTGCCCAGGGATCAGTGCAGGCTCAGCCTAGCTAATAAGCTGGGTCAGGTACTAAGTGTGTCAGATAATTATCACAGCCTGAACTCACCATCTCTAGCCACTTGCGCCAGCTGCCGGGTCAATCCTTTGGCCAGCTGCGTGAGCTCGTCCTTCAGATTGGTGTCGTACACCTCGCCTTGCCTGTAATCCTGGTACAAGTTGTACAAGGCGGACCTTTTGGAGCCGACAGCGGACCTTGAAAGCTTGCCGGTCTCCTTCAGCTCCACCATCCAGTCCATGAAATCTGCTGCTTTCATTTCTCTCCATTTCAGAGGCGCCGGTCCCATACCGCCGCCATCCCTAAACCCGGGCAGCGCGCGTTTCAGCTGCTGTGCAGAGGGCACAGCAATGGCAGCAGCGCCGATAGCAGCAGCATCAGCGAATTGCTCGATGAAGTCTTGAGTAAGCAGGTGCGGCTTCTTTTGCCAGAGGTAACGCAGTAGGTGGGAGGTGGCTGAGGCATATGTGCTCCTTGTGCTGGCGGAGACTCGAAGTGTGCGAAGCTGCCTGATTGCGAGGCTCTCTCCGTCCCCAGTATCCTGCGCCGGTGGTGCATGCGCAGCTTTGACGCCATTTGCTGGTGCAGCGGGCGCCAAGGCAGCAACTGCCAGCATGACGGCCACCCGAGGGGAGGGCAAATTAAGTCCACCAATTAATAAATAATGACGATTATACCCTCTTTCGACTTAAATCAGGGGATCATTTTTGTAATTGGTGGACCAGTGTCACCCCCCCAGCGATCCTTTATAACCCCACTAATTACAGAGAATTGTCTGTTGTGCGTTGCGCTTGCTTTCAACGCACGCGTGCATGGCATAGCCTTTCAACGCCGTACTCTCACCTGTTGTGCATTATTGAACTTCGCATGCACGTTACCATGTACTAGTCCACCCCAGCTTGAATGCCGCGGCAGTAATGGGATCCGCAGTACATCACGGCTATACATCAGCTCATGAAGGGAATGTGTTCATCGCTGCAAAAGTGCATCTGACCTGCACCTGAAAGTTTGATCCTGCTCCTCCCTTGCATGCAGCCCACAGCCAAGCCGACTGCAGAGCCGACTGCTGAGCCAACTGCGGAGCCTACTGCCAAGCCGACCTCTGAGCCCACCGCTGAGCCCACGGCCGAGCCCACCGCCGAGCCGACTGCAGAGCCGCCTGCTGAGGTAGGTGGTAGGTGCCTCAGGGTCGCATTGGACTGCATGGTACTAGCAGCCTCGGATTTGTATCGCGCAGCAATTTCATTGTCTGCCCTACGCAGCGGGTGCAAGTGAAGTCTCTGAGTGAGCATGCAGCTTAATCGAACCTCAACTTCAACGCTGACGTGGACTGCGAGCCGATGAATGAGTATGAAACTTTGGATACGCATTTTCTGCAGGGAAGCACGCAGCTGCGCGCGTTGTGCACTGCTGTGCAAGCTTGATGCAACGCCTGTGCAGCAGTCAGGCACTGTTACAGTTGTGGTTCGATGCGCGATGTTGCAGTGGGCCCCACACAGGTGTGCGCATATATGAATTCCGCTTGATAATGAGACGTCCATGGTGGCAATGAACATATGGCTGCATTTCAATCAAGTGTTACAATGCAGTACATGTGCTGCTTGCCTCGCGCAGCCCACTGCCAAGCCGACGTCAGAGCCAACGGCTGAGCCTACTTCAGAACCCACCGCCAAGCCAACTGCGGAGCCTACCGCTGAGCCCACTGCTGAGCCCACCGCCAAGCCCACCGCAGAGCCAACTGCTGAGGTAGGTGCCAATAGGTGGCCCATTGCCGCATCAGACTGCATGGTATTAGCAGCATTGGGTTTGTATTGCGCAGCCGTGCCTGTGTCTGGAGGGCACAGCAGTAGTAGGCACAAACTCTGATACTGACATGTAAGCAGAGTAAACCTTACCCCAAGCATGATGCCGGCTTTTGGTGTGCCTGCAGGGCACCTGACATGCGAGCTTGAAACGTGCACACATTTTGACCTTGAATGAGCGTGTGCAAAGTGAGCGCTGTGCACTGATGCCCATAACCAACAGGCATAGTTGTATATATAGCTTGCTTCCATATGCTGCACTTAAAGCGCTGGTCTCCAAAACTGTGATTGGCCACATTAACCAGAGTAGACCACATTGACCAGAGTTCTTGGCTGTCATGTACTTCTGTATGTAGGACTGCAGTGCACACAATTAACGCAATGCATCACCTGCATTGCCGCCGTGACGCAGCCCACCGCCAAGCCGACGTCAGAGCCGACTGCTGAGCCAACTGCTGAGCCTACCGCCAAGCCTACCTCGGAACCCACCGCCGAGCCAACGGCGGAGCCGACGGCTGAGCCCACCGCCAAGCCGACTTCTGAGCCTACCGCTGAGCCGACTGCTGAGCCCACCGCCAAGCCAACCGCGGAGCCTACTTCAGAGGTGAGTTGAAGTCTTTGGTAGGTGCGAAGGCGGCACAGGTTGAAGGCGGCATGCCAGGCGTGATGCCGCGGTCTGCGCATCGCTGCCTTACGTCGGTACCTTCATCTAGGATAGGGTTGCAATGCGCATATCCCAGTCACCATGCTGCTGTGGGCGCGTCGTCAAGCACCCAAGAATGTGCTTGCTCTATAATCCCAGCCCATCTGGTCAGTTGCCTGCTGTTTCGTAAGCTCTCCTAGGAGCTGGTAGCCAACGCAATGCCGATCAACGTCACGTTGAGACATGGTTGAACGACTGAAGTTGCCAAACATTGACTAGGCGCCGTGCATGGAGCGTTAACGCAGCATGATGGCATTACAAGAAGCAAACTCACACATTGCCGTCCAAGTACAGTAGTATTAACTGCACATCTAACGTATGTATGCACATGCGTGCGATCACTAGAACGCCTGCGCGCCGCGCCCCGTGAGCGCCGGCATCGTGTCCGCAGACGGCACAATAGGTTTTCGTTGACTGCACTGTAGTTGCATGACAAAGTTGCATGACGAAACCTTGACTTCGCGTGAAATTTTGTCCTGCCCCATCCTGGATGGACCCGCAGTGCAGCAATGGCTTTCAGGCTGGGATCCTCTATGCACCATTCCAACAATACGAAGCCGCCTTTATGTCTAAGGCTCGCTGAGCTACACTTGAAAGTTCCCCCCCCCCACCCCCCCTTTGTATGCAGCCCATCGCCAAGCCGACTGCAGAGCCAACCGCTGAGCCCACATCTGGGCCCACCGCCAAGCCCACTGCAGAGCCCACCTCGGAGCCCACCGCTGAGCCTACCTCGGAACCCACTGCCAAGCCGACTTCAGAGCCAACTGCTGAGCCCACATCTGAGCCTACTGCCAAGCCAACGGCGGAACCGACTTCTGAGGTGCAGACTATCGATAAACTTTCTTTGATTCATATACATTCAAGCATCTGTTGAATAGTCTGTTGCCATTCGTATATACGTAATGAGGTATCGTATATGCAACCTTCAGCCCTGAACCTATCTTAGGCAATGGGTTCTGCAAACGCTCATAGACCCTGCGCTGTCAAATTGACCTTATCATTTTCATCATGGTGTGCTTTGCGAAGGCTCTTCACAAGCTTGCAACTGACAGCATGTTTGGGTCACAGTTCCTTGGAGGTGTATCACTTGAAGTTTTTACCTAGCTGCCCTTCTAGCCAGCACGGGTTTGAATTGTGTCAGCGGTAGTGACATGTCGTGCGACGTTCTCAGCGCACTTGCAGCGCAGTGGAAGCTGGCATGGCGCCTTGCATAGAACGCTGTTGGTGCTGATTGCACATGCACCGCCCGCTGTACGTTCAATCTTGCACACAAACCTGCTTTGCTGAGTATATTTAACTGGGAAACTATGAAGTAATTCAAGTATGTACTTCATGAGGCATATATAGGTGGGGTGGACCGCTGCAGTGCGACATTGGTGGTTTACTACAGCACCTATTTGCGGATGTGCAGCCTGCGTGGAGCAACGGCACTTGTGGCCAGCACCTGTGCGCTGCCGACTTCGCGCGTGTTGCGGCAAGTCACGCTCTGCAAATGCAGTCTTTGTGTAGCTGGCCTGTGGAGAGATTGGTTGTTGACGCGCTTATCTTGGGTGTGGTGTGAGGAGGGCTGTGCTGCACATATGCTTTGTACCTTCAGTACGAAGGCTCTCGCAGCTTCGGGAGATGCCATCTGGCATTGATGGTTCCCCCAGGCCTCAGAGATTTGTGTGCTTCGCGTTTTGCTGCTATGCGCGTCCGCCCCGCTTGGGCAGCGCCCGCGAGCTCATTGCAACGATTGCGCAACGCCGCGTGAACATGTTTCATGGCATTCACAGCATCCCTCATGCGGCAACAAGGCGTGTTTCTGATGTGCGGTAAGGCACATCCCCTCTGCGCAAACAGCGCTCAGCATTATGGTTGACACCACCCGAACGTCCTTTGTCACGCAGCCCACCGCCAAGCCGACTGCAGAGCCGACAGCGCAGCCCACGTCTGAGCCCACCGCCAAGCCGACTTGAGAGCCCACCGCCAAGCCCACTTCCGAGCCCACCGCGACACCGACTGCCAATCCGACAGCTAATCCTACCGCTAATTCTACAGCTCTGCCCACGGCAACGCCAACCACTGCCAAGCCGACGGCTCAGGTTGGTTGTTCATCATCACATTATAAACTGCAAATGAAGATGTACATCGGAGCACACTTCAATTATGAAGTGCAGCCTTTGGAGCAATGCAGTCAACGCATGGCGATCCGGACTTATTGCCACGCAGGCAAGATTAGCCAGCAGTACTGCCTTGCAACACCATACTAAGGATTGAAGTTGATGATCTGGCCGTCAGACAGCTCTGTGACGCCCCAAGGCAGCAGTATTGAAGTGATGATCGGCATGATGCGCAACGCTGCTGCCGGTGCCGCGCTCATGCTGGCAATTGTAGGGCTTGCATCGTGTGATGTCCGAGCGCAGCTCTCATGCGTGACAGTGATCAGCAGCGGCCGACCGCAAGTGTGCTGTTGAGTTGCATCATCAGCACACACGTTGAAAGCTAGGTGAATCAGCGCTTGACAGAAGCGTAGAAACCAAGTCACCGCGGCAGAAGCAGACCTGCAGGTGGCTGCACTGTACAGCACTTCGCAGCGACTGAGTGCCAAGGTGCAGCAAAAGCCCAGTTGTGTCGCCTGCGTAAGAACGTATTTGCATCAGCAGCTCAACAGACTTCATGCTCTGTGAGGCTGGACAATCAACCATGTCTGCTTGGTCTCGCTGCGCGAGCGCGTATCAGGCACCGGTCGTTGTTGACATGGTGCTGTATGCGGAGCAGTGCTGCCGCGCTCTGAAACGCGCTTGCCGATAAGAGTGGGCGTGGCCTGTATCACAAACTGTTGTTCAGCGGTTTGAACTCGTTTGCTGCTGTAGCACCTGTGCAGTGCAAAAGGCTGCCCTACTTTGTGGCAAATGCGGAGCGTGCAACAAATGTGCTGCAGCGCATGCACTCAGCGCTTGATGGGGGGGGGTGGTTCAGCTTATGGTCAGGGCAAGCACATTCAATCTCTGTCCCTTGCCGCCCAAAGCTCGATTGCAGGTGGTAAGCGCCGTGTGAGAGCAGTTTGTACGCACCGCGCTGCCCATGCTTGTCGGTTCTTGTGCAACGACCACTGTGCGCTTACACTCACCCGCTGCCCGCTGCTTCCCACTCTTGCTGCAGCCCACTACAACCCCCACAACCGCTAATCCCACAGCACAGGTACAATGCCGCGGTCCCACAAGTTACTTCTTGCATGTAGATGCTCGTTCCCGCCTGTAGCAGTCGAACACGCGCACGCAGTACTTGATATAGGTTGGCATCACGCTGAGCGGCAGGGTTTCGGTTCTGCGTAGAATCATACTGCTTCAAGTCTTCGCTGTTACCCGAAGCTCGGTTGCAGAGGGTGACTGCATTGGTTTGCATGCACTAGAACTGTTGCTAATATTGTTACTGGTATTGGTTCTTGTTCAGCACCTACTGCAGACCGGTTTCTCAGTCATGCAGCGCAGCGCATTCCTCAGGTTGTGTGCAGCAGCAATTTCACAAGTAATCACACTGCCGCCCCCCGCTCCCCCGCTCTACCTGCCTGCAGCCCACTTTCACTCCCACGACTGCGAAGCCCACACCACAGGTACGATGGCGCAGCCCTGCAACCGCTAGCGCGTGCCCCTAGCCCTGACCTCAAGCAGTCTCTCCACGCACGTGTCTAAGCGCAGAGCTGACCCTTGGCAGTCCCGCAACCGTATGCATGCAACGCTGCTGGCTCATTCCTGCATGCGCGGGAAGCAAAGTCGATGAGCTGCTGCCACGCATGACTTGAAGTTGCTTTGCACAATGGGACGTGATGGCGTGTCCCCCAACCCGTACCCGGAGAGTTACGAATATGGACACGGCTGCTTACTTTTGATTTGGCATCCACTTGAGAGATGCAGTTGGCGTTGCAGCTTGCCGGCGTTGGTTCATCGCTCTTCAAGGATAAATAATCACATTCAGATACTATATGTGAGGCGCTTACAATCAGTGGTTGGTCAGAACACAGTGTGCAGCTTAAATACTTGTCATGCCTAGTGTGATCAAATGAGTCATGCAGAAACATCATCTCACGCTGGAGTGAGTTACAGTCCTAGAAGCACTTGAAAGTGCTCTCATGTACCGCATGCATTCCTCGCTGCATTGTCCCCGCTTTGCTGTACCCGCAGCCAAGGCAGTCCGCCCCAATGCCATTGTGCTTGCGCGTTGCTGCTTGGACCTGCGTAGGGAAGCACCACATGCTGTGCTCACTGGCAAACACGTTTTTCCTCATGCAGAGGCGGCAAGATCTCACCATCGTTTCTGCTGTCTTTGGCTGTCTGCGCCTCAGCCTGTTTCGGGACCCACACCGCAGCCGTCGACCGCAAACCCCACTGCGCAGCCGACGGAGTTCTGCCCCACGACCACGTCCTCAAACACGGTGGTGAGTAGTAAATGTTTTGCAAGCTTTGACTCTCCATACCGTGCTTCAACTGAGGGCTGCTGACAACTAGATGCATGCAAAATTTGTGTACCGCCGCTTGTGCACTTAGCCTGTGATCCTCATCATGCCACAAGAGCCTCTGAGGGTGCATGATGCATGTGATGGTGCGCTCTGGCAATTTCCGCAACTGCACAACCTCCTGCTCTCGACCGTCCCTGTGTTTGGCAGATGATACGACAAGGAGTAATAGCCGCTTGCCGATGAACCTCATCAATGCGGCATGTCAACTTCAATATTCTGCAACACTGACCCGTGTGCACGTACTTCAATGGCGCTGCTACCGGCTGCTCACCACTACCATCTTGTGCACGCTCCTTCTGTTACCTTGCCAGACCTGCACTGTCGTCAGCCTGGGGCGTATGCCTGCAGGCTAATGTGGGCAGGGTGTGATTTTGTCCTCAGCACGCTGCCAGCACGTGCATACCGTATCTAAACCTGAAGCCTGGCAATCACTGTCTGCAGTGCATTGCTGCACGATTTTGCTCACCTCTGTCGCTCTCCTCCCCCCGGGCCGCCCCCCCCGCCTTCTTGCACCTAACCGTCTCTGCCAGCGCACCGCCCCCATCATTACTACCATTCGATGTAAAGAAATGTAGACGCCGTTTGGCGCACAATCGCATTCCTTCTCCTCCCAACCGTCCTTTTCCTGAGCAGGTGGTGCAGCAAGAATCAGAAGCTGACAGTGCCTGGTGATGAACCTTTTTGGCTCCGGCATATCAACTTCAAAATCATACTTCGCGGGCATGTCCACACCCCTTTCATCAGAGCTGTTACTGACTGCTCTCCATCTGTGGCGCTGTGCGCTGTCGCGTTTTCGGCCTGGCCCCACCTGCAGGCCTGCACCGTCCTCATCTCGGGTGTGTCATACAGCGGCAAGTGCTACGTGAGGAGCCAGCAGCCCCTCAACCAGAATCTGGTCGGCGGCGGCGGCGGCGACTGCGCCAGCTTCCTCCCCAACTACGACCAGCTGTGCTACATCCCAACGATGCTTCCGGCCTCTGCGGCGACAACACGTGCAGCACCAAGGGCTACAAGTGCCGCTGCTACCTCAAGTCCACAACGGGCGCGTCGTGCAAGACAGGTGACCTCATCGGCGTCAACCCCGCCAGCTCGGTCGACCAGGGCGGCGGCTGCCAGGAGAACAGATGCAATGCCATCACCATGGCCATCGGCGCGGGCTGCTGCCCCACGAGCCCGTGCTCGCGCCGCACCCTGCTGGCCGAGCTGTTGGCGGACAAGAATGCCATCGAGTGGTGAATCAACCCTCCATGCAACCCCCCCTCCTCCCCCAGGAGGCGCCTACTAGTAGTACATGCGCCCTCCTGTAGGGATCGGTCGCAGTGCATGGAACGGAGACTCTGCTGGCATGCCCGTACAGTAGCTCCACTTTACACTCTACACCATCCACTCTACTCGATGCTTGCTCTTCTGCCTTCCACCAATATCTGGCTGGCGACATTGGTTTCGTTTCTTAGGGGAGGGCCTTTTCATTGATCGAATGTCGCTACCATTTGGGGCGGGCCTTTCACGACTGCGAAAGCGGAGGTGGTGTTTCGCGCATAGGCCGCGCGACTGTGCCCGGAACTTCAAGAGCCCTGGGTGGCGGCGCCGAGGGGGTAGCGACATTGGTTTCGTTTCTTAGGGGAGGGCCTTTTCATTGATCGAATGTCGCTGCCATTTGGGGCGGGCCTTTCACGACTGCGAGAGCAGAGGCGGTGTTTCGCGCATAGGCCGCGCGACCGTACCCGTAACTTCAAGAGCACTGCGGTGGCGGCGCCGAGGGTTAGCGACATTGGTTTCGTTTCTTAGGGGAGGTCCTTTTCATTGATTGAATGTCGCTGCCATTTGGGGCGGGCCTTTCACGACTGCGAAAGCAGAGGCGGTGTTTCGCGCATAGGCCGCACGACCATCGATGCCACGCCATGTTCCTGAAGGGTGGGAGGGGGGGGTGGAAAGAGCCGTCGCTGGCAACACATCACACGGGCGCGTTGACTCAGGGGTATCTGTTGTTTAAAAGGAGAAAGTGGTCGCACACAGGGCCTCAAATGACTTGACGGCTGTGTCGAGGCGCTCCACGTCGGCCTCGGCAACGACGAGCATGGCGCGGACAGCCTCGAGTCGCTTCAGCAGCTCCCCCTCCTCCCGCTTGAGCGCCGCCGTCTTCTCGTCGCATCTGGCGCGCAGGCGACGGGTGCCTTCCAGTAGCTCGGTGCTAGTCGGCACGTCCTTGCGCTTGCCCAGGACGGGCTCCTCTGCTGCATCTGGCTCGGGAGCTGCATCGCCGGCTTCAAGGGGGCCCTCTGCGTCCATCTCCACTTCCGTATCCGATTCGCTGCCTTCTCCTGACTCCTCCTCGGTGGACTGGGGGATGGGGGCGGCGAGAGGCCTCACCAGGCGGTAGGCCTCGGTGACGTGCAGCGAGGCGGCCGGTGACCCAGGGAAGCCGCCGCGGCAGTCACCGTGTCCGGGATCGCACCCTCCATGACCTCGAAGCAGTTGAATATCTGACGGAATATCCCTAGCTTCTTCTTCTTGTGGCCCGCCAGGCCGTACCACCCGTTGTAACCGTCGATAAGCTCCCTCAGCAGAGGGTGCTGACCTCCGGCCACCCTTGGGGCGCCGCCCCGAACTCTGGGGCAGATGGCGCTGATGATGCGGGCCTGACACTTGGCGGTTGTGTCGCCAGGCTTAGCGTCGTGGCGAACCTTCTTCAGCGCGCGCAGGACCAGGTGTCCCGGCAGGAGCGTCTTGCTGATCCTGATCTTGGGGGTCTCCGCCGCCTCGGCCTTGCCTTCGGGGGAGAAATGCTTGGCTTTGACAGTTGCAATGTAATGGACGCCAAAACCGTCGTCCAGCAGGGTCCACTGGTGAATCGGGGAGACGACCTCGACGTGCCTCGCCCCCGACACCACCTGCACTGCTATGGACAGCATATCTCCGCTCATGTTGAGCGTCTCCACCCCCTGCTTGCACATAGCCAGGATTTGATAGAGCTTGGCGAGGTCATGTCTATACGGACCCCTGGCAACCTTTGCCGCCAGATCCGTCCTCCAGGCGAGGCTACGGCCCGTTCTTAACTGAGGGCAGCTGAAGTGCTCGTGCAGCGGGTCATCGGCCTCTGCCAGAAAGAGGTGCACCTCGCTGACATATTTTGCCCATGTAGATGCTTTGATGCCGTTGTCGCTCTGTTCGACGAAGTCTGCAATCGCTTTGCGGACTGAGTGCTGGTCGGACGGGTCCGAGACATGTTGGCGCACCCAGGAGAGCAGTGCGGTCTTGGCGGCGTTCATTGCTGACTGCTGGTTGCCCGGCGGCAGAGATAATGATTGACAACATGCATCGCATGGCGCATGCACGCCCCATGCCTTCCTGTTCCACCGCCGGCAAGAAGGCTTCTCAACGGAATGCAGAGACTTGGAGTTAACTGCCACTTCAAGTTGAAGTTAACTGTCACTTCAAGTTGTTGAAGTTTGGATAAGCAGTTGAAGTTCAGTACCATGACCAGTATGATACTTATCATACTGGTCATCATACTGGTCAGTACGGACAGCTGGGCAAGCAGGCAACACTCTTTGTCAAGGAGGCTCCGAGGTGGGTGGCACTCAGCACTTTGCTCAGCCTGAGCCTGAGGCCCTAGACAGGGAAGGCAGATAGATGTGTTGCACAAAGCCGAGTTAGCTAAGCGTCAAATCCTCATTGAGTTGAGCATGTCGTAATGGTTGGCGCAGGAGTTGGCGGCTGCGCACTAGGAGCTTGCCAAGTGGATACCGGCGGTGCCGCAACACGGTGACCATGTGACAGGCTGAGCCCAGCATTTGCGCTCCGTGTGTGTACGCCATGATGCGCTCCGCCAACTCCCGCGCAAACGACGTAGTACCGTAGTACTATAGTACTCAGCTTAATGAGTCTCAGAGTCTGAGGATGTGACGCTTAGCAAGCCCGGCCAACAAAAACTCTTGAAGTACTACAGTAACTTCAAAGTATAGTAGGCCACTATTATAGTACTACTAACCTACAGGCAGCACAGTTCATTCTACGCAGGTCACTGACGAAGCGCATGGGCTTCTTAGCTCGGGTCGTTGACACGGCTTTGAGTGAGACATGGTTGCACGCGTTTGACGGGTTCTGTGCATGGACGCTCGAACGCATGCTGCATCTGTACGGCTGCTCTACCGCGGCAGCCATGAAGTCACACCTGCTGGCCGCCTGCACTGCTGGTGACAATGAGGAAGCCAGCAGTGGCAGCGTGCTGGTATTGCCGCGCTTGGGCCCGCCAGAACTCACGGACATCGCAGTGCCACTGCGGGCGTCACGGTTGCCGGAGCGACGAGGCGGTCTGGGCATGCCGCTTTTGGGGCTACTGGCACCAGCCGCATACACGGCCCAGGCATGCACAACACTGAGGCCGGCAATAATTCATGCCACTGTGGCAGCAGGGGCCCTGAGGCTCGGCACTGACGAACACGGCGCAGTCACCTGGTTCGCGCAGCACTCATGCGCAATACGCAGAGGACCAGGGACTGCCGCCAATCATCGAGGCCGTGCGACGCTCTACGCGAGCGCTGACAGCTGATGGCGGCGAAAAATCACGCACAGTTGTGGCCGAGCAGCTCCCAGCATCGTTGCTACGGTGGGCAGCAGATACGACGGCCGCAGCGTCGACGCTCCCCACTGCGGTGCAAGCGATCTACGCCGCAACTGCCGTCACGGAGACAGTGACCACTGAGCCAGCCCCACACACCCACGGCATTGTGCCTGGCGCCGAGGCGGCCGCTGCGGCGGCGACCGTACCTGGCCCTCAAGCCGCTGCCGCGGCTGCCCCTTCCACGCCCGCTAAAACACAAACTAGCGCGGAAGAAAGCAGCTGCAGCGGCGGGCAGGAGGACGACGACGACGACTGGGAGGCCTATGCTGACGAGATCTGCAGGAAGGTAGTGCCCCGCCGCCGGCGCGGTCACTTCACGCACGGACTACAAGCCGGCCTTTCAAATGTTCTTCGACGTCAATACGAGGATTGCCTGGTGGAGGACCTAGAGGCTGCCTCGGCTGGTGCCGTGGGCAAGCCGACGCAGGCTGCACCTATTGGTGACTCGCGCGACACCAGCCGCCGCCGCCAACAGGCTAGCGCACGGGTCCTGGCGCAGCTGCGCAGCCAGCGTGCGTCCGGGGCAATGGCGTGGATGAGCGTGCCACCCACTGCCAATGACCGCCCGGGTGCAGCGCCCATGTCCAGTATGGCAGCAGCCACGATGATTTTGATTGCGATCTTCATAGACGGGTGGGGCATACAGGGCGAGGTGTGCCCATGGCGGTGCAGTGATGTGAGCCCCACCTCCACGCATGCGATCAGCTGCCCCAGCCAGCACATACGGGGGCACAACGCGACACACACTGCCCAAAAGCGGTGCCTGCAGCGCATCTTGAGACAGCACCATGTCTCTATTGTCCGCAATGAGGACGCTAGCGTCTTCAAGGTACCGGGGTATCGGGCGGACACAGTCATTGACCCAGGGTGTCTGCACTTTAGCAGTGCATACCGTAACAAGGGAATAGTGCTAGACACAAGTGTGCGCGCGCCCACAGCGAGCTCGTACCTGACAGGCAAAACAAATGCCTCGAACACGGACGGCTATGCTGCTGGGGTGGGGGAGGACGCGAAGGTCAAGCACCACACCGGCACCTTGACGTCATCTTGGGCTTTTGTGCCATTCGTGCAGGAGTCGTACGGACGGCTGGGCAAGCAGACAAGCCTTTTTGTTAAGGAGTTGGCAATGCACTCAGCACTGTGCTCAGGGGGGGGGAAGGCAGATGTGTTACGCAAGGCCGGGTTAGCTAAGCGTCAGATCCTCATTGAGCTGAGCATATCGCTGGCGCGGGAGTTGGCGGAGCGCGTCATGGCGTACACACGTGGAGCGCGAATGCTGGGCTGTGTTGCGGCGCCGGTATCCAAGCTCCTAGGGCACAGCGCAGACTAGGCTGCTGCGTTGACGCGAGCTTTTCGATTGCATAGGCAACCCGGCCTCCCTTGGGCCTTTATAAATACAAGTTCATACGTACTACTAACTTGAAATTTTTGAAAGGATAGTATCGTATACTACTAGTATAGTACAATGGAGGAGGACGTAGGGGAGGACCCCGAGATGCCATTTGGCGGCGGCGGCGTTTGAGTGGTTGTCGTTGCGACACTTTCAGACTGTCATACGACATGTAGATTCCTTACAGCTAGATGCCAATCATCTGGGCTTTTTCGCGCCCTGAGCGAGAATTAATAAAAAGTACAGTAACTCCAAGAGTGAAAACAAGGCGACACACCTACAACATGGCATTTCCACAGCCACAAGTGGGATATAATAAAAGTACAGTAACTGCACTGCACTGCAACTAACCATCTTGATAACTCAATCATTCATTGATAGCTGCCAGACTGACAGTGCGACACCTGATCATGATCATGCTCGAACTTCAAGATTCAATCAATGACTAATAGTATTCTATCAGCATCAGCAGATTGTTTCACATTCATGCACAGTCAGTTCAGAATGATGCGTAGGTCTGTGACAGGTACTACCTCAGCTGATGTGTTCAAAGTTCAACTTCAACTTCAAAGTTCAAATATGTATTTTTCAATGATCTTCCTTTGTCTGTTTGTTAGTTGGTTACAAACAAACAAACTAAAAATAAGTAAAATTTTATTTTTGAAAAATGATTCAACAACTTGAAGGTTGCGGATTGCAGAACACCTTAGTTCATGACATTGTGTGTGTGTGGTGAGTGTGATGTGTGTGTGTGTGGTGAGTGTGAGTGTGTCGGGGATTGTACGCTTTAGCTCATGAAGTGTGTCCGGTGAGTGTGAGTGTGTCGGGATTGCGCAGTGTGAGTGTGGTGAGTGTGTGTGAGATGAGATTTGTGGGAGGTGTCCCCGCGCGCGCGCGCTGATATTCGGCAGGTGGTTACGTTGTCAGCGAACAGTTGAGGACACGACGGCTTATCCAGCACTGGTAATTTAAAAGCTCTGGTCAAGGTCCTGCTGCAAGGATGAGTGCCCCACACAAGTTGAGGGGGTGGCGGGTGGACACTCTGACTCTGACAACAATTACTAGTGCTAGGAACACAAATGGATTATCAAGGATGACAGACAGTGCGGCGAAAAAATCATCATTGCCGGCGCCACAACCTCAAATTTCCTACTTTTCAAAAGAAGAGATGATTGAGCGAGGAGCTGGCATCGCATCCAGGTCACTTCACTCTGGCTCACAAGCACTGTGGCACACTGCGCAACCGCACCAGGGCAGCCGGAGCGGCGGATCAAGTCTCGGGGTGCGGTACGCTCAGGTGAGTCGCCAGAGCTGCTTTTCAATTGGTTTGGATTTCCTCCGGCGACAAAATCAATCATCACATAATCATCGAGTGATTCATTAAATTACTTGATGAAATGCCAGCCCATGCAACACCCTGGCTTCATGAACCACGGGCACTGCACTGCTTGCCGAAGGCTTCATGCCGATGCTTGCCGATGGCATCGAACCTCGCGATCCTGGCACCGTTGACGCTTGGGTGACGCTTGGGTGACGCTGGTGTGGAGATTGAACCGATGCGTGGATTTTCGTAGTGCGTTGCCGGCAATGGCTGGGCATCCGATGGCCCCTGGCCAGGGTTCATCTTCTTTGCACAGTCAATGTGGGCTTGCGCTCTCAGTCGGGCTGCCAAAAGTGGCCGCTAAGATACGAACTTCAAGTGCTGAGTGCTGACCTGCCGCCGATCCGGCCAATCTCGGTAACTGTGTCCTGACGTTTTGGCGTTGTGTTGCAGACAGACTTCGATCATGGACACAATGAAGTCTTGGGGACGGCTTGACCTACTCTAAGGGCCTGCTAAATAGCTTGTGCTCACACTGGTGCACACTTAGTAATACAGTATTACGTAGTAATAGCAGGAGCAGCCGACGGCGTTCCCTCAGGGTGCCAGGACTATCTCAGGCTGATGATGATCTTAGTATTCCCACAGTTGACTGTGACAATTATTCAATTGTTATAACTAACAAAATGATTGACTGAATCCTGCCGACCATCGATGCATCATAATCATTACCATAATGGCACTTGTGCCACCAGCGACCTTGTATAATAATATGTAAATTTCTAGGCCCAAAGGAGGCCGGGTTGCGTATGCAATCGAAAAGTTTGCTTCAAGACTGTGACAGCAGCCTAGTAGTCTGCACTGCGCCCTAGGATTGTACTCTTTACATATGTATCAGCTGCCAGACAGTGAGCGTTCAACAATTTGAAAGTTTGTGACTGCATGCTTGGCAGTAAATTAAATGCTATAAGAGCTATAACGTCGAGTGGACTATTACTAGTACTAGTACTACCGTCATGTGCCTATTTAGGCCGACCGGGCCAACAATTGGCGTGTACCGGGCACCAATCCTAATTATGCCCAGGTGTTTTTTCTGGCATTCTCAATTAGGCCTGGTGGCACATCCGCCGTGTTGACCTAATGGTTGCGTGGCCCTATTGTGTGCTCGCACGGTCAACTAAATGAGCCTGAACGCCATAGCAGGCAAGCAGATGGCGAGTTCCATGCTCACGAGTGTCGTGATACTAGTAGTGATGTGCAGTCTGTTTGCAGCCGCACAATGATGCTTCCCCCACGTTAACTACAGTAACCGTTTCTCGAGTTCGCAAAAACAACTTCACCTGGGAAGTTGATTGTTTTGCCGAAACTGTTTCAGAAAGACGCATCGCGCTCATTGATGGGCAGTGTGCTCATTTGGGGTGTTCCTAATGCTCTGTCCTAATTAGGCCTGGTGCTTTTTTCACGTGATCCTAATTCAGTGTCCGAGTGCTTTATTTTACGATGCCTAATGTTGGCCCGGTCGGCCTAAATAGGCACATGACGGTACTTGGTACTAGCACTTAGTACTAGTAGTAATTTAATGGTACTACCAGTACCTGAACAGTAACTCAGCGGCTGTTGCATGCTTTCAAGTTCAGGTCAGTGACAACCGGCGGGTCTGGTTGAGCAGGTCACGGTGAACGCTCAATTATCACAGTCCATATATAATGATAATTTTCACATGATGATTTCAGTGAATTACATCTAATTGACAAAAAAACATTATGTGATGATAATCGATGATGTATACCACAACGAAAACTTGAAATTTGCATGGAATTTCAAGGTTTTTCAAACAATTTAAAATCAAAAACCTCAGGCTGAACATCATATTGTGATCTACTTCTTGAAGTATGGTACAAACTTATTGAATAGTCAAGTTCGAATGAAAACATGCATTAACATTGCTGTGTGCCATTGCTACTGGTGCTTGCAGTGGCTGCAGGCGCACCTGGGAGCCCCTGAGACTTCATCTTGGACTTGAAGCTGCAGTGACTCGGAGTATTTGACAACATGACGCTGTCACTGGCAGCAGTGTTCAAACCCTCAGGCTGGCGCTTCATTGCGTGCAGTCTGTTGGCGACATTGCTGTGGGCGCCGTCAATAGAAGCCGCATCAGGTACAACTTAGTAGTACTATAGTTACATTCAATGCCACTCCAGCCTGACTGAGTGATCGTTAGCAAGAGCCTGATGTAGCCGCTAGTACTGCTGGAGTTCCGAATCTGGGCTTAAGCAATTGTCAATGATTCACTACTGTACTACCTGCATGCAGCAGCTGCCATGATCATCCCAGTCGTGACGTGCTGATGCACTGACTGAGAGTCAGCGTCAATGATTTTTTCGTGGTCCCATTAGCAAACTTCACGGCGGCACCTTCTTAAGTTGGTCACCACGTTAACGTATATTATTAAGTTGAACTTTCAAGACTTGATGACCTGCATGATCATCATCATGATGCATGCACCTTCAATGTCAAGTTATTCACTTGTAACGGGGCAGCCGTAGTACCTGGACTTCGCTGCAAATGCGAGCCGGATCTGCACATTAATCTGCGGCTGCATACTATACTATTCAATAAGTTACTGTAACAGTTACATTACGGTTAACTTACAGTAGCCTGCTGAGAGTACTACGATAACTTGCGTTGAACTTTTACTTAGTGTACTTGACCGTCTTGTCGATAATTAAGGACACCAAACAGCTTATTCAAAGTTTGTTTACGCGTAAAAAAGAGCGCAAAGACTCTTGGATTGATCCCTCCGCACTTCATTTACCTTCATGGGTCCATTACATTGGCTCGCCGCAGCGCGTGCACAAAACAAAGCGACCAAGATTGGCGAAACGTTTCTCCCTCGCCAGCTCTGTCAGCCTGAGGGGAGTCCGTGTGTAGAGGTAGCCCTGATGTACCAACTGACAATAACCGTTACTGTAACAGTTGCACTTCAGCGGAACACGGCATGAATTCGAACCTACGATCAGTGATCTTCTGGCACACAAGAAAGGGGCGAACATCACGATCTGATTGTTGAAGCAATTATGTAGAATGCGGTGGGCTGCCGCATCTTTTTTGTGAATCATTTAGTAAAAAGGTATCCTGTGTTTTGGTTCTGGCATCAACAAATATAGTTGTGCAGTGTTCACCTAAGTTACACAGTCCTCAATCATCGACAAGATGGTTTCTTCGAAGTAGTATACCCAATACAAGTTGTAAGTACTTAAAAGCCTGAGGGTACCCGCTGTTGCAGTAGCTGCAATAGAGCTCCGAGGCTCGTTGTCACAGTGTCACTTACACTTTAAGATAGTTAGTCTACTAGTTGGTTCTTGCTCTGTCAATGCAAGTGACACTTCAAACTTTTAAATGTCGCCAATACGTGACGGCGACCTTCTCTTTTGCTCAACAAAGCTACTAGTAGGCTCAAGCCATTGCATGCTGTCAAACAGTAACTGTCACTCGGTGACAGGTTCCTGGCGGCCGGTGCACGAGTCTTACAAATTGAATAGTAATACTTCATGCTCTGCATTCAATTCGCTTGTCTGCAGGCAGCAGCTGCTCTGGCTGTGTGACCGATCAGGCGCTCAAGTGTGTGACGTACCAGTGCGACAACAACATCACGCCAACGTCGGTCACTGTGACGCTGAACAACTGCCTGAACCTGAGCTTTGTGGCCATCAGCTACAACGGCCAGTGCTACAAGGTTGGGTAAGTGGCCACAGTGACTCAGACTCTAATGCTCCGGCACTTGGAGAGCAAGAGACTCAGAATCTGCGCAGTGGCTCTCAGGCTGGTGCGACACATTGTCAACTACTAGTATGTGGGAGAAATTCCACTGAGTCAGGCCCACAATCACTGATAGCGTTATGGTGGTCATTAAACTTCAAGTTCAAGGCCGTAAGGGTGACTCAAAACCAGATTTGCAGTGCCGGTGTTTCATCAATGTCATGATGTCCCGTCCCTGTGTCTTTTAAGAATTGTTGGCCAACAACTGAGGAGCGAGAACATCAATCTGAAGCTCAACCGATTATCATAGTGAACACTTTCGACTAGCCCACATTCCTTTTAAGGTGCAGGCTCAGATTGACAGGCTGCTGTGCCCTTGGCACGGAGTACTGCACTTTGAAACTGGGGTGCAATGCTTAGTAAAGGTCACTTGGATCATCATGATGCAGCAGCAGCAGCAGGCGCTACTGGCTACTTCACAGTGAATGCTCAGGCTGGTCTGACCTGCAGTTTCAAATTTATTGAAGGTCATTATGGCTTCAATAACGCTGACTGATCCAATTCATATCACGTGCTTGGCAATGCAGAGTCACTGCCAGTCATGTGGTGTTGGAGGCATCCGGCGCAGAACCTGATCTGCTCACACGGCGTCCACATCACTGGCAGCTCACCCAGCTGCCCCTTTGTACTGATCACTGCCTGCAGGCCCGCGCCCCTGACGTTCAACATCCCGTGCAGCAGCACCTCGCCGCTCATCTTCATCACACACGACGGAAAGAAGTGCAACCCAAACGGCGGCGCGACAGCGGCAGACGTTGGCTCCTGCTACAACAATGGCATCAACAAGAACCAGTTGCAGGGCGTGTGCGTCAAGAAGTACACCGCGGCGAGGGACTTTACGCCCTGCACCACTGCCTCCGGCCTCACCTGCCCCGCACCTGACTTGACAGAGACCCCCACAGCTCAGGTGTGCATAAGAAGCCGGAGGCTGTGATGAACCAGGTGGTCCAGGACTGGTCACCGGTGCTGACTGGGAGCAGAAGTCGAGCACCCTTTGTCCTTTCATCATTCATGATGCTCGCTGGCAGCTGCCATGCACAAACTGCACTTGCATCGTCCATTGTTCCGCACAGTATCAACGCTGTCCTTCACCTGCGCATCACGAGCACGATTTCTCTGCTTGCAGTGTTGGTGATAACACGATGTCAGGCTGTGAGGCTCATCAGTTCTCAAATGGAAATTGAATGCAAGCAGCCTCAGCAATACTTTCAGGGCGGTGCTTTAGGACGCAGCAAATTGCCCTGGAGGGTCGTGCGGACCTCGGCGCTGTGCCTTAAGTTATGCCTGAATGCCTGCCTGCTTCATCCGATGTCTATGTGCACGCAACAGCCTGAGCATTACGACACGCTTTGCATTACTACAACAACTTGATTTTCTTTGTTCAGTGGCAGGTGCTATGGCCCCACAATGATGCTGCATCGGTTCACAAGGTCGACTGATCATGCTGCTTTGTGGAACTGTTGGCAGGCGTAGCGCAGGCCCCCTGAATCCCCTCGAGATTTGCCATTCCATGAGATTTCATCAGTTCAAATGCTTTCATCACTACAGCAGGTGCAAGCAGGGTGAGGCACAGCACAAAGTCAGACCCCTTGCATTCACCGTGGTATTCTCTGCCGTCGCAAGTTCTCTTCGGTGTGCAAGTATATGCTTTGCAAGTTGTGAGGCTTTCGCACTGTTGGCAATGTTGTACATTTAGATACTGAAGCATGCTGTGTGGCGTTGCATGGTCAATTCTGCAGCCGACATCAACACCCACGAGCACGCCCACAAGCCAGCCAACGCAGTCGCCAACAAGCCAGCCAACGCGAACACCCACAAGCCAGCCGACACAATCCCCCACAAGCCTGCCTACACGCACGCCCACTTCACAGCCGACCTCCAACCCCACCTCACAGCCTACCTCCAACCCCACCGCGCAGCCCACAACTAAGCCCACTTCTGAGGCAAGTCTCGAACTTTGTCGGTTTCTGCAGAGGTGCTTCAACATGGCTAGCATCGGTACACCTCATCTCCAGCGTAGAAGTACCACTGTTGTGGTTTCTCTGTTGCTGAAATTTGACTAAAACTTTGAGCGTACGGTACCGCCATCTTGACCTGCGCACTCACTCATGCTGAACAGCCCACACAGAGCCGTGGCCACTGCAGAGCTTAGTTTTTCTGTGGTATGTTGTTTTGGTAGATTCGACAGCAGCGTGTCATCATGCATGGGGCCTCAGTGTACGCATCGCCGTTCAGCATCGGATTCTTAGTGGTACAGACTGCAAGATTCTTACTGGTACAGACTTGCAGTCCTCATTCAGCCCCGGCCCTCATGCTGATGCAGCCCAGTACGCCAACCTTGAGCTCAGTTTTAAGGCAGGTCATGACCATCGATTGGCCTACCTGAAGTGCACTTGAGCGCTTGACAATAGTGGATAGTGCCAGCGTTGGCTACAGAGTAGACGCCGCGTCTCGACTGTGCCCATGAACTTTATGCAGCGTTTGAGCCTGCGGTTACGCAACCATGGGCACACACAGTTGTGCGCAGATTCTTGCACTAGCACTAGGGGACTATCAACAATGTAGAAAGTAGTGTACAGCTCTCACGTGTGTTGCGTTCTGTCAACAGATGGCATAATTTTGTACTAGAAGCATTATGTGCTGCGTGTACATCAATGTAGCACTACACTACTTCACGAGATACCTACTTGCATCACAACCCAAGCCTGCCTGCTGCACACTACCTGGCAATGCCTCCAAGCAACATTCGTGTAAATTGACACTGAATTACATTCCCATCTTCCTCTTGGCGCAGCCCACAGCAAATCCCACTTCGGAGCCAACAGCCAAGCCAACAGCTGAGCCTACCGCCAAGCCGACATCCGAGCCTACCGCTAAGCCGACATCCAAGCCTACTACTGAGCCAACTGCTGAGCCCACCGCCAAACCCACCGCAGAGCCGACTGCTGAGGTAGGTGCTGGTAGTCGCCTCAGGGTCGCATTATACTGCATGTAATCAGCAGCCTTGGGAGTGTATTGCACAGCGGTGCTCGTGTCTGCCATGTAAAACAGGTGCAAGTGGAATCTCTGAGGCAACGTGCAGGCAGTCGAAACCTAGCCTCATTTCATTGTGAATATTCTGTGTGTTCGTGCAGCACTTGACTGATTACCGAGCTTGAAACTGTGTGTAAGCAATTATTCTGGCACCAGGCACGCAGCTGTACGCGTTGCGCCCAGCTGTGCAATGCCAAGCACAATGCACCGCCTCGGCAACGATCCGGCACAGCTACAAGCAAGTTTTTGATGTGCAGCAAAGCAGTGAGCCCCACACGAGTGCACACACACACCATGAACACATGAAATCATTCCACACAACTGATGCAATTCATAACATGCGTTGCCCACATGGCGCAGCCCACCGCCAAGCCTACATCAGAGCCGACGGCTGAGCCTACCTCAGAACCCACTGCCAAGCCCACTGTGGAGCCTACCGCCAAGCCGACCACAGAGCCCACCGCCAAACCGACCTCTGAGCCCACCGCCGAGCCAACCGCTGAGCCTACTTTCAAGCCGACTGCAGAGCCTACTTCGGAGGTGAGTTAAATGTAAAATTCTACTGGTAGGCAGCTAGGCAAGTAGGTGTGAAGGCGGCACGCCAGGCGTGATGTTTAGGTCTGTTCATGACTACCCAGCATTGAAATCTTGGTCATGGACAGATGGGGCTGCAATGCACATGACCTAAAGGTCAAGCTGCTGTAGGCATGTCAAGCAATTGAAGCATGCACTTGCTCCACATGATCATCAATCTAGTGACTCGCACTGCAAATCAGCAAGCACTGATTAGTAACTGATGCAATCGTAACTGATGCAATCGTGCATGACCTCAGCATCGATCTCACCTTGTCGCAGAAAGAAGTCAAACACCTACAACTCGTTTCCTGAATGGACCCACAATGCGGCAATGCCGAGTTTCCTCTGAGGACCACACCCACAAAGGCAATTGGCTACCTATCCGTAGCTCACGTGAGCTAATTTGACAGCTTCGATTTCTGCCCCTCACTGTGTATGCAGCCCACCGCCAAGCCGACTTCAGAGCCCACGGCTGAGCCTACCTCAGAACCCACCGCCAAGCCAACTGCAGAGCCCACCTCTGAGCCCACTGCCAAGCCCACTTCAGAGCCGACTGCTGAGCCTACATCTGAGCCCACCGCCAAGCCCACTGCAGAGCCTACTTCTGAGGTAAGTTGAAGTACTGGTAGGTGTAAGGGCGGCACGCCAGTCACAAGGCCTCGTATGTGCATAGCCAGTTTGCATCAGTGCCTCAGCCAGGGATAGGATTGCAATGCGCAGGTCCCAATGGCGGAGCTGCTGTGACCCGGGGGTGTCAAGCACATGAAATATACGTTTGCTCTGCATGCTCAATCTATCGATAAAGTTGCCTGCTGTTTTGTAAGGTCTCGCGGTATGCAACACAGTCATGCATGCCTCCCAGCACAGTGCTCGAAGTTGGTCTGGCGTAAGGAACCATGAATGCACGTGGCATTTTGCTGGTCTTCTCCCAGCCTTTATGGTCCCCCAGTGCAGCAACAATGTTTTATGCTGGGTTCCTCTGCGCACCGTGCCAATAAAGTGAAGATAATAATAATTATTATCACGTCACAAGCTCACCCTGAGTTACACTTAACAGCTGCAAACTGCCCCCCCCCCCCCCCCCTCCCTTATTTGTATGCAGCCCACCGCCAAGCCGACTTCAGAGCCAACTGCTGAGCCTACCTCAGAACCCACCGCCAAGCCAACTGTGGAGCCCACTTCTGAGCCAACAGCCAAGCCGACTTCAGAGCCAACTGCTGAGCCCACTTCTGAGCCCACCGCCAAGCCAACTGCGGAGCCCACCGCTGAGCCAACTGCTGAGCCTACTGCCAAGCCCACTGCGGAACCGACTGCAGAGCCCACTGCTGAGGTAGGTGCTGGTAGGTGCCCAAGGGTCGCATCGCATCAGACAGCACGGTACTTACAGCCTTGGATCGGTGTTGCGCAGCGGTACCTGTGTTGGGAGTGTCCAGCAGCAGCAGGTGCAATGTTTGAGCCTGCATGCAGGCAAAGTAAACCTGCCCCCAAGCCTGATGCCAACTTTGGGTGTACGTGCAGGGCACTGACATGCGAGCTTGAAATGTGTACTTGAAAGGCATGTGCAGAAGTAAGCTCTGTGTACTAATGCGGCTCATACCAACCACCAGGCACAGTCGCAAGTGTAGAGGTCATGTGTTGTACTCATAGTGTTGGTCTCCACATTTATGATCGGCCACAACAAACCAGAATTCATGGTTGGCTGTTGTGTACATCTGTACGTGAGACCGCACTTCACACAACTAACGCAATGCATTGCCCGCATTGCCCGCCTGACGCAGCCCACCGCCAAGCCGACTTCAGAGCCGACTGCTGAGCCAACTGCAGAGCCTACCGCCAAGCCGACTTCTGAGCCAACCGCCGAGCCAACCTCTGAGCCCACCGCCAAGCCCACCGCAGAGCCAACTGCTGAGGTAGGTGGTAGTGTGTCCCTTAGGGTCGCACCGGGTCTCATGCCACCAGCGGCCTAGAGGTCATATCGCTGGCATTGCTTGTGTGTACCGTGCACAGTCACTGTGGCTAAAAGTGCAACATCTGAGTCTCTGTGGTGGGTAGGGTACACCAAAGCTCAACTTCACACTAACATTGAGCGTGTGTGCGTGCAGCACTTTACTGACGAACTGGCATGAACCTTTGTGTGCGCAATTCTTGCAGGGAGGCATGCATGTTTTGCGCTCTGCTGCATGCAAGCGCAATGCAAAGCAAAGCCTCCACAATATTCAGGCACAGTTGCAAGTGTTTTTTTTTGTGTGCCTATAGCAGTGGGCCCCATGAGTGCATCGCAATGTCTACGACTGCTACAAACACATGACTGCATTTCACACAATTGTTGCAATACATTACGTGCACTGCTCGCCTGGCGCAGCCCACCGCTAAGCCGACTTCAGAGCCAACGGCTGAGCCTACCTCAGAACCCACCGCCAAGCCCACTGCAGAGCCCACCGCTGAGCCCACTTCTGAGCCCACTGCCAAGCCAACAGCAGAGCCAACTGCTGAGCCCACCGCCAAGCCCACTGCGGAGCCTACCGCTGAGCCAACTGCTGAGCCTACCGCCAAGCCCACCGCAGAGCCTACTTCAGAGGTGAGATGCAGTTCTATGTAGAAGTCTACTGGCAGTTGTGAAGGCGGCACGTGCCCAACACCCATCAGCGCCGTGCTCACTCGTCATGTCCCAGCCTGGACAGACCTGCAGTGCAGCAATGATTGTTCGTGCTAGATTCCTCTGTGCACCCGTGCTTTAATTAATTAAATCATTTAAACGTTGTGACGTCAACAGCTTGATGATGGACAGCCTTAATTGATCAATTGGTTTCTGCCCCTCCCTGTGTACGCAGCCCACCGCCAAGCCGACTGCAGAGCCAACTGCTGAGCCGACATCTGAGCCCACCGCCAAGCCAACTGCGGAACCCACATCTGAGCCCACTGCCAAGCCGACGTCAGAGCCAACGGCGGAGCCCACATCTGAACCTACCGCCAAACCCACTGCAGAGCCTACTTCTGAGGTGAGCAGAATCTGCGGTTGATGTGAAGGCGGCATATGTGTGAAAGCAGCATAGGCAGGTTAGGTACTTACAGTAGGTTGGGGTGAAGGCGGCAGTTCAGGCATGATGTCACAGTCTGTGCATGGCGGCTTCAAGTTTGCGTCGGCGTCATTGTCACAGACAAGGTTGCATTGCGCATGTCTCAACCCATCAGCTGCTGGGACTGCCTGAAGCACACCAAGCAACTTGTGGTTGGTCTAAATGCTCAGTCGATATAGTGAATCGCCGGCTGTTTTGCAAGCTCTTCTGGTAAACAATGCAGTGCTGGTCAGCGCCTTGATTGCACTTTTTATTGCGTGGCAAAACATTGTACACACGGGACTTTTTTTGCATTCTTGCATCAGCCTGGACGGACCCGCAGGACAGCAGACGTTTTCCAGGCTGGGTTCCTCAGTACAGCAAATGTTTTCCAGGCTGGGTTCCTCTGTGCACCATGCTCAGTGCAGATAGTTGTCACATCTAAAGCTCACCTGAGCTAGACTTGACAGCCTCAATACCTGCCCCTCCACCCGTATGCAGCCCACCGCTAAGCCAACTGCTGAGCCCACGGCCGAGCCAACTGCAGAGCCAACTGCCACGCCAACTGCGAAGCCCACCTCTGACCCCACCGCCAAGCCGACTTCAGAGCCAACTGCCGAGCCCACATCTGAGCCCACTGCTAAGCCCACCGCAGAGCCAACGTCTGAGGTGAGTAGAAATCTATGGGTAGTCTAAGGTGATGCGCCAGACACTATGGCATCATCACTCGGTGTGTGTATCATTGTGGAGGGAGCTGCAGTCATGGATAGGGTTGGTCGGGAACGTTGCAATGACGACACTGTGGGCGTGCCAATTGACTCAAGCACCCGAAACATGCGCTTGCTGTACATGATTGGTCCATTTGGTGTGTTTGTTGCCTGCTGGTGGGTCGGCTCTCCTGGTAGCCATCGCGATCGTGCGTGCCTCTCAGCGCCGTGCTTGCGCTTGTTCTTGTACAACAATCTTGCTCGCACGTGAGTTTTTGCTTGGACCTCTCTCAGCCTAGACGGACCCGCAGTGCAGCCAACGGACATGTTGTGCAGCACCATGCCGAGTTCCTCTACCCCAAAGCATTTATGTCGAAGCTTGCCTGAGGTAAACCTGACAGTTTCAATTCCCTCGCCCCTCTGCAGCCCACCGCCAAGCCGACTTCAGAGCCAACGGCTGAGCCTACCTCGGAGCCCACTGCCAAGCCAACTGCAGAGCCCACCTCTGAGCCCACTGCCAAGCCGACTTCAGAGCCAACTGCCGAGCCCACATCTGAGCCTACTGCCAAGCCCACCGCAGAGCCTACTGCTGAGGTAAGCTGAAATCTTCTAGTAGGTATGAAGGCGCCATAGGTGTGCAGGCGGCATGCCAGGCATGATGTCACGGTGTGCACTGCTGCTTTACGTCGGTGTCTCTGTCAAATGCTTCGAAGTATAGAGTTGCAATACTTACGAATCATCACAAGGCTGAAGAATCATGCGCTTGCTCTGCATGCTTAGTCCATCTATTCAGTTGCCCGCTGTCTCATAAGCTCGCCTGGTAGCATGCGGCTCGGCGCTGTGATGTGCATTGCACCTGTTATTGCAGTCAACAGCTGGTACGCATGTAACTGCTTGCTAGTCCTCCCCCAGCCTGAATGGGCCTGCAGTGCAGCAATGATTTTTAGGGCTGGGTTTTTCTGTGCACCCGCTGACAAAGTGAAGATTGTTGTCACTTCAAAGGTCAACTGAGCTACACTTGACAGCTTCAATATCTGCCCATCCCTGTGTACGCAGCCCACCGCCAAGCCGACTTCAGAGCCAACGGCTGAGCCTACCTCGGAGCCCACTGCCAAGCCAACTGCAGAGCCCACCTCTGAGCCCACTGCCAAGCCGACTTCAGAGCCAACTGCCGAGCCCACATCTGAGCCTACTGCCAAGCCCACCGCAGAGCCTACTGCTGAGGTAAGCTGAAATCTTCTAGTAGGTATGAAGGCGCCATAGGTGTGCAGGCGGCATGCCAGGCATGATGTCACGGTGTGCACTGCTGCTTTACGTCGGTGTCTCTGTCAAATGCTTCGAAGTATAGAGTTGCAATACTTACGAATCATCACAAGGCTGAAGAATCATGCGCTTGCTCTGCATGCTTAGTCCATCTATTCAGTTGCCCGCTGTCTCATAAGCTCGCCTGATAGCATGCGGCTCGGCGCTGTGATGTGCATTGCACCTGTTATTGCAGTCAACAGCTGGTACGCATGTAACTGCTTGCTAGTCCTCCCCCAGCCTGAATGGGCCTGCAGTGCAGCAATGATTTTAGGGCTGGGTTTTTCTGTGCACCCGCTGACAAAGTGAAGATTGTTGTCACTTCAAAGGTCAACTGAGCTACACTTGACAGCTTCAATATCTGCCCATCCCTGTGTACGCAGCCCACCGCCAAGCCAACTTCAGAGCCAACGGCTGAGCCTACCTCGGAACCCACCGCCAAGCCAACTGCGGAGCCCACCTCTGAGCCCACTGCCAGGCCGACCTCAAAGCCAACTGCTGAGCCCACATCTGAGCCCACTGCCAAGCCCACTGCGGAACCGACTTCTGAGGTGCGCAAGATTGTGTACCTTACACCGCAACGTGAACCTTGTGAATCATGTCAAGTGCCAGTGGGTAGGGTATGTAACGTGATCCACGGAAAGGCATATGACGCATGCTGACATGTCGACTTCCTTCCATAAGCATGAAATGGATAATGTGGCATCACAAGCCTTGAGAGGTGTGGTGTGCGGCATAGCTGCATCCTTGATTTCCGTATGTACGCATGTTGTTGGCAGCAATGCAGCACGCCTGCGTTTAAAATACAACCATGCGCAGTGTGCCGCTGCTCAGTATAGTGAATTTCTGAGCTAAACAGTCACTCACGTGAACACACGCCTCTCATTGCGCAACTAGCATGTAATGTGAATGGTTGCCGTTGTTCTTCTGGGCTGTGGTGTGAGGAGACCCCGCTTTGCGCTCATCGAATGGTCGATGAGGCAAAGGCTCCCCAATCTCACACCGAGGCCTCTCAGACTGGCTTGGATGACATCCCAAACCTCCATCTTGTGCGGCCCATTGCACAGCGGCTTCCATTCCGCTCAGGTCATTCACACATTGACGTGCCATCGATGTTTCACGGCATTTCATGTGGCGACCAGACGCGCTCTTGTATGCACATTCTTACAAACTCACTGTCAAGCACACATCCCCAGCTTGCTGAACGATATGCGCAACCACTGTTTAAATGCCATCACCTGCTGTGCAGCCCACCGCCAAGCCGACTTCAGAGCCCACCGCCAAGCCCACTTCTGAACCCACTGCCAAGCCGACTTCAGAGCCCACCGCCAAGCCCACTTCTGAACCCACTGCCAAGCCAACTTCAGAGCCCACCACCAATCCTACTTCACAGCCCACCGCCAAGCCAACTTCAGAGCCCACCACCAATCCTACTTCACAGCCCACCGCCAAGCCAACTTCAGAGCCCACCGCCAATCCTACTTCACAGCCCACCGCCAAGCCAACTTCAGAGCCCACCGCCAATCCTACTTCACAGCCCACCGCCAAACCAAGTTCAGAGCCCACCGCCAGCCCTACTTCACAGCCCACGGCCACCCCGACCGTGCAGGTATGCCATAAAGTTTGTCACTTGAGAGCAAACTCTCAGGATGAAACACGGCTTTCGGACGCATGCGGTCTATCCATGGCACTCCATGGCCCGTGTAGGCAAGAGTTGCTTTGTGTGACCTGGTAGTACTGTCTGATATGTTAGCTATGGCATATATTACTTTGGACTCTTGTTGTTTTCACTGTCTGACAGCTGTCAAGCGCCATGTTGCGCATGGTGGAGAATCACCACTTTACGGGCTCCATGACAGTAGCACATATGTGGGGTACAGCCAGTGAAGCTTCCCATATGGCCAGCAGCCGTGCGCTGCCATATTGCGCTCGAACTCATGTATGGCGGGGATGTACTGGGTACTCAAGGGGTAAGATCAGCGATTGTTCGCTGGCGGCGAGGCCGGTTCTTGACATGCTTCTGGGCAGCGGTGGGACGTGTACTGTAGTCATGCGTGCACTTCTGGTGCACTCAGTACAGTGTTGTTGACCTCACTTGAGCGAGTGAAGTCGTGCCTGCAGGCTTACACAATGTCGCGTGATGCATTTTTGGTATGGCATCAACTTGAAGGTCTCTCATTTGGTGACAAGGCAAACTTGTCGACTCACAGTGGGGCGAACCCTTGTCGATTTTACCATTCAACAATATATGCCTGATGCCGCCGAAATGTGCCACCTATTGCGCAGCCCACCGCCAGTCCCACTGCCAAGCCGACCTCCACGCCCACCGCCAGCCCTACTTCACAGCCCACCGCCAAGCCGACTACACAGCCCACTGCCAATCCGACAGCACAGGTTCGTGTGATGACATACCAAGTATATAGTATGTCTCTCACCCTTCAACCTGGATTCAACAACAGTCATCAGTGCAGTCTGTGCGTGGCAACTGGTTTGCAGGAGCTACCGTTGATGGCAGAAGCGTGCCTCAGGACAACAACTGTGTGTTGAGACTTGCTGCTACTCATGTAGCGCCAAGCTGCGGCCGCCCTATCTGGTGCGTGCGCACAATCTCACACGCATCAGCTCAATTAGCGCACTGTCCTGTCAGGCCCGACAGTGCAGCATGGCTGCTTGCTTTGGTCCAGTAAGCAGCGATGCTCCGCATCATAAACGCCTAGCTGCACTTGTGCTTCTCGACAACAACGACTTTCAGCCTGGGTCTCAATTGTCTTGCAGCGGTTTGAACCTGTCTGATCCCGCAGTGCAGAATGCTTGCAAAAGCGACCCTATTCTGCGCTGCGCGCAGAGCGTTCAAAAGATGCACTGCAGCACGCGCATTCAGTGCTCACAGTGAGGGTGCGGCAAGAATATGGGCATTCGACGATTGTTGTCCAGCTCACCCAAAGCTTGATTGCAGGCTTGATTGCAGGCAGTACGCACATTTTCGTGCGGTTTGTGCCCACTGCACGATGCGTTCATTGAGTGTTCTCAGCAGCAGCTGCAGGCGTACTCACAACGCTGCCCGCTGCTTCCGACTCTTCCTGCCGCAGCCCACTACCGCTCCAATGACTGCGAAACCCACAGCACAGGTACGGTGCTGCGGTCGCACAATTGCTTGCATGCAGCATTCACTTCATCCCGAGTGTGCGCCCAGGTGGTCAATGCAACACATTTCGACCTGTACGACAATGGGGCAATGCAACGCATTTCGACCTGTACGACAATGGGGCAATGGGGCGATTGTCGTACAGGTCAAAATGCGTTGCATTGACCACCTGGGCGCACACCAGCACATACGCGCAGCGCTCTTGAGGTGCTAACTTAGGTTCAGAGTCTTGCAGATGGTTATGCTGATCTTAACACTAGCCCTAATTATTTCGCCACTGTATGCATAGAGCACTGTCAGGCACCTTTGCAGGATGCAGGGCTGATGACGGCTGCTGCTGCTATGCGTATCATATTGCTTTTTGGACAGCATGCAGTGATGCACCACACCGTTTGGCAACCCCATAGCAAGGGGTGCGAATGGACAACAGCAGAGTGGAGTTGAGACTCAAGTGCTTCTGGATTGACTTTCATATCAAGCACTTTCAAGTACCACATCCACTTGACTGCATGAAGTTGGCATGCGGCGCGCCAGTGTTGTGCTACTGCACGCCACTTCTTGGGTTCCATGCCCATGTATGTGCTGACAACTAGTGGCAGGTCAGGACGCAGCGCTCTGACTCACTCGGAGCTTAAATAATAGCATGAGCTACAAGTAGTAGTACAGGTAGTCTCAAACACCAAGCCACAGTCCTGGAGTGAGTGCTTGCAGGAGCACTTAAGGCACTTACACCCAGCGCGTGCAGTCTCTTGGCAGACCACAGTGAATAGTCCTCACTGCGCGGTACCCGCGGTCTAGACTGTCTGCCAGACCACTGCTGCACCCCTGGTGGACCAGGTGCTGGATGCCCAGGGAAGCACGCACGTAGGCTCACGAACACATGGCATGTGCGCCTTGGTAATGATGTTTTCTCATATGTGCAGCAGCTGCAGATCTCATGTCTTGCCCGCTGCTCTCCCGCTGCTCTCTGCCTGCCTGCATTGCAGCCTATCTCGGGACCGACCCCGCAGCCGTCCACCGCCAACCCCACTGCGCAGCCGACAGCGTTCTGCCCTACGAGCACGTCTACCACCCCGGTGGTAAGCAGCATAGTACAGTTCTTTCCACAATATGTAATTTTTCTGCACCGTTACCGTCTGACGTGATTACCGCCGGCGTGATGCAGCCCAGTCGGTCTG
Organism: Tribonema minus; assembly: GCA_017506865.1. NCBI lineage: Eukaryota > Xanthophyceae > Tribonematales > Tribonemataceae > Tribonema > Tribonema minus. Next base: position 91,208 of record JAFCMP010000056.1, on the reverse strand, counting down.
ACGCCATTGAACTTGGAGTTGAACTTGGGGCTTCAAGCGGCTTTGCTGTGAACCAGGCGCCCATCATGTTAAAGAATATCCAGCCACAATGACTGTGGCTACCGGCATGCATCTGTGCATCTGGACCAATGGCTGAGTGCGCTGCGCAACGCACCCGCTGCACGTCCCGCTGTCGCTCGACAGCGCTTCTTCAAGTGGAGCTTGCCAGTGAGATTTATGCCAGGCTTACGCGTGCCGCCACTGGCCCAGCCAGACCGGGTGTGCTTTTGTCCTCAGCATGCTGCGAGCACCTGCATGCTGCATCGAAAGCTGCAGTCTGGCGACATCATGTTCTGCATTGCCAAATGATCTTGCTCACCTCTGTTGCATGTCAATTAATTAACTTCAATTTTCCTCCCCGCGGACATGTCCGCATTCTTTTCAATAGTGCTGCTACATGCTGCTCACCATCTTCGGCTCCATGTGCTGTCTTGCATTTTCCTTGCCTGCAGGCCTGCACCGTACTTATATCAAATGTGCCATATACCGGCAACTGCTACGTTAGAAACCAGCAGCCACTCAACTCAAACCTGGTCGGCGGCGGCGTCGGCAGCTGCACCAGCTTCCTCCCCAACTGCGATCAGTTGTGCTACATCCCCAACGACGCGGCCGGCCTCTGCGGTGACAACACGTGCAGCAGCAAGGGCTTCAAATGCCGCTGCTACCTCAAGACGACGACGGGCGCGTCGTGCAAGCCCGGCGACCTTATTGGAGTCAACCCGAACACCTCGGTCGACCAGGGCGGCGGCTGCCAAGAGAACAGGTGCAACGCCATCACCACAGCCATCGGCGCGGGCTGCTGCCCCACGAGCCCGTGCGCGCGTCGCACCCTGCTGGCCGAGCTGCTGGCGGACAAGGACACCATCGAGTGGTAACCCCCCCCCCCCCCGTCAAAAACCTCTCCATCAGGTCCTGGAGAAGACCATACGCACGCTTGGAGCCTATAGCCCGAGGGATCGGGTGCGGTTCATAAATCGAAGATTCTGCTACCATGCATGCCCGTAGCCGTACCCGCAGCAGTTGACCACGCGCCTCCGTGGCTATCTTGCCCGCACGACAGATGTCATTGGGCGCGGCACTGCTGCCTCGTTAGTGCTGTAGATTTTTGCACACGCATGTGCCTTTAATTCTAGGGCCGGGCCCCGGGACCTGGCGCGCGTGGCCCCGCTGCATCTTACTGTAGCCAATTGCACGCCGCGATCACTCTCTTGAGTCATGCTGTGTCAGAGGAGACGCCTTTTGTCAGGTGCATTTCTTCTAGGTCATACAAGTATCAGGCAGGTTGTCGCTAGTCTTCGCGCAGTGCTTACCTTCTACTGCACTGCAGCACAAGCACAGTCAAATGACCCCGGTAATGCACCAATGCCAGCGGGACTGCCATGTGCCGGCGCGGGGCCAGCAAATTGAATCTGGTTTCGTTGATGCAGGCACTTTTTGTAATATTATTCACATGCCGTCAAGTTCTTAGTGTCAAATTTCTTTGCACTTGCGAAACGTCAGTGCTGGCGCCTAGGGGCCCATATCGATCATCGTGATGTCTCCTTCAAGTTTTATGCAGCATCAAGCCCCTGACACTGTCAGTCACACCATGGCAGTGTGCTACAACAAGATGCACTGACACTTTAGTCTGTGTTCACCGAGGCTTGGTCGTCAAGAGTTGTTAGATGATCATGATCGATGATTTGTCAAGTTACTGTAGTACTTGGTCAGTTACCTAGTCTACTACTAGTAGCCCACCAGTGCCAAGGCACGCAATTGCATCAATGCACGCAGCTGTACGTATGGGCTTGCCTGTTCAAGTTGCTACTACTAGTAGTACCTTCGAGTAGTGCTACTTACTATAAAAAATTGCTGCTGTGCGCCCACTTGAAGGGGACGGTCAAGCGGCTGATCACATAATGTGATCATAATTCGTCATGTCACATGACGAATTGTAGCCTTTGTCCAGGGGCCCCCAAAAGTAATATCGCCAAGTAGAGCAATCTCAGGCTGAGGGTGGCACATCACAGTTTGGTTTTGGTGGTCGACTTTTACGATAAAAAAAATATCACCATAATATGAAATAACTAAGTCTACGGTAGTACACATTGCAATGAGCCACAATTTCGCACCACCTCATGCCATCACTCATCACCTCCACCGATGGCGCACCTGGCATCACTCGCTCTGACAGAATCAAAATGTTGGCACGCGGTGAGCTTGACTGGTGAATGCCAGCTGCTGGCACGCGCGCGTGCGCACCGGCACTGGTGCACGCGCCAGCAAGAGGAGCAATCTTCGTGTAGTACGTCCTGCAGTGCATGGGCACAAGCCTTAGTAGGGGAGGGCTGCAGCAGGCAGCGCGATTCCGAATTCAATTATTTTCTTCAGCCCAACACGGTAGTGGTACCTGATGCCATGATTCAGTGATGACTGCTTTGCCGCCATGCAGTCCAAACACACCCCCGCTGCGCCAGGGGAACAACCGCAACGGTTGTGACTTTGTGAGCTATCCAACAACTTGAAATGGCCAATGAGCTTGACAATTTGTCACAGTGGCGAAAGCAGCCGACATGCCAGCAGAACAACCTATTACAGGGGGAGGGCATTGAGCCAGAGACGGTTGCCAAGCTCATCCAGCGAACAAGTCCACAGGCTTACAGCGGAGCACTGCCACTGGCAGGCCCACTGGGGCTGCACTACAGCTACCTGCAGGATGCGCTAAACACCGTGTGACAAGCTGCAGTGGAGACGGCATGAGTTCGCTGGTGTCCTCACACAGCGCACAAGCTCTTACAGCGGAGCGCTGTCAGGCCTATTGGGGCTGCGCTACTATAACAGCCACCTGCAGGATGCGCTACGCACAAGCTGCCAGTGGAGACGGCATTAGTTCGCTGGACCACTGGCAGGTGGCCTCACACAGCTGTGGCTTGTCAATTTGAGAACTGGACCGGGTGCCCTTCATGTGGGAGGATGCGCGGCTTCCGGACGCCTTCGGGCAGTTGCATGGCGCGGGGCGTCTGACGCCACTTGCACTGCCGGCGCAGAACAGCAGGAAGATGGTACAGCTCATTTTAAACAGCGGCCCATCGTTTGCGGCGAGGTGCTGCGGCAGTGCTGCAGCGCCGCCGGCTATGCATTTCGGTGTACGTGGAAGACCCGGGCCGCAAAGACTTCCTGGTGGAGCTCCTTCAAGTTGAGCCAGATGGGCAGTACCATACATTGAACGCTCTCATTCAAGTTGACATCATGCCATTGGTGCAGACAATGCATCGCGGTACCTGTACGGGACCTCGATACACCGCATCATGATCTCGGTACTCCTACTAGTACTTAGTCTAGTGGTAGTTACAGTAACTGTATTGTCAACACAAATTGACAACGAGTGGTTGTCATTGAGACACTTTAAGTCTAAGACGTCACGTTCAGACCGTCACACGGCATGATGCAGATTCCGCACAGCACTGCAAGCTGAGCTGCCATTCAGAGTCTAGGCTTTTTCCCGCCCCGAGCAAGAATTCATTAACTAATCAAAAGTACTGAATCACTGCGGCAGCAGCAACACCACTGGCAGCAGCAGCAACGGCAGGCGGCACAGCTGCAGCACCAGCGCACGCAGCAGCGGCAGCCGTCAATGCAGGCGCTGCGCGTTCCACACCAGCAATGCTACAAGGCGCAGCAGCAGCAGAGGTGGCGCGCCTGCCCCTCATGCGGACGATCGCCACAGCTGCCACATCTCTACGTGCAGCAACAGGTGACAAGCTGGAACATATACTGCCACCAGCGCTAACGCCACTGCAGCAGCAACCACCTACGCAGCAGCCGCCGCTGCGGCCGACAGCAGGTGGTGGCACTGGTGCGGATGCTGCTTGCGTACTTGACGCCAGTGCTCTGCAGTTGCAGTGTAGCCTGAAGCGCCCCAATCAGAGTGCGCTTGCAGATGCCGTCGCTACCGAGCTTGCAGATAACTTAAAGGTGGAGGCGGACCTGCAACAGCTGCCGCAGGGCACGCAACGCACGCAAGCACTTGCTCGATTCCGGTCGCAGCGCCACATGCACTCGATCGGCATGGCATTCCTCAACGAGCCCATGTACTCCACAACGGCTTCGTTCGATGGCCTATCCTGGCAGCTGGCCGTCAAACGCGCCATCGGAGTAGAGAAGCAGACGGCAGGCTGCAAGCTGTGCGGGAAGTCGCCGGGCGGCACCCTGCATGCACGGCTGTGTCAAGCGCCACGCGTCAAGGCGCACGACACCATTGTCCACAATAGCGTCAAGAGGGCCACGCAGCGCCTCCTGCGGCAATACCTCAAAACGGGACTGGTGGACGAGGACTACACGCCGTTTCTGGGGTCCGCCGGGCCGCCGGGGAGTCGCAGGATGGACATCGTGCTGCCTGCCGACGCCTTCCCGGTGACCGGCTACGACGACCCGACACGCCACCTACCGCTCATGGTGGACGTTACCTGCTTCGAGGCACAGGTGGCGTCGCGGGCGGCGAAGACTGCAGCAGACCCCGAGCGATGCTGCCGCGACCAAGAGGCCGCCAAGACTACCCACTATTCTGGTCATTATGATCAGAATTGCTACAAACTTGCCACTTTGGCAATAGGGTCATTTGGCAGCATCGGGGAGCAGGGGCGGAAGCTGCTGGAGGCTGTGGCGACGGAGTATGCCAGCAGGATGTCAGTGCCCGGAGGAGCGCGCCCTAAAGCTCTCAACGGCATCGCCCTGGCGCGCTTACGCTCGGCACTGTCGGCAGCGCTCCACATGGCGTACTCTGGCCGTGTCATGACACACATGGCAGAATCCAGGGGGGGGGGGCACATGGAGGAGGACGTAGGGGAGGACCCCGAGATGCCATTTGGCGGCGGCGGCGTTTGAGTGGTTGTCGTTGCGACACTTTCAGACTGTCATACGACATGTAGATTCCTTACAGCTAGATGCCAATCATCTGGGCTTTTTCGCGCCCTGAGCGAGAATTAATAAAAAGTACTGAATCACTGATGCAACGCATCTCGCAGGTCACCAGTACTGAGATGCGTTGTATCGACAACTGTTACACCTGGGCGCACAGTTTCTGAAGTGATCGGCAATGCCATTGAACTTCATTGAATGCGCCGCGCATTGAGACACTTTCAAGGTCACGGTGTAACAGTTCACAATGATATATCGCTCTTAAGACTCTTGTAGATCTCGGTTGCAAGCTGGTCATCATGATCCCGGATGACATCAATCATCTGCCAGTGGGCATTTTTGCGCCCTATTAGTAAGTGATAATTGAATCTAGTAAAAACTTGAAGTACAACACTGAGTGATCTTCAAAGCACTTTTTAAAGCTTTAAAAGTCACTTAGCTGGACCAGGTTCAGAACCTGCCAGCGGGACACGGTGCTGCGGGCACAGTGACTGTTGCACTTCATGGTACCATCTGCAAGTACTTCTACATGAACTACGTTGCATTAAACGCTGGGCTCAGCAGGCTGACATTGACAGTGTACAGAGTCATGGTCAAAACTTGAAGTTTCATTAAGAAGTTCAAGCGTGTTGAGCGGCGACCTGAAAATGATTGGCAGTGGCCTCAATGACATATTGACAGAGTGTGCGCACATGACATTGTGCAGCTGTCACAGTGCACTCACTGACTGTTTCTATTTATTTATAAACATTTGAGATGGGAGCTGCATAACAAGGCGGTTCCTGAAGCGACAGCAGAGCATTCCTGGAACTCTCCTAAGGTTTTTGTGGAGCGTCATCTCAGAGAGCCTCTACTGTAACATTGAATTAGGCTCACACACTACATAGCGGAGCTACAGTTGACAGGGTGGCAAGCCCAGCCGCCGGAGTAGCATCCGATGTCGGAGTCCTTAGGCCCCCAGTGAGCCTGAGGGCGGCACCTCCTGCACCGAGCCCTCAACTCTGGCCAGCTAAATGTGAGTACTACTACACGACGTGTACACCATACATTCTGGTCTCTGCTTTCTGAATGTTGCTCTGCCATACAAGCTCGCTATGGCCTGTACCACTCGACCCGTGGCACGCCTGCTTTGTGTCTTTAGTGCCCAGGGCCACGTTTTCGCTTGCTCACATTGATGTTCAGTTTGTTGGCAGTTTACAGTACTACTTACTAATAGTAGGGTTGCAAAAAAAGCGTATTTTGAAGTTTATTTTCGAGTTCAAGTGCACCTTTTGTGGCAGACTGTATGCTCGGAATTGAGCAGACTCAACGCATGCCCCACAAATACGCCCTTCACGCAGCATAATATCTGTTGAAGTTTGCTCACGACTTATTCCTGGTTGCCAAATACGTGCCAAATACGCCGTATTTGTGTGGGCAAATACGTTTTTTTGCAACCCTACTACTTAGTCTACTGCGGCAATACCTCAAAACGGGACTGGTGGTCCAGGATGAGGACTACACCCGTGACGTCGTTTCTGGGATCCGCCGGGCCGCCGGGGAGTCGCAGGATGGGCATCGTGCTGCCCGCCGACGCCTTCCCGGTGACCGGCGCGTAGTATGACGACCCGACACGTCACCTACCGCTCATGGTGGACAACACCTGCTTCGAGGCACACTGTCAGGTCACGGTGGCGTCGCGGGCGGCAAAGACTGCAGCAGACCCCGAGCGCTGCTGCCGCAACCAAGAGGCCGCCAAATGATTATCCCACTATTCTGGTCATTATGACCAGAATTGCAACAAACTTGCCACGTTGGAATCGGGTCTTTTCAAACTCTTTTGGCAGCATCGGGGAGCAGGGGCGGAAGCTGCTGGAGGCTGTGGCGACGGAGTATGCCAGCAGGATGTCAGTGCCCGGAGGAGCGCGCCCTAAAGCTTTTAGTGTGCATCGCCCTGGCGCGCTTACGCTCGGCACTGTCGGCAGCGCTCCACATGGCATACTCTGGCCGTGTCATGACACACATGGCAGAATCCAGGGGGGGGGGGGGCACATGGAGGAGGACGTAGGGGAGGATCCCGAGATGCCATTTGGCGGCGGCGGCGTTTGAGTGGTTGTCATTGAGACACTTTCAGAAGTCACACGACATGCAGATTCCGTACAGCAGCATCAAGTTAGACCATCATCTGGGCTTTTTCGCGCCCTGAGCGAGAATTAATAAAAAGTACCCATGTATGTATGTACCTATGTACCTATGTAGTACTTTTTATTAATTCTCGCTCAGGGCGCGAAAAAGCCCAGATGATTGGCATCTAGCTGTAAGGAATCTACATGTCGTATGACAGTCTGAAAGTGTCGCAACGACAACCACTCAAACGCCGCCGCCTATGTAGTACTTTTTATTAATTCTCGCTCAGGGCGCGAAAAAGCCCAGATGATTGGCATCTAGCTGTAAGGAATCTACATGTCGTATGACAAAGTACTACTACTAGTAGTACTTTTATTATGTTCCACTTGTGGCTGTGGAAATGCCATGTTGTAGGTGTGTCGCCTTGTTTTCACTCTTGGGTGTAGCATGCAAAGCTTGCACGCCGCACCCCGCCCCCCACATCACCCCCAACAAAGCACCCGCAAGCGACTGTCCCCCACATACTAGCAGGGATACTGAACAAAGCTACAAGACTCTCCCCCCACAGACAGACCCGTCTTAGGGCCACCCAGCTCCACGCAGACTCCAACTCAAAGTTTTCATGCAGGCCAAGGTCACCATAATGGGCCCTGAACTGGAGATTGTGGCTATCTACGTGAACCCCGATATCATAAAGATAAGCAGAGGGAGTCACTAGGCGCCAGGCGCTGACGCTAGAAAGAAAGGCTCTATAACTAAGCAAAGCATCGCCTCCTTGATGGGCGAGACGGTGGTTCACCGGGCCCCCCATATCACCCCCAACAAAGCATCCGCAAGCGACTGTCCCCCACACACTAGCAGGGATACCAAACAAAGCTGCAAGACTCTCTCCCCACAGACAGACCCGTCTTAGGGCCACCCAGCTCCACGCAGACTCCATCTCAAAGTTTTCATGCAGGCCAAGGTCACCATAATGGGCCCTGAACTGGAGATTGTGGCTATCTTCGTGAACCCCGATATCATAGAGATAAGCAGAGGGAGTCACTGGGCGCCAGGCGCTGACGCTAGAGAGAAAGGCTATATAACTAAGTAAAGCATCGCCTCCTTGATGAGCGAGGTCACGGCTCACCGCAGGCTGCAAGCCTGACAAGATATTGCCAGTTACCGCTGCGAGTAACTTGTGGTTGGTGCCGTGGCGTGCAGCCGACTCCGCTTGCTCTCCAAGCACGCCAAGCCGCTGCCTGTCCCTCCTCCGCACGCCAGCCAGGGCTTCCGCGACACCACCACACGTTTGAAGTTTTCTCGAAGGGGCTACGCACGCTGGCATCACCTGAGGGCCGCTGGTGCTAGCTCCTGCAAGCCCTGCAGCCCAGCCCACCCACCACACCAGCCGCATTCGCTGCCACGCCTCTCAGCGTTAACGAGCGTTGTACTTGATGTTTGCTGGCACTAGTACGTATGGACTTGTATTTATAAAGGCCCAAGGGAGGCCGGGTTGCCTATGCAATCGAAAAGCTTGCGTCAACGCAGCAGCCTAGTCTGCGCTGTGCCCTAGGAGCTTGGATACCGGCGCCGCAACACAGCCCAGCATTCGCGCTCCACGTGTGTACGCCATAACGCGCTCCGCCAACTCCCGCGCCAGCGATATGCTCAGCTCAATGAGGATCTGACGCTTAGCTAACCCGGCCTTGCGTAACACATCTGCCTTCCCCCCCCCTGAGCACAGTGCTGAGTGCATTGCCAACTCCTTAACAAAAAGGCTTGTCTGCTTGCCCAGCCGTCCGTACGACTCCTGCACGAATGGCACAAAAGCCCAAGATGACGTCAAGGTGCCGGTGTGGTGCTTGACCTTCGCGTCCTCCCCCACCCCAGCAGCATAGCCGTCCGTGTTCGAGGCATTTGTTCTGCCTGTCAGGTTCGAGCTCGCTGTGGGCGCGCGCACACTTGTGTCTAGCACTATTCCCTTGTTACGGTATGCACTGCTAAAGTGCAGACACCCTGGGTCAATGACTGTGTCCGCCCGATACCCCGGTACCTTGAAGACGCTAGCGTCCTCATTGCGGACAATAGAGACATGGTGCTGTCTCAAGATGCGCTGCAGGCACCGCTTTTGGGCAGTGTGTGTCGCGTTGTGCCCCCGTATGTGCTGGCTGGGGCAGCTGATCGCATGCGTGGAGGTGGGGCTCACATCACTGCACCGCCATGGGCACACCTCGCCCTGTATGCCCCACCCGTCTATGAAGATCGCAATCAAAATCATCGTGGCTGCTGCCATACTGGACATGGGCGCCGCACCCGGGCGGTCATTGGCAGTGGGTGGCACGCTCATCCACGCCATTGCCCCGGACGCACGCTGGCTGCGCAGCTGCGCCAGGACCCGTGCGCTAGCCTGTTGGCGGCGGCGGCTGGTGTCGCGCGAGTCACCAATAGGTGCAGCCTGCGTCGGCTTGCCCACGGCACCAGCCGAGGCAGCCTCTAGGTCCTCCACCAGGCAATCCTCGTATTGACGTCGAAGAACATTTGAAAGGCCGGCTTGTAGTCCGTGCGTGAAGTGACCGCGCCGGCGGCGGGGCACTACCTTCCTGCAGATCTCATCAGCATAGGCCTCCCAGTCGTCGTCGTCGTCCTCCTGCCCGCCGCTGCAGCTGCTTTCTTCCGCGCTAGTTTGTGTTTTAGCGGGCGTGGAAGGGGCAGCCGCGGCAGCGGCTTGAGGGCCAGGTACGGTCGCCGCCGCAGCGGCCGCCTCGGCGCCAGGCACAATGCCGTGGGTGTGTGGGGCTGGCTCAGTGGTCACTGTCTCCGTGACGGCAGTTGCGGCGTAGATCGCTTGCACCGCAGTGGGGAGCGTCGACGCTGCGGCCGTCGTATCTGCTGCCCACCGTAGCAACGATGCTGGGAGCTGCTCGGCCACAGCTGTGCGTGATTTTTCGCCGCCATCAGCTGTCAGCGCTCGCGTAGAGCGTCGCACGGCCTCGATGATTGGCGGCAGTCCCTGGTCCTCGCGTATTGCGCATGAGTGCTGCGCGAACCAGGTGACTGCGCCGTGTTCGTCAGTGCCGAGCCTCAGGGCCCCTGCTGCCACAGTGGCATGAATTATTGCCGGCCTCAGTGTTGTGCATGCCTGGGCCGTGTATGCGGCTGGTGCCAGTAGCCCCAAAAGCGGCATGCCCAGACCGCCTCGTCGCTCCGGCAACCGTGACGCCCGCAGTGGCACTGCGATGTCCGTGAGTTCTGGCGGGCCCAAGCGCGGCAATACCAGCACGCTGCCACTGCTGGCTTCCTCATTGTCACCAGCAGTGCAGGCGGCCAGCAGGTGTGACTTCATGGCTGCCGCGGTAGAGCAGCCGTGCAGATGCAGCATGCGTTCGAGCGTCCATGCACAGAACCCGTCAAACGCGTGCAACCATGTCTCACTCAAAGCCGTGTCAACGACCCGAGCTAAGAAGCCCATGCGCTTCGTCAGTGACCTGCGTAGAATGAACTGTGCTGCCTGTAGGTGATGCCGCGCCATTCCAGCTAGCTGCCACGACAATCGCCATGTCCCTGCGTCGACAAGATGCTTGCTCATGGCAGCGTGCACATAGGCTGGGTGCCCTACCGGTACCCCGACCGATGTAAAGCCCTGACTGGATTCTGGCATGGTGGTGTCCACAAACGGTATGTCAAGGGCGCGCAGGCGTGCTCTGGCCGCTTCATCAAACACTGTGCCGCGCATGGCGATGGCCAGCGACTTGTCTGGTCGAACGCGTAGGCCCCCTGCCGCCAGCCGGCGGATCACCTCTGCCACCCCAGCGGCCGCTGCATCGTCGAAGTAGGCAGCTTGCAGCACGTTGAGGTCATCCAGGAAAGCGCAGTGCGGGGCTGGCGGTTCCGCTGTGCTGTGGCCGTAGGCCGGCATACTGCCGGGCGTCGCATTCACTCCATCAGGGTAGAAGAGTAGGAAGGCCGCTGCCACTGCAAAGTACAGCGGCCCTAGAGGGTCCCCTTGCTGGCACCCTAGGTGGGAGCAGATAATGCGAGCTTCACCGTTCACCTCCACCCGCATCTCTGGGGCAGTGTCACCACAGTATACGGACTCAAAGTGCGGGAGCAGCTCCGGACAGAAGAGCATAAGCCCCCGCACAATGGCGGCGCGATCCACACTGTTAAATGCGTTCTCACAGTCCAGTTGGATAGTGGTGCCATACAGCTCGTGCCACACGCGCGCGCGCGCTGCCACATGCTCGACGCCAGACCGGTATCCTACGCCAAACTGCGACATGGAGGCCAGCAGCCCCGATATCTTGCCCTTGACACTCCGTGCCGCTGTGGACCCGAGGAGTCTGCGCCAGACACTGGAGCAGGCGATCGGACGCCGCTTCTGTCCTATGCCTGAGAGGGCCGCGGCGCGGAGAAGCCGTTGCGATTGCTCCGGCAGCAGTTCGGGCTCAACAAGCAGCGTCGTGAACACCTTGGCCAGGTGATGAGCGAATGCCGGTTCCATCACATCTGATTCTGAATCACCAGCTAGTCCTGGCGAGGCACTGCTCACGGGGCGGGTGGCTGCTTTCACTGGTGCACCAGGCCCAGCGGCCATCAAGAGGTGTTCATAGCGTAGGCCGTCCAGCCCTCCTGCCTTCCCCGCCCCTGCTGCGGACAAGGTCGACAGTATGTCTGCCGCCTCCACCTCGAGGCGCCGTCCGGCTGCGCTGGCAGCATCCTCAGGCCTATCGCTGTGATCATGTGCCTGACCCGATTCGAAGACAGGACTGCCGCTGCCAGCTGGCCCGGTGGTCGTTGCCACCCCTGCGCTGTGTAAGCAGTGCCGCCGGGCGTCGCGTACCAGGCCGCGCACTTGCTCCATTGGCGTATCGACTACCCCCGGCCGGGTGCCAGTTTCAGGGTGCTTTGCTGCCAGCACCTGTGCCGTGACCTCGTCTGCTGGGGCGCATGCTTCACGCGCCTCTAGTCGTGCGGCAGCCAAGCCTACCCCCCGTCGCTTGCCTGAGAGGGCAGCGCATGCTGTTTGCTGCCTGGAGTCAGCCTCCGTCCAGTCGGCATCGAAGTTCGTTTGTGCCGACGCCATAGCTGCGTTGTTTGGTTTGGGGGCCCGCAGCGCCGCTGCTGCTGACAGCGTCTTTCTCAGTAGCTCCGCGAAGTCGCCAGACAGCAACGCTGCCAGCCGGGCCGCAGGCGGCATACCGGTTCCCTCCGGTTGCCTACCAAAGGCCATCGCTGCTAGCAGGTGCAGCAGCCTGTAGCCGCGCTGCACTAGAGTCTGAGAAACCTGATGAGCAAACGCCCCGGCACCATGGTGGAGGCGCACCCGTGCCGCCTCACGTGCACTGTCTGTGGCGTCCGCCAGTAGTCGTGTGGCGTGCTCCACTAGCCGTGCCCACTGGGTGCACTGCAGCTGAGTGCGGAAGGGGTTGGCAGTCGTGGTGAACCGCAGCAGCAGTAGATCCGCCTCATTGGTCTGGTCAAGTGCGTGGACGACCGAGGGCGTCGAGAGGTCCCAAGCCAGGGATGCTCGTGCCTGGGGCTTTGAGGGCCTGCCACTGGTGGTGGTGGTCGGGGGGGGCGGTGACGCGGCATCGTCCGGCGGGTCCACGTCCATGTCCGCCCATCCCACGGCCGTCCCGCGGGGGGGGCTGCTGTCCTGCAGCCTCAGGCTGTCAGACTGAGTGCGGCTGCCGGCGCTGCTAGGCGGTGCCGCAGCAGCTGCCGTTCGGCGCCGGCGTTGCGCGCCGGTTGCCGTGGCCGCCGGGCGTTTCTTGCTAGACTTTGAGTTGGCAGCGCCACTAGCCGGCACCGCCGGTAGTTTTGGAGGTGTCGCTGCGGCAGCCCCCGCCGCCGCGGCCGCGCCGTCGCTACCCGCACCCCCGCCCTCGGACTGGCCCGGGGGTACTGCCGGGCGTGCGCGCGTGGGGGCGCTTCCATTCCGTCGACACGTGTGGCATGGCGAGGTCAGCGCGCATTGCCTCTGCCCCGCGCTGGCTGACATATGGACCAGGCCGCAGGCACCTGTGCATGCACTCAGCTTCCTTACCGCCCGTAGGAAGTCTTCTGCCGTGCAACCATACATGGTGCTCATCTCCTGCACATGCTTGGCATGGTGTGCCCCAGTGCTGCAGGTACTGCTGCCTGAAGGGGCACGGTCACCGGATGGGTCGTGATCAACCTGCTGCCGGATGCCCTTGGCGTATGCTGCCGCCGGATTTTGCTGACAGTGTGATGTGCTCGCCTCAGGGTTCAGCATCGACCTCGTGCAGCTACCACCGTTGAAGTGGGCCACTACCGGTGCCATGCGGCTCGCAGCTGACAGTTTGCCTCGCTGTTTGCTGTCCTCTTTCTGACCAAGCTGCCAAAATGCCAGTGTGCATAGTGGACACCTCAGTGGCTCAGGCTGCTGTGGCAACTGCAGCGCAGTACGGGGCTGTGTCCGACTCGGAGCCGTGATGTGGGTGCTGTCAGCTTGAGTGGTCGCCGACGCTGTCATAGTGGTTGGCAAGGGCGGAGCTGCCGCAGGGGCGACAAGCAGTTCAAAGTGTCCCACATTTGTATATAGCCCAGGCGGCGTCCACAGCACATCCAGATGGCAGTCAGGCTGAGCTGGAGTCGCCGGTGCGAATACCGCTGGCAGCCCCATCAGTTGTGCCAGCACCAGCCCTGTTGATTTTTGCGTGCTGCCAGTGGCCTGAGGCTTGGCCTGCCACACCGTCACCGAGACCGCGTAGACCGCTGCAACAATGGCCCACACAGACAAACCGAGGGGCCGTCCCCACACGCCCTCTTCCTGTAGGCGTTGCAGCAGGAGCGTGTGCCCGCTGTCCTTGCTATCCGTTTCATTTGTGCCGTACTCGATTGCGAGGCAGCGAGCGCGTGTCCCGTACGTGTCGAATTGTTCACGTGTACACGCAGGTTGGGCTGCGGCATGCGCGGTCAGTTGACGCATCGATGACATGCTGGCCCCTTGTTTGCCCGCCCCCTGCGTGACGTATGCCACCATCCCGTCCAGCAGTGCCTCTCGCATGGCAATCACCAGCGCTGGGGCCGGCAGTCCGTGCTCAACTGCGACGCTGCCTATGCCGTGTAGAGCTGTATGAATCAGGCAGTTGCCGTTGCCCACGTTGCTCACGGGGCGAAGCTCCCCACCACGTGCTAGCGTCGCTGTGTTTTCCCCAAGCGCCTGTTTGTGGAGTGCCTGCAGGCCCGTGTGCCAAGTGGAAAAGCCATAGTTGGTGGCTTTTGCCAGCGCGTCTTGCTGCTCCTCCACGGTGACTGTATGGCACACGGTTGAGGGTATCCGGGTCGCCACCGTCACGGTGGTGTTACTTGGCATGATCCATAAAGTATTCGACTTGCGGTCCTACGTAAAACATCTGGTATATACTATGATGGCGATAGATCTCACTCAGTGACTACTAGCAGTACTTAGTTACTAGTCTAGTAGTACTTAATAAAAGTACTAGTAGCCTACTACTACATATATGACTTGTCTAAGAGTGAAAGCGCAAGTCAGAGCCTACATAGTCACTACTACTAGTAGGCTTTGAGTTCAATTGCAGGATGATGTGATCATTGCAGCGGCTGCCGCAGCACAGCACAGTAAAAAAACATCGACTTGGAGACAACATACATGCTTTGTAGAAGGGTGTCGACTCGAGAGGGGGGGGGTGTTCGCGCGCGTTGTGAGGTGGTGAAATATTTTTCATCACCGACGGCTTATCCAGACTGGTAAAGCTCCAGGTGTTGATGTCCTGCAAGCACACACTTTGTGGAGCGCGCGGTGGCCCGGGGGCATGGTGAGTGCATACATCTGACGCCAACAGAAAACACACACGCGCTGGTGGCCTCAGAAAAACGCCGCGTGGGCGGTTCAACTCCCTCTGTTCAAATGCAAGATGAGCTCAATGAAGTGTATAGTGATTAGCGCGGATGCATCACCTCACTTCATTTCACGCTGGCCACCATCCCCCGGGCATCAGATCTGAGCAGCCGCGGAGAGGAGAGCAGACTGGCAGCCAGCCTGAGACTTGGCGTACGCTTCGGAGGTGAGAGCAGCCTGAATATTTGATTCCTCCGCCGTGCGCTAGCGGGCGTCTGCAATCATTGAACGATTCAAATAATGTGTGCCCGGCAACGACACACACCCTCGCGGGCCGACTGCCATGCCGCGCTTGGCTCTGAACTGAGTCTCGCGATCATGCAGCGTAACCTCACAGGGGGCGGCGGACGCACTGTGAGCCAATGCGCGAGTACACCGATTAAACCGATGGTATAGTTCCTGTAGTTACTGTGATACAGTAGTTTCCTTGCGGATGCTTGAATGGGCTGCAGCCTGCCGCATGCCATTGGCTGGCTTGATGATGATCTTCGACTCACCCTCACGTGCG
Source organism: Tribonema minus (assembly GCA_017506865.1). Classification (NCBI taxonomy): domain Eukaryota; class Xanthophyceae; order Tribonematales; family Tribonemataceae; genus Tribonema; species Tribonema minus. The sequence continues at coordinate 75,792 of JAFCMP010000056.1, read as the reverse complement.
TGGCCACTGGGCTTTGCGCGCTGAAGTAATGGCCCCAAGGCTGGGCTGTCGCATCACCATGGCTGGCTTGATCATCTTCGACTCGCTCGTGGCCACCGTGACCGTGACACTTTGAGATTCATACCATTGGCAGGTTGAACACAGTGTCACACACACACACACACACCCCTTGGATATTTTTATCCCCAAGCACACACACTTTCTTCGAGAGTGACTGGTTGAACTGATGGTGGACTCAGGCTGATCGCTGACTCACCCTGCCGGCTTCTTCAGACAGACTAATTTAACATGAACGCTGCGTCTGCCGCAGTGTGAGTGTGAGTGTGAGTGGACTACTGTGTTACTGTTAGTAAGTGGTACATGGCATTCAATTGACTTTTAAAAGCTGCTGTGAATGTTTTTTTTTAAGTAACTTCAAGGTACTACACTACTAGTACACGCGTGGAGCTGGGTGGCCCTAAGACGGGTCTGTCTGTGGGGGGAGAGTCTTGTAGCTTTGTTTGGTATCCCTGCTAGTATGTGGGGGACAGTCGCTTGCGGGTGCTTTGTTGGGGGTGATGTGAGTGGGGCGGGGTGTGGCGTGCAAGCTTTGCATGCTACATCCAAGAGTGAGAACAAGGCGACACACCTACAACATGGCATTTCCACAGCCACAAGTGGAATATAATAAAAGTACACGACCACTTCAAAACTCTGAGATGTTCACAAATTCATGGCGATTGAATTTCCAGTACTACCAAGCTGAAAATATTGAATGATTCACGATGATCTGGGCTTTATTGCACCGTACTACATACTACTAATAGTAGTATTAGTAAGCGAGAATCAACTTGAATAATATCTGAGTAACTATGTTAGTCTACTAGACTACTACACTACGTATAGTATTATAATATAAATAGTACTTTAAAAAATTTGATTTTATGGACTTGTATTCATAAAGGCCAAGGGATGCCAGTTTGCCTATGCAATTGAAAAGTTTGCGTCAACGCAGCAGCCTAAGGCTTGTCCGACTGCACGCCCTAGGAGCTTGGATACCGGCGCTGCAACACAGCCCAGCATTAAATTTTGCGCTCCGCGTGTGTACGCCATGATGCGCTCTGCAAACTCCCGCGCCAACTTGAACGCAGTACTAGTCTTTACAATGATGTCCTGAACAGTCCTAGTGACGAAATTGAAAACATATATTTCATTTCAACCACTGTGACACCTGACAGACTTAGTGTTGCCACTGTGATTGGTGCTTGCAGCGGCTTCGCACTGGATCCCCTGTCAGTGAGTCTTCAACTTGAGGTTGTAGTGGGCCCGGGGCATCTGACGAAATGACGCTTTCAGCGATGTTCAAGCCCTTAAGCTGGCGCTTCATTTCTTGCGGTCTCTTGGCGGCACTGCTGTGGGCACCGTTGATAGAAGCCGCATCAGGTATGCAATCATTCAACAGTAACTGTCACAATAACAGAAGCCAATTGAAGAGCTTGAGGCATAGTGGCTTCTAAAATGGAGTTCTAAATCTCAGACTGGTTCTGACTCAATCAGACTGAGTGCCTGCAGCACTGGCAGCAGCTGCCGCGCGTCCAATGTATTGGCGTTTTTAACGGTTACAATGCAGCAGCAGCTGCAACTTTCTGGGTTCCAAATCTCAACTTGAAACTGCCCCACTGGCACCGCAGGCTGGCAAGCTCAGCCTTGGTAACCTACCTTGATTCTGAGCCAGTCTGGTTGCTCTGTCAGACAGTCTGAGACTGTCAATGACTCGGAGTGTCGGGCCTGTATGATCATGCTGATGCGTCCATGGTGGCCTTGTTATCTTGGCAACAACATAATGCCTGAATTTTTGCTGGGAATCGATCAGATCAGATTTGTGCGGCAGAGTTTGTAGCTGCGTATACACTTCCATCTACATCACGGACAGGCTGCAATAACCTACAGCAGCAACTAGTGCTTGTTGTCACTCTTCTAGTTAATTATTGCTCTGCTGATTGAAGCGGCTTACCTTGTGATGCTGTCATGAATGCAAACAAGCAAGCTGGAAGAGCAAAACAAGTAGACACGCTTCAGAGAACTCAAATGAAATGTTATGCGAAAGGAAACGCGATGCGCTTACCGGATATTTTATTCTGCTGCTGAGAGACGGAAGGCTTGGGGCTGGACGATGGCTGGCACAGCAAGGTTCGGGCTTGCTGCTTGCAGGGGAGGTTCTTATACTGTGCATACTACTTTGATGCGCCCTTTGGCATGTGACCCAACTAGTTGCACCTGCCTTCAACTAAGGTCAGGCCAGCTCTCAATCACATGTCAAGGTCTACACCGACTACACAGGTCTACTGAGACCTGTGCCAACCTGTGAGGTGTAACTGCCTGTAACCCCCAAGCCGTATCAGATCCCCCTTCTTTGCTGAGCATCGCCCTCGATGCGGACTTGAACTCGAAGCAGCAGATCGCGGTCCCTAGTGTAGTTGCAGCATGCTCGCACTAAGTGCACTACTGAGCATGGAGGCCAATATAGAACTGGTTGGAAACCCCATTAAAAACCTGGGAGGCAAACCTGCTAGTCAGGGAAATCCTCTCTGCAGGAAAAGGGAGTCGCCGGCCTCAGCTTTGACTCAACTTGAGTCCCCACAACTACTTCGCACTCTCCTCTGAGGATATACTGCGAGCGGCGAGCACGTTCCATGATGAGTATGGGCTGTCTTTTGGCGTGCGGTAGTCACCCGGACGTAAGCGCATACGCCTGACAGTCTTCTCACCGTCGAATAGTACATCAAACGTGAACTGCGACCTGGCGGGGTAAAACTCACCCAGGACGCCGCGGCTCCAGCCTGTTGGAAAGTGATACCAGATCACTTCACCCTCAAAGTCTGATCCGAAATCAGATGGCAGTTTGGGCAGCCTTACCAGCGAGATCTGCGGCTGAGCAGAATCTTGGGCTGAGCTTGCCTCAGAACTAGTTTGGGAAGATGGCAGACCTCGCGTGACCTGAGAGTTGGGACTTGCACTACTCGCGCTGTCCGGCGCGCTTCGCACCTGCAACCTCTTGGCTTTGTCACGCACTGCCTCTGCCAACTGTATGGCAGACTTGACCTGTGTACGGGTCATCTGTTCCCACTCACCATCCTCATATCTGATCCTCCAGTATGGTGACACAAAGTTCTTAACGGCCCCCCACACGTAAGTGATCGGGCCGCCCACTACCGTTCTGTGCTCCCTGACCAGCGCCGTGCCGATGGGATAGAGTTGCAGCGCGCTCTCTCGGCGCATGCCAGCATCCTCCTTAGGTGTGGGCCTGATGGCATATGCCGGCAACCTTCCTTCGTTGCGCAGCTCATAGAGCGCGTGAAAAGCGTCTAAGGTCCATGGCGTCACTTCTTGCAGCATGTCATCTTCTGACACCCACGCATGTGACTTGCCATCTATGGACTGCCATTTGTACTGCCACGAGCCATTGGGGCCCGCTTGGCGGTCCAGAACTCTGTATAACTTCTCACCATCTGCTAGCTCCTCCACTTGTCGGGGGCTCAGCATGGCGTGCACACCTGGCTCCAACATGGCACTAGGCCTCATGTGGAAGGGCTTCATGTTCTCAACATGAGCTGTGGTGTGTCTAACTCTTCTGCCCATCATCCTGCAGATGAATGAGAGGCCTGATTCGCCTGTGCGAGCCTCGATCTGCCAAGGCCCCACATACCTGGCATCAAGAGCAGCCGACCTGTCTCTTTGCCTGGGTAGCCGTATCATGACATAGTCACCGACGGCGAACTTCACCGCGCGCTTAATGGCTTCATTGCGCTTGGTGATCTTCTGGGCGCGCACTTGCAGCGCCTTTGACACCACCTTGTCTGCAAGCTCAAGCATATCTAACTTGTGCTCAATCTCTTCGTGTAGGTCCAACTTCCTGCTGCCATCCTCGTGCATAAATGCATCATGTGGCAGTGAAGCTTCCCGACCGTACACACAGACAAAGGGTGTTAAACCTGTTTCACCTCTGGGCGTTGTCCTCAGCACGAACTGCACAAGCTCTAAGCCCTCGTGCCAGTTGGTCTGTTGAGCGCTGACCCAGGATGCTAGTGCCTTCTTGGCACAACCATTTGCGTGCTCCGCCACACCATTGGTCTGGGGGTGGTAGGCACTGGTTTCTATGCGTTTCACTTTGAACGCTTTGCAAAGGTCTGTGACCACATTGCCTAGGAAGACCTTGCCCTTGTCAGAGCACAGCTCCTCCACTAGCGCGCCAATCTCAAGGAACACTGTCATGAGGTGCGGGGTAACATCGCGCGTTCCCTGGCCGTGCATGGCCGAGAGCCACACGAAGCCGGACCTTGCTTCCACTATGGTCAGGACATATCTGTGCCCTGCCGTGGACTGTATACCAGGCTCTGTGATATCTATGTTGAGCCGCTGCCACATACGCACGGGCTCAGCTAACCACTGTCTGTACTGAGTGGAGCTGGCGCGTTTGCGCTCGAGGCATGTCATGCAGCTCTGCACGTACGTTCGTATGTCCGCGCCCATACCAGGCCAGAAATACCTCTCGAATATACGCGTGTGCGTAGCGCCTATGCCGCAATGCATAGCGCTCGCGTCATCATGCCCTAGACGCATGACTAGGGTTCGTAGCACCACTGGCACGACCCACTGCAACAACACCATACCTCTCTTGGGGTGGCTTGTTGAACTGTGCACTAAGAGGCCATCTTCCTCGATGGTATACTGCTCTCTCTGTGCTAAGACGTGAGCGGCTAGCTCCGCGCCTTCGGGTATGTCACCCTCAATGAGCATCTTGCTCACTGCTCGACAGAAGCCGTCCGCTTTCTGAACTTCAAGAAATGCGGGTCTGCTGAGCATTGCTGGCGTGGCAGGCGAGTCTCCCTCGGCCACCCGTTTCAGCAACTGCACTACTTCTGGCCTTGGCAGCGTCTTCTTGCGCTTGCCTAAAACAGCTTCGCCATCCGGTGGCTCGTCTGCCTCATCTGCATCAGCAGCAGCTTCTACCTCTGGAATCTCTCCTTCTTCCAATGAGTCCGCCGCCGGCTGAGCCGTGGTGACGCTGCACTTGGCCCTCTTTGAGCTGATGCTGCGTCGCCTGTCGCATGCGATCTGCCTTAAGAGTCGCTGCACTTGGGAATGCTCCCACGAGCCGGTGTACTGATTGACTGGCTCTGCATACGCTGTGTTGATCTCAACTTCATCAACCTCAGCTTCCTCCACCGTGGAGTCATCTAGCCTTCTGTCCAACAACTGCGCTAGCTCCACAGCTGTCAGAGCGGCTAACCTAGCGGCCACTACGCCTGATATGGCGACGGCCTCGTTGAACTTGAACGCTGGCCCGTAACGTGCATCCGCCGTGTACCCACGACAGCTGTTCACGTCGGCCACCTTGTGCGTTCTTGTGGCCTCGTCCGCAAAGCGCACACCTGACGGCGGTGCATCCATGCTTGGGACTGCGTCTGGCCATTGTTCATCTGCTGGCTCCGTAGAGCGCTCAGCATCTAATTCTGCCTGCTGCGGCAGTCTGGATGGGGCATCAGCGGTGGCATTCCTTTTGCCAGGCCTGTGCTGAATAGTAACGTCATACTCTTGTATACGCATGGCCCACCTCAATAGCTTGCCGTTGTAGTCTTGCAACGTCAACAGCCACCTGAGCGCTGCGGCATCTGTGACCACTGTAACAGGGTTACCCCAAATGTAAGGCCTGAAGTGGTTGAGCGCCAGCACTACTGCCAGACACTCCACTGCCGTCGCTCCTAACTTCGCGTCAGGTTCAGAGTTCAGCTTGCTGAAGTAGCCAACGACCACTTCTCTGACCTCCTCGCCTTCAGCTATGCGGCGCCTGCCCGTGTGAGCATATGGCTGTCCCGCTGTTGCCCTTTCGACCTCACTCACAGGTCTGAACTGTGTAAGCACACCTGCCGTCGCCGTCTTGGAGGCGTCGGTGTACAATACGAAAGGCAAACTGAAATCTGGGTGCATCACTATGCGACTGTCGCACATGGCACTCTTCAGCCGCTTGAAAGCCCGCTCTTGCGCAGACCCCCAAACCATGACTGCTTTGTTCTTGGTCAGGGCTACTATAGGCTCTGATATCGCCCCAAAGTCGGGTACATATCGCCTGTAATAGTTAAACACTCCCATAACCACTTGTACCAACTGCTTGTCTGGTACCCCGCCTTTCAGTGGGGGGCTCATGTCAAGCATGGCCTTGACCTTGTCAGGGTCTGGTCTTGTTCCAGCGGCGCCAACTATATGGCCTAGGAACTTGACTTCAGCTTGAAATAGCTGACACTTTGGGCGAGATACACTCATGCCCGCCGCGCCTATGCGGCCAAGAACATCATCTAACTGCTCGATGTGCTCCTCGATGTCCGTGCCATACACCAACACGTCATCTATGTACACTAGCGCGTGGGAGCCTAAGGCATCTCCCAGCACTTGGTGCATCAATCTCGTGAACTGCGCTGGCAAGTTCACCAGCCCGAATGGCGCCACCTTGTAGTGCCACAACGAGCCGTCTGGGGCTCTGAAGGCCGTCTTGGCCTTAGCCGTCTTCGCCAGCGGGATCTGATGGTAACCCGCTGCCAGATCTAACGAAGATAAAATCCTGGCACCTTGCACAGCCCGCATCATGTCATCCATGTTGCCTAAGCCATGACTATCACGCTTCGTGACCGCATTCAACTTCCTGAAGTCTATGCAGAAGCGGATCTTGTCGCCTTGAACCACTAGTACTGGGTTGCTTGCCCATGCACTAGCTGATGGCTCAATCTGTTGGCGCTTTGCCATCATCTGAATCTGTTTCATGATGTACTCGGCTTCTTTGAAAGCCCAATGGCGTGCCTTGTCCGCCACCGGTTCGGCCGTCTGAGTGTCAACATCAATCTCAAAATGCTGAGTGACTCGAGGGTTTTTAGGGTCCTTAGCAAAGACATTCCTGTGCTTTTTTAGCATGTCAAGTGCTTTTCTTTTTAACAGTACCCCATCTTTCCCCCTTCCTTGCAAATGAGGCGCAAGCCTGCCATCTTTCACAAGGATTTCCTCCAGCTCTGCATCTGTGCAGTTCTCTAGCTGGTCATTGTGGCGCTGGCTGAGGTCTGCCAGCCGTTGCACTTCTTGTGCAACCTCTTTGGCAGTCTTGCCTATGCTAGCAGCTAATTCTGCCACTAACTTAGCATTTTCAGAGTGCCTTTTGGCTGCTATTACTAGCAGTTTGGCTTCTAGAGCCTGCTGAGTAGCTGTCTGCACTTCTAGCAGATCATCAGCCTTAATTGGAGTCACTTTTCCCCAATACGTGTTGCGGCGCGCGTAAACCGGGTACATTGAAGTGTTGCTCAATGTAGCGTATATCGTACCGCTGGCATTTACGGTGAGAGCGGTGATATTTGTCTTAACACCTTTGCCTCTCATCATTTCTGTAGTCACTGTCTCTTCTGGTATGAGCAATGCCTCATAGGGCTGCACGCGCTTTGGCTTTGGTAGCAGCGTGAGTTCCACAATCGTCTCCGACGATGGTGCCAGTACAGTGTTATATGCCATCCTAGCTGAGCACTGCCGAGGCTTGTCTGGTGCCTCAGTGCTCTCAGCGCTGCCATTGCCCTTGCAACTGGCTAGTGCTGCCGCACGCGCGTTCGCGTTGTCTGCGCGATTCTTGTCGTGCATGGGGCGTATGGCCACACCTTTTAGTCCCCCTGGGAAGAAGGCTGGGCTACCGCCGTGATACGAGATGACTGAGCCATGCGGGGCAAAGAAATCCGTACCTAAGAGCACGTCCATGGGTGCGTTCACCACATAGAACTTGTGCAAGAACATCTTGTTCTTAAACCGCAGCCATGCATTGACCACACCACTGATCTGCAGCGACGTCTTGCCGTCTGCCAAGAGGATCTCAGTGTAGTCACCTTGCTGAGGTGTACATACATAGCTGTTGGGGAGCTTGTCTGCAATGCGCTTGCCCATGATGGTTACGGTCGCACCGCAGTCTACCATGGCGCGCACATAGAGTTCTTTGGGCGTCTGAGAGTTGCTTTGTACGCGTAACGACGCGGACACAAACATCTGCCCTGGAGGTACAACACCGGCTACTGGGCGTATGTACTCCACTGGAGCCTCCGACTTGGAGCGCTCTACCGAGCTAGGCTCAGGGGACCCTACTGCAAGGTCTACATGAGGTAACTTGACTGGTTCCCTCGGTTTTGTGATCTCTTCTGTGAGATTCTTAATTGTCTCTGCCACACTCACTGGTGGGGCTGTGTCTAACTTGCTGACACCTGGCACATGGTCTAATATGCCTAGAGACTGAGCATCAAGGCCAGCGCGCCTGAGCGCTGCCTTCAACTCACCTGGGGCAAGGCGCGGGTCTGTACCGCCGCCGAGCTTCTTGCGTGCCGCTGCGGCCGCAATGGGTGGAGCACTGATTTCTGTGTCAATGTCCACGTCGTCTGCGCTACTGCAAACGCTCATAACTGACTGTGAGTCCCACTCAGAGTCAGACCCTGAGTCAGAGTCATCGACTTCCACGATGTCAGCCATGCCGGGCTGCACCACAGCCAAGTCTACCTCTGGCTCTTCCCATGCACTGCGCATCGGAATTATGGGTACCTCTGCATACCCAGCATCATGCGCCTTCGCATGTATGCTACGCGCCACTGCTACTGAGCAGTGTGCACTTGACGTGGGCGCTGCGTGTACCGCGGTAGCGGCCTGCACCAGCGAACCACTCTGACCAGCCAACCAAGACGGGGGCGGGCAGTCAACTGAATGCCTCAACGTAGAGTCTGACCTACGCGGCAAACGTACCTGTTGTTCTGGCAGTGTGCACAGGCCTGAGGCCTCAATTGCCACGAACAAGTGAAATGCCATCTCTGGGATGAACAAGTCTGCAATGTAACGCCGTACATCACTACTGCATGCACTCGCTGGTAATTCATGATGATAAGTCATGAGCACTGCCATTTCCGCAAGCGACAGCAAGCGGGCAGATGCCACTGGACCAGCGTCTTTTGCATGTGCAACATAACTCGCAGTGGGCCTACCAGGCAGTCTGCGCACTGGGCTAGGCAACAAGCCATCAGCATCCAAAACACCAGGGTGCTGAGCACTGCGTGGTTGCAAGAAGAATGTGCGTTCGGGGCAGCGCAAGCGAGAGCGAACAGATGTGGGTCTGCTTTGTAAACGCTTGGTATTTATTACCGCACCGAACCTCTGGAGCGCCTCACGTGAGGCTACCCCTGCTGGTACTATGACAATGTACACCCTCTGCCTCCTGCTTCGGTTGCCAAATTGAAGCGGCTTACCTTGTGATGCTGTCATGAATGCAAACAAGCAAGCTGGAAGAGCAAAACAAGTAGACACGCTTCAGAGAACTCAAATGAAATATTATGCGAAAGGAAACGCGATGCGCTTACCGGATATTTTATTCTGCTGCTGAGAGACGGAAGGCTTGGGGCTGGACGATGGCTGGCACAGCAAGGTTCGGGCTTGCTGCTTGCAGGGGAGGTTCTTATACTGTGCATACTACTTTGATGCGCCCTTTGGCATGTGACCCAACTAGTTGCACCTGCCTTCAACTAAGGTCAGGCCAGCTCTCAATCACATGTCAAGGTCTACACCGACTACACAGGTCTACTGAGACCTGTGCCAACCTGTGAGGTGTAACTGCCTGTAACTGTCTGAATACACCCCCAAGCCGTATCATGATTGCAGGGACAGTGCCATTTCAAATTGAACTCTGAAACTTGAGGTGAGACTGTTGCTTATTTGCTTCATGCCAATTTGAAGTTGAACATCTACTAGCAGCCTGAGTGCAGTGCCTAGGCTCCGAGCCTCTGAGTCTCACTCAGTCTGTTTGACGTGTTGCGTAACTTGATATTATCATAATATCATATGTACTTCCTAGTAGCTTTCAACTTGAAGAAGGCTCATTGCAAATCAAGCAATGAGTACTTAGTCTAGTGGTACACAGGGTCCAAGTCCTAGCGGCCAGTTTGAAACTGCGTGCCACAACCTGTGCATGTCATTGAGGTTTATAAATGTTACGTAGTACGTGACGGCGTGCAATGAATTGAAGTTCAATTTTAACTTTTGCTTGTCTGCAGGCAGCAGCTGCTCTGGCTGTGTGACCGATCGGGCGCTCAAGTGTGTCACCTACCAGTGCAACAACAACATCGCGCCCACGTCGGTCACTGTGACGCTGAACAACTGCCTGAACCTGAGCTTTGTGGCCATCAGCTACAACGGCAAATGCTACAAGGTTGGGTAAGTCGCCCCCTTAAGAGCAAGCCTCGGAGTCTGCCCAGTGGCGTTGCTGCCACAGCGGCATAATCATGATGATAATGATTTCAGGCCCGCAATCACTGGTGGCATTATCATAATGGTGTTCACAAAACTCTAATTTCAAATTGAAAGGTCACCGGGTGTTACCAGACTGAGTGGTGTTCAAGTTGCGCCAGACTGAGTGTAACAGGTTTATCAATTATTATATGTGACATTGTGATAGTCCCAACTTTCAAGACAGTGTCACACTCAGTGTGTCGGACTGGCAGTCACTGTTACACTAACCCTGACTCTGAGTCAGCGGCTGCTGAGTCACTGTTATACCTTCGAGTCAAACTCTGAGTCTGGTTCCACGGTGACACTAAACGCATCGCATTGCACTTGCAGGTTAACCAAAATTGAGTAACGCTTGGTGGTGAGGGTCTGACTCAGCCGGAGGTTTTAAGATTTTACTATCATAATGGTGGACCAGGTGCCGCTGAGTCAAAAGCACTTTCAAGACCAATTTTGGCGCATCCGATGACTTAGAGTCAGACAATGGCACACATGGCATGTGCAGCACCTTGAAACAGGCTACCATGTGATGCTGTCATAAATGCAAGCTAGCAAGCTGGAAGAGCAAAACATGGATACAAGCTCCAGAGAACCAGTTGATGTCTGAATGATGCGAACGCAAGGCTCACCGGGGGATGTCTTACTGTCGATGCGGAGAGAAGGAGGCTTGGGGCCTGGGTGTCTTGGTACAGCTGTTGTCTGCTACTTGCTGCTGCTGCAGCAGAGGTTCCCAGGTTCCTAGGTTCTGAAGCTTGGCACTCTATACTGATGTGCCCTTTGGCATGTGACCTAAGCTACTTGCACCTGATTCAACGGGGGTCAAGTGCAGCTCTAGGCACCTATTTCAGGTCTAAGATGACCAGCCAGGTCTGACTATGACCTGGCCTCACTATGAGGTATAACTGGTCCTCAATTTACCCCCAAGCCGTATCAACCTGGACCAGGTGGTCCAGGTATGTACAGCGCGCCTGAGCTGCCCCACTTGTGATAGACAGTCTAACTGTTATCACTGAGGTGGTACCTTTTGAATTGACAAAAAGTTGATTTTAAAACAGTACTTCTAAAGTATGTAAATCATTGATAACTTTAAGTTAGTAAAGTGAATATGACATTGTGCCGCAGTGATTGGAGATGAGTGTTCTGAAAAGTTAAATGCTGTGTGTCCTCTCAGACTGGCAGAAAGTTGAAGATGAGTTGATGCTGGCGTAGCAGTTGTCAATTCCAATTCCATATGACATGTAATATATTATGCACTTGCGGCTAACCATCCCTTGTCACCTAGAGCTCTACGATCTTTTGATTCGTTTTCATATTATGATTCTGATCATCTTGATGGTCTGTCATAATTGGCAAACATTATGCAGGCACTGGCAGCTACTGTAACAATACCACCGCTGTGGCACCTCCATTTCAAAGTCGATGTGTGGAGATTATCTTAGTTAAGCAGCCTTGAAGACACTGTCATATGGCTCTGTGGCGAGGCGGAATAATATTTATGAGGCTGGTGATGGATTTGAAGCCGCTGGCGCGTCGAGATCGTGCTTTCCGCTGGCACAGGCGATTCATCTAGCTGGTGCCACTGGTACTGCCTTTAGGTTACTAAGTAGTACAATTAGTGTTACTGTTACAGAAACAAGTAGCCTTTTCTGCTCGACAACAACTTGAACTGACTCAGAGGAGCAGCAGTTACAGTACTAATATGAAGTTCAACGTTTAACTGGTGCACTACCACAAGTAGCCCACTATTACTAATAGCATGTATGTTGTTGGCTAATGTGCTCCTAGACTTGTTTGAACTTCTTGACGCGCAGAGTAAAATTGGGGTACAATGCTTGTAAATTGATTGGGTGCTGCAGTACGGAGCACGCGCTTAGCCTACACTCTCAGACTGGGAGACTAAGTATACAGGGAACTGATGTTTGAATAACTATCAATGATTGCAAAACACACTCAGTCTGTCAGGCGAGTCATCAGGATGTCCGCAAAACATTGTCAGGACCCGCAGGACTTGATGACATTATGTGGACCCTCCAAATGCTACATAATACTATTAGACTAAGTATTTCGAAGTTATCACTAATAGGCTTCTGAATCAGAATCCGCTCATTGACAAATGTGATTTTTCAGTTACTGTATCAGATACTATTAAGAATTAATGTAGTACTTCAGAAGTATACTATGTATACATATCAGTCATGATTGAGTAGGGAAGTTCTGAATTAGCTCCAAAACGAAGTACCGACTTATCTGATATAATGGACACTGTCCGACATTTGCGACGCTCTGACTGCGTGACCGTAATTGCAGGTCACCCCTGCAACTGCCAGTGCAGTGGGGAATCCGTTAATGTTGGTCAGGGGGGGGTCCGTGTAGAGCGATCGCGCTCTGTGGCCACTGCGAGCATCAGATGTTGGGAGCAGCAGCGTCTCAACAGTTACTGCAGTGCCAAAAGCGAGAAGGCTCTGCCTGAGCAATTTCTGAGTACGATTGGTGTTCTGGCAGTGGGCCGAGCCCTGTTTTCGCACCGCGGAAAGAAGTTCACGTGGAAGTTGAGGTTCAAACCTTTTGGCAAGCGGGCTGCGCCTCCGCCACAATCCTACAACAAACGCTTATGCCCTGAGACTGCTTGTGAACTTGAAGGCATTCCATAATTGGCGGTCACGCCGGGCCTGCAACTGGCTGTCCCAAATGCGCGGTCAACCTTTTGCTGCGTGCCGCAAATGCTGGACAGACTGAGTGTCCATTGTAGTAACGGATAAGACGGTATGAAAAGTGATCAGTGCTCATCACCATCACCTTAACATCATGTTGAAATGCAGCAGCGAACGCTGGCATGCCTGCAGGCTTCACGCAGACTTCAAGTTGGCATACTATAGTTAGTGGTTTGATGCTGGGTGACCGGTTTGTTTTCCCAAATCAAGTCCCGGCTTCCCAAGTCAAACCTACTGGACTGGTCCCTCCACCTAATAACTTTAACATCATTTTGAAATTCAGCAGCGAACGCTGGCAGGGTTCAACCAGACTTCGCCAAAGTGGTTTGATGCTGGGTCCCGTTTTCCAATTCAGGTCCCGTTTTTCGCAATTCAATCCAGAACCTCTGGTCTCGCAGATTCACAGTTTAAATTTGTTGATGTTATTTATCATAAAGCCATCCTGGCCCGCTCCAGTAAACTGCATTAATGCTTACTGATCATGATGGCACATCGTCCTTGACAAATTGAACGTGCAGTCACTGCCAGACTGAGTCAGCTGTTGCTGGACACATCAGCAAACCTGCTCGCACCACAAGTGCATTCACTAAGGCTCACCCCCCTGCCCTGTTGACAATGCGCTGACCGCTGGCTGCAGGCCCGTGCCGCTGACGCTCACCATCCCGTGCACCAGCACCAAGCCGCTCATCTTCATCACGCACGACGGCAAGAAGTGCAACCCAAACGGCCCCGCGACGTCGGCGGACGTCGGCGCCTGCTACAACAACGGCATCAACAAGAATCAGCTGCAGGGCGTGTGCGTCAAGAAGTACACAGCGGCGAGGGACTTTACGCCCTGCACCACCGCCTCCGGCCTCACCTGCCCCGCGCCTGACTTGACAGAGACCCCCACGGCGCAGGTGCGTGTGGCACGAGGCGGCGATGCGCAATCTGCTTGAAATCATCTGAAACGATGGCTTGAAACATTCTGTGGGAGTGATTGCCAAGGTGGTCCTGGACCTGTCGTGCTGGACGGAATTGCCAATGCCGTGCACCAGCCTGACTCAAAGGCTTGGTCCTTTCATATACGGATGTTCAATCCGCCACTGTACAGCCAAGTAGCTCCAGACATCACCGTGTATACAGCCCCTTCACCTGAACTTGCGTACCTCGGAAGAAAACTCTCCAAATGTCAGATCAGTAGTGAAATTATGTGGGGGAGCGAAGCAGATTCTCATGCTGCCGGCTGCATGGTGTGCGTGCCTCTGCTTCATGATGGATGTGCCGCAGTTGCGAGACAGCGTCAAAGAAGCTGCAGCCCTCACAGTACGCTTCGTGAGCCTGCGTCATCTTCGCGCAGGCAACAGCAGAGCCCCGTACATCATAGCCTCATCTTTGTTTCAATATGCTGGCCATGGTCCCATGGCGCTATTGAATTAGGTATCCTCAGGGCCGCAGGCACAAAAAGGCACCGAACAAACTCTCAATTTTTTGCAGCCTTGCGGCTGTAAACAGCTGCCGCCCGTCTGCCCCACAGCGTAAGGCACGTGTGCATGTCTGATACTGTACGCTCCTGAAGTGCATGCACCACTCGCGCCCTCAGCGAGAATTAGTTCAAACAGTACATGCATCGGGTACTTTGCTGATGCTGGGTGCCGCTGCATACATCTTGTCGCAGCCGACGTCAACACCCACAAGCCAGCCGACGCGAACGCCCACTAACCAGCCGACGCGAACGCCCACTAACCAGCCAACGCAAACGCCCACAAATCAGCCGACGCAAACGCCTACAAGCCAGCCAACGCGAACACCCACAAGCCAGCCGACGCAATCACCCACAAACCAGCCTACACGCACGCCCACTGCACAGCCTACCTCCAACCCCACCGCGCAGCCCACAGCCAAGCCCACTTCTGAGGCAAGTCGTGAACTTCGGTTGCTGCAAAGGTCACGGTGCGTCCACATGGCCTGCATCGCGCGTGTGTCATCGCTAGCGTTCAAGTACCACTCATACGGTTTCTCTGTTGATGTACTTTGACCATTGCAATACTTGAAGCCTGCTGTATCGCCACCTTGACCTGTTACGCTGAGCAGCCCAGGTTCAGCCCACTGCAGAGCTTACTTCTTTGGTAGGTTGTTGTGATAAATTCGACAACAGCCTGTCGTCACGCAAGCTGTCTCAGTATGTCTGTTGCTCTTCCGCATCGGTTCCCTGGTTAGATATATTTGCAATTCCATTTTAGCGCCGACCCTGCTGACGTCGCAGCTCAGTGCTCAGCCAAGTCAGCACCCACTCTAAACACTGAGACAGCTCGTTACTAGTATTGGCCTACTGAGGAGCACTTGACAGGACAGGATTGTGCCTGTGTCAGTTAGTCAGTAGACTTGGCATGTGGAGTGCTCACGTCCTGGAGGTACTCCAGTGGCGCAACCGTGGACTCTTGTGAACATGCAACTGTCCCTAAGTCCCTCAATTTGGGGACTGGTGAACTCACAAGTGTACAAATAACGTACAGACTCCAGGTTGGTTGCTTTCTGTCACCAGATGTGAGATCATGTATTCTGAACTACTTCCAAGTATACAACAGAACAACTTGAAGTATACAACGCACTTTGACCTACTTGAGTTTATAAGATGTTCAGATAATACTGCATGAACATATGCACGTTACGTGTCACAGTAGCCTGGGGACTGCTGTGAAGAGCAGCTTAGAACGATTCCAGCCCTGCATATATAGCACAGAATGCAACGCTTGCGCACATTAAGACCATACAATGTTCCATCTCTCTCCAATTGGCGCAGCCCACGGCAAAGCCCACTTCGGAGCCGACTGCCAAGCCAACTTCTGAGCCTACAGCTAAGCCGACTTCGGAGCCGACTGCGAAGCCAACATCTGAGCCTACCGCTAGCCCTACAGCTCAACCCACTTCAGAACCCACCGCCAAGCCCACTTCTGAGCCCACCGCCAAGCCTACTTCAGAGCCCACCGCTCAGCCCACATCTGAGCCCACTGCCGAACCAACTGTCGAACCTACCGCCAAGCCCACAGCAGAGCCTACTTCCGAAGTGAGTTGTTGTGCAGGTTGATGCACAGGCAGCATGCCATGCATGGCCTATTGGTAGTTATTGCTACCTTGCATGCCAGTGGCTGCCTTGGTGATGCTCAGGTCAACGCCGCATAGCACTTGCCTTACTGACAGAGCCGCTGTTGGCACCCTGAGGACCTATACTGGGACCTATACCGTACGTTGACTCTACAGGCGCACGTGATCTTTCTCGCTTGCAAAATGCGCTTTTCTTTGGTGGTAGCTAACGCAGTCATCATGGCATTGCCGTTCAATGCCAAACGCTGCCCGTCCTTGCACAGCAAACTTTGCACGCACGATTATGTTGTAGCTCGACCCCAGCCTGACCGACCCCGCGCTGCAGCAACGGGCTTCCAAGCCAAATTTTGGTTGCGCTTCATTGGTTCGCATCACCCCGGCATCAGGAAAACGTTCATCGCTGTTACGGAAGTGCACATGAGCTGCACCTGACGGTGTTGATTCCGCCCCTCTCTTGCACGCAGCCCACTGCCAAGCCTACGTCAGAGCCGACTGCTGAGCCCACCGCTGAGCCCACCGCCAAGCCCACCGCAGAACCTACAGCCAAGCCGACTTCTGAGCCCACTGCCAAGCCGACCGCAGAGCCAACTGCCGAGGTAGGTGGTGGTTGTGGGTCCCCGGAGTCGTCCCGCATTGCAGGTCACCAGCAGACTTGGGTTTGTGTTGTGCACCTGCCCTCGTGTCTGTCAAGCTTAGCAGTGGCAGGTGCAACTTGAAGGTATCTGAAGCTGGCGTGAAATCAGGGTCCACCTGACCCCAAACCTGACGCCACACCTTGTGTGCATATGATGAGACCCTGCCTAGCGCATCATGCGTTGCTGACATAGGGCCGTCTCAGTTCAGATCGGGACCTCTGGCCTGTATCATACCCCCAGCCCCGATGCATTGTGCCTGTGTAGTGCATCGCGTTCCACGCTGCTGGTGCATGTCAGATCGCCCATGAGCACATGGCAATCACAAAACACCGCACGACCGTTTTTGCAGCGTCTTATGCGACGCCCCACGTGCTTCTGATGTGCCAGGAGGCAAATTTCCCTGCCTGCTGAACAAAATGCCTGATTCCACTTCAAATGAATTCACGCTGCTTGCTGTGCATGCAGCCCACCGCTAAGCCGACTGCTGAGCCCACGGCCGAGCCAACTTCTGAGCCCACCGCCAAGCCAACAGCAGAGCCAACTGCCGAGGTAGGTATACTATACTATATGTGCTATAGCAGTGGGTCCCCAGGGTTGCACCAATTTACATGTTGCTAGTAGCCTTGGATTTGTATTGATGGTGGTGCCGGTGTCTGGAGTGCACAGCAGCCGCAAGTGGAACGCGTGAGGCTGGTGTGCAGTCAAAGGATTAAACATCAGTAGCTCTAACACCGACCTGGAGTGTGTGCATGCAGGGTGCTGTCATTAGAACTTGCAAACTGTGCGTGTACTGCAATTAAAGAATGCGCTGTGCACTGATGCGGCTCTTTCCAACCACCAGGTTCAGTCGCGAGTCTAGTATTGATGTGTTGTATACTGGTGGTATCACATGAGTGGTCACATATGACCGGGCCTGGCGAAAATAATGATATGGTTGGTCATGTAAGCGAGCCTGCATTTTACAGCACTAACTTAACGCAAAGCGTCGCATGCATTCGCCTGACGCAGCCCACCGCGAAGCCGACGTCAGAGCCGACTGCCAAACCGACTGCGGAGCCTACTGCCAAGCCGACTTCTGAGCCTACCGCTGAGCCCACCGCTGAGCCCACCGCCAAGCCGACTGCAGAGCCGACTGCTGAGGTAGGTGCCTCAGGGTTGCATCAGACTGCATGGTACCAGCAGCTTGGGTTTTGTATGCAAAGCAGTGCCCGTGTCTGCGGTACACAGTAGCTGCAATTGCAATATCATGCAGGCAGCCCTAGGGTAAAGCAAAGCCTCAGCTTTAATGCAAACATTGAATACAGGCCAATGAACGAGCATGCAACTGTGCGTGCGCATTTTGGCAAGGAGGCGCGCAGCCTACGCATCGTGCTGTGCTGGGCACTGCCAAGCACAATGCACCGCTTCCGCAACAATCGGGCACAGTTGCAAGTGTGTTGTTGGTGTGCATCAAAGCAGTGAGCCCCACACGAGTGCACACATGTAGGAGCTGGCATGACACTGAGACATCCATGGCTGCTATGAACACATCACCTCAATTCATCAGACTGATGAAATGCATTAAATGCGCTGCCCGCCTGGTGCAGCCCACCGCCAAGCCGACTTCAGAGCCAACGGCTGAACCTACCTCGGAACCCACTGCCAAGCCCACTGCGGAGCCTACCGCCAAGCCGACCGCTGAGCCCACCGCTGAGCCCACTGCCAAGCCCACTTCTGAGCCCACCGCCAAGCCAACCTCTGAGCCTACTGCCAAGCCCACCGCAGAGCCTACTTCAGAGGTGAGGTGAAGTGTACAGTAGCTAGTTGTGAAGTGCGGCATGCCAGGCATGATTCGTGTGTGCACGGCTGCTGTGCAGTGGTGCATCGGTCATTGGTAGGGTCGTAATGCGCACATCCCAAGATGCAGCTGCTGTGGGCTTGTCGGGCACCTGAGATAAGCACATACTCTACAAGCTCAGCCATACCTGATGTCTTGTAGGCTCTGCTGATAGCCAACACAGCCATGCATGCCTCTCGGTGTCGTGCTCGCAGTTGGTCTGGCGTCAAAAGTATGAGTGCACGGGACATTTTGCTAGTCCTCTTCCAACCTGAATGGGCCCGCAGTGCAGCAACGGTTTTCAGGCTCAGGCTGGGTTCCTCTGCGCACCAAGCTAAGTGAAGATGATTAGCACGTTACAAGCTCACCCTGAGCTACACTTGGCAGCTTCCTGAGATTCGCTTGACTCGACCCCACCCCCCCCCTGCTCCCCCCCCCTGTACGCAGCCCACCGCCAAGCCGACTTCAGAGCCCACAGCTGAGCCTACTTCGGAGCCCACCGCCAAGCCAACCTCAGAGCCCACCGCTGAGCCGACTGCCAAGCCGACTTCAGAGCCAACTGCTGAGCCCACATCTGAGCCCACCGCCAACCCAACTGCCGAGCCCACTGCTGAGGTGAGTTGAAGTGTACTGATGGGTTGGAACTGTGGCACGCCAGGCATGATGTCTCGTGTGTGCATGTCTACTTTGCATTGGTGCCTCAATCAGGGACAGGGTCAACGGTTGCAATGCAGATGTTTCAATGACAAAGCTACTGTGTGTATCAAGCATGCCCAATTCATCGATTGGATTACCTGCAGTTCCGCACGCTCTCCTGTCAGCCAGCATGATGGATTTTGCATGCCTCTCAGCGCCGTGCTCGCACTTGTTTCATATGATCTTGAGGTACGTATTTATTGTATACAAGACTATTTGTTAGTCCCCCCCCAGCCCGGACGGCCTCGCAGTGCAGCAGCGGTTTGTCACGCTGGGTCTGCTGCACACCGCACACACAACAGTGAAGATGGTTGTTGTGTCAAAAGACACCTGAGCTACACTTGAAAACCTTTGATTCTGCCCCTCCCTCTGTATGCAGCCCACCGCCAAGCCAACTTCAGAGCCAACAGCTGAGCCTACATCGGAGCCCACCGCCAAGCCTACATCAGAGCCCACTGCCAAGCCAACTGCGGAGCCCACCGCCAAGCCAACTTCAGAGCCAACTGCTGAGCCCACATCCGAGCCCACCGCCAAGCCAACGGCTGAACCGACTTCTGAGGTGCGTGACATTGGGTACCTAACTAACCCTTACCTTAAAGGCATGCCACATGAACCTTGTGACTCATGTAAAGTGGGCAACGGAGTATGCATGGCGTCAGCGCTGGCAGTTGACGTGATTTCATAGGCCAGAAACGGATACTTTGGCTCACATGTCTTCAGAGGTGTGGTGTCTGGCGTAACTGCGCCCTTGACCAGTGCAGGTGCGCGTGATGCCGGCAGTAATTGCAGCAATTTTTGTATTGTTGCACGTTGGCTTCCATCCCGCTTGGGGCCACTCACATGTGTACTTCAAAGTATATACATGCCATCGCATAACACTGTTTCACAGCTTCGTAAATTGCGCCAGTTAGCGTTCATGATGCACGCTCAAACAAACTCACAGTCAGATCCCTACCCTCTGCTTGCTAAATGATATGTTCAACACCGTCCAAATACGCTCCCTGTTGTGCAGCCCACCGCCAAGCCAACTTCTGAGCCCACCGCCAAGCCCACTTCTGAGCCCACCGCCAAGCCCACTTCTGAGCCCACCGCCAGTCCGACCGCGCAGGTATGTCTTGAACTTTGCTATTGAGAGCACACTCTCAGAATGATACATCATATGGCCTTCAGAGGCATGTGGTCTGTCCATGGCAATCCACCATTATGATAGGCAAGAGCTGCTTGGCATGACCTGGCAGTACCCGACAGGTTGGCCATGGGATATACTGCTTCAAAGTGCTTTGTTTCTGATGTATGAAGGCCGCCAACAGCCACGCAGTCTGCGCATTGTGGATAATCACTTCTTTGTGGGCTTCATGACAGAAGCACAGTGGAGCTCCCCATGGTCAGCAGCCCTGCGCGGGTCGTTGTGCACGCGCATATGTGTGGCGGAAATCGCTCATGTATTGGGCACTCAGGGAGGGCTTAGGATAGTGGGTAGTGTGCCTGGGGTGAGGCTGGTTCTAGACGTGCTTCTGGGCTGTGGTGGGACGTGTACTGTAGCCATGCGTGCACTGCTGGTGCACTCAGTACAGGGCTTACCTCACTTGAGCGAGTGAACTCGTGCCTACAGGCACATGCGCCGTCCCGTGATGCTGGATGAGTATGGTGGCACGGTGCTCACCTGCCGACAAGACGCGCATATTGACATGCGGTGCGGCAAATTGTCTTTGATTCTACTAGGTTCACACAATGTACGTACTTGACACCGCCAAAATGTGCAATCTGTTGTGCAGCCCACTGCCAGCCCCACTGCGGTTCCCACTGCCAAGCCGACTTCTGAGCCCACTGCCAGCCCTACTTCTCAACCCACCGCCAAGCCAACTTCACAGCCCACCGCCAATCCGACTGCACAGGTTTGTGATGACTTGTGTTGCTACTCACGCTTACATTCTTGAGTGAGCTGCAGACGTCAGAGCCATGCAGTCTGTGCACGGCGACTGTCCGCAAGAGCTGCCAATGCTAACATGTTTGGCATGTAGTGGCTCTCGGCACTCAAATGAAGGATTGATGTGGATGTCAGCAAGTGCTGATTGATTTGAGGGAGCTTTGTAATGCGCCACAGCAGCAGCACTCAGCAGCGGCATGGCTGCGTTAATGACACACAACATGAGCACTATCTGCCAGTGTATCTCATACCTCTTTGGAATGTAAAGTAACGGGGGGCGCATTGCATGGCATGATCCCCAGCAGGCAGGCGTTAAAAATGCGCCGGAATGGTGATCAACAGTAGGCGGCTGTAGGTGTGCTGAGTTTAATTACAGGCGGTAAATGTTCATGCGGTATGTGCGCACCGCACAATGCATACTTATTTGAATGTTCTCAGCAACAGCTGCAGGCGCACTCACACTGCCGCCCGCTGCTTCACGATCTTTCTGCTGCAGCCCACTCGCACTCCCACAACTGCAAAGCCCACAGCACAGCTATGATATCCCACAATCGCTTGCACATAACTCTCAATCCCCCCACCCCCCTCAGTAGTCCATCACGCGCAGTCAGCGATTGAACACAATTGACGTTAGGTTCAGCGTCCTGCTGAGGGTCATGCTGCTCTGACCCTGATCTCGCCACTGTATGCATGCAGCACTGATTAGCGCATTCACGCATATGCAGAATGCAGGGATGATGGCGGCTGCTGCTGCTATGCATACTGTGTTTCTACTTTTGACAATGAAACGTGATGCCCCAAACCCAACCCTAACCCTAGGAAGCTGTGCACATGAACACGACACCAGACTGGACTTGAGGCTGAAGTACTTTGATGTTGCCATAAAGAACCACATGGACCTGACTGGAAAGCGTAAGGGTTGGCTTGTGGCGTGCCAGCATTGGGCTGCTGCTCTTCATTTATTGTCAATCAAACCCAAATAGGTGCTGATGACTAGTGGCAGGTCAGGACGCAGCGTTCTGAGCATACACAATAGTATGAGCTACTAGTAGTACAGGTAGTAGTATATCACCAAGCCGCTGTCCTGGAATGAGAGCTTACAGGTCCTGGATCACTTAAAGCACTTCCACGCAGCGCGTGCAGACCGCAGCACACCACACTGCGTAATCATCACTGCGCGGCGGCCCAGGCGGTCCGCTCCAACACCGTCTGCTGATACTGGAAGCCAGGCGGTCCGCTCCAACACTGTCTGCTGATACTGGAAGCTGGAAGCTCTCAGGGAGGCACGCGCGTAGGCTCACGAGCATATGACATGTAAGCACATGCAAGTATGTTTTCTGGTATGTGCAGCAGCTGCAGATCTCATTGCCATGCCCGCTGCTCTCTGCTTGTCTGCATCGCAGCCTATGTCGGGACCGACCCCGCAGCCGTCGACCGCCAACCCCACTGCGCAGCCGACAGTGTTCTGCCCCACAAGCACGCCCACGACGCCGCTGGTGAGAAAGAGCTCTTTCCATAAGATGTCATTTTCCACACCATTACCGTGATGCAGCCCGGTCGGTCTGGCGCCGTTGAACTTGGGGGTTGCTGAGAGCCAGGAGCCCAGGACATCATGTTGCATGTCACAGCCACTGTAACTGACGGCATGAATCTGTACTTCTGGACTGGTGGCTGAGTGCGCTGCGCAACAGCCCTGCAGCAGTGCAGTGCCCGCTTGTGGCTCAAAAGCGCTACTTCAACTGGAACCTGAGGTGTATGCCAGGCTAATGTGTGCCGCCGCTGGTGTGCTTCTTTCCTCAGCACGCCGCGAGCCCCTGCATATGCCTTTTCTAAAGCTGCAGTCTGGCAGTTACTATGTCCGCATTGCTGAACAATCTTGCTCACCTCTGTCGCCCCCTCCCCGTTCTTACGCTAACCGTCTCTGCACCGCCATCATTAATCGCCACCATTCCACTTGATTAAATGTCAAGAAATGTAGAGGCCTTTTGGCGCCCAACCGCATTCCTTCTCGTCCCAACCGTCCTTTCCCTGAGTAGGGGGTGCCGCAAGGACTCCGAGTAAAAAGCTGCTTGGCGATGGTCTACCTTTTTGGCATCGGCAGATCAACTTCAAAATTATGCTCCGCGGGCAGTCCACACCCCTTTCATCAGTGCTATTGCTGACTGCTCACCAAATTTGGTTCTGTGCGCTGTCTTGCACCTTCCTTGCCTGCAGGGCTGCACCGTGCTTATATCAAACGTACCATATACCGGCAATTGCTACGTCAGGAACCAGCAGCCACTCAATCAGAATCTGGTTGGCGCCGGCGTCGGCAGCTGCACCAGCTTCCTCCCCAACTGCGATCAGCTGTGCTACATCCCCAACGACGCGGCCGGCCTCTGCGGCGACAACACGTGCAGCAGCAAGGGCTTCAAGTGCCGCTGCTACCTCAAGACGACGACGGGCGCGTCGTGCAAGCCTGGCGACCTCATTGGGGTCAACCCGAACACCTCGGTCGACCAGGGCGGCGGCTGCCAGGAGAACAGGTGCAACGCCATTACCACTGCCATTGGCGCAGGCTGCTGCCCCACGAGTCCGTGCGCGCGTCGCACACTGCTGGCCGAACTGCTGGCGGACAAGGACGCCATCGAGTGGTAGACCCCCCCCCCCCCCCCCCCCCCCCCCCCGCCAAACCCTCTCCGCCAGGAGGACATGCTCGCTCCTATAGGGATTGGGTCACGGTGCGGACCGGGCACATACATCGGATATTCAGCTGGCATGCCCGTAGCTGTACCCGCAGCAGTTGACCGCCACGGCACCTCAGCCTGTCCTCACCAGCGTGTCAGATGTCATTGAGCGCCGCGCTGCTGCCTCCGAGGCGATAGTGCTGCAATTTTTTGCACATGTCCATTCAATTCTAGGGGGACCTCACGCGTGGTCGCTGCAGCGCCGCTGCATGATGATCTTACTGTAGCCGAGTGCAAGCCGCGCTCGTCCTCTTGAGACTTACTGTGTCAGAGGAGATGCCTTTTTGTTTGGTGCATTTCTTCTTGGTCATACAAGCATTAGCGGTCTGTCGCTATAGTTCTTTGCAAAGTGTTTACTTTCTACTGCACTACAGCACAGTGAAAGCCTTGAGGGCCCCGGGCCCCACTCACGCGCCAATGCCAGCGGGACTGCCATGTGTGGGGCCAGCAATCTGGTTCTGCTGATGCAGGCGCTTTTTGTAAGATTATTCACATGATGTCTTGTCCTTGGATTGAATTCTCTTTGCACTTCCTATGTAATTGCAAGTGCCCCTATCACCATGATGCCCCCTTTCATGCTGCATCAAGCCCCTGACAGCCTGGGTGTGCTGCAACAACTTGAAGATGCAATCAGGCTGACACAGTTACTTGGGCACTCAGGCAGTGCATAAATTATGCACATCACACCAAAGCTTGTTTAAACCTACCTACTGTAGTATTAAGCAAGCTACTGAAAGAACTACTAGTAGAGGCACGCAATATTATTGCCAATATATGTACTACTTGTATACACTATAGTGCACTGCGCAGCCTGAGCCGGAGGGTTGAACTCGGCCGATTACACGACGTATTGTACTGCACCTTGACTTGCTAAGTATTCGTAAAGACTTAGTGAAGCAGCCTCAGGCTGAGGTTGGCAATTGCTTTAATGTTTGCTTGCTGTCACTCAGTCTGGTGGCCTACTACACAGTACACTGCTGAACACTGCTAGTATCTTTTGTGGAGTGCTGCATGATGCTACAATTATGCTCAGCGACTACGACAATCTGAATACTTCGAAGTACGAACCTTCCAGAGACGAAAAAGAGAAATTCAATGAGCTCATTCAATCGAAGTTCATGGCATTGCTTGAATCAAGCGCCAAAAGAGGTAGTCGGCTTGGTGGAGCATATCAATGTTGAAGTTTCAAAGGTGTTGAGGTTCAATAGGTAATTGAAGCTGGAATTCTGAGCATCAGTTGAAGTTGGGCTGTTGTTGTCCTCCTTAAGTCTTGATGATAAAATTCAATTTGAACTTGAAGTAGGTCATTCGGTTTTTTTCCCGGGCCTTCAAGTTGGGGTTTTGCCTCTGTCACACACAGTGGGGCGTTTTGTGTGGCAACCCATCGCGCGGTTGCGGCCATGCGCTCCCCGTGATGATGGTTTTCCCCCCACCACACAGTTGTCAGCTGTCTGTTGCACTTGGCTGCTGCTCTATAGTGCTCGTGCAAAATCGATTATGTGCGCTTCTTTTCATGGTGTGCCAAAACCGCTCGTGGGTGCTCAAAGCTGCGCAGGGAATTACACGCGGCATGCCAACAAGCACATGGCATCTATGCACTGACCATCGTAATTTTTTTATGCATACATCAAAGCATGCAGCAACTGCAGATGTCACCATCATGCCCACTGCTCCTCGGCTGTCTGCATCACAGCCTAAAGTGGGATCGACTCCAACGCCGACGACCGCCACCCCCACTGCTCAGCCGACCACCACCCAGCCCACACCTCAGCCTACGGTCTTCTGCCCTACGAGCACGCCCCCTCAACCCCGCTGGTCAGTAGCAATTACCTTCAAGCCGTGGCGCTCCGCACTGTCACTGCAATGTCGCCCTCTTCGCTTGCCGCCTTTGCATGACTTCGGATGTTGCTGTCAGCATCATCTTTCATGTGCGGCCACTCCAGCCGACAGCATGCCCTGCATTTGTACTTCTGAAATTGTGGTTGAGTGTGCTGCGCTGCACCATATGGCAGCATCTGCGCTGTTGCCACACCCAAGCGCTGCTTCAACTGAAGGTATAGGTACCGGCAAGTGCATGCCCAGAATAAGTTAAGCGTGCACTGCCACCAGTGCACTTTGCTTCCTCCACAAACTGCAAGCACCAACATTGTGTATCTGATAAAGCAGCCTGGCGTTCACCGCTTGAGCACTTTGATGACATTGCAGTGCCCACCTTTGGGCTCACCACCCCCTCCCCCCTACACCCAAGCGCGATCGTCCACCCCTGGACCGCCCCACTCTAAGACTTGGCAACACACTTCTTGGCAAGGAATATGTCAGGCGCTCTGTACCTAACGCTGTTTGCCATCCCCGTCCCAATTGTCCCACTGCCATTTCATTTGGCAGTTGAGGCCCTGAAGAACGTCAGCTGCATGCCATGAACATCATTGGCACTGGTTTGTCAACCTCAATCTTGTGCGGCAGGGATTGTGTGCAGTGCTGTCAACTGCACCTTTGAATGCCTGCTCACCATCTGTGGCTCTGTGCGCCGTCGCGTTTTTGGCCTGGCCCCACCTGCAGGCCTGCACCGTCGTCATCTCGGGCGTATCTTACAGCGGCAAGTGCTACGTCAAGGGCCAGCAGCCACTCAACCAGAATCTGGTCGGCGCCGGCGTCGGCAGCTGCGCCAGCTTCCTCCCCAACTGCCACCAGCTGTGCTACATCCCCAACGATGCTCCCGGCCTCTGCGGTGACAACACGTGCAGCAGCAAGGGCTTCAAGTGCCGCTGCTAACTCAAGACAACGACGGACGCATCGTGCAAGACCGGCGATCTCATCCGCGTCAAGCCCGCCACCACGGCCGACCAGGGCGGCGGCTGCCAGGAGAACAGGTGCAACACCATTACCACGGCCATCGGCGCAGGCTGCTGCTCCACGAGCCCGTGCGCGCGTCGCACTCTGCTGGCCAAAATGCTGGCGGACGATGCGATCGAGTGGTAACAACGCCGCGGCTTGTCCACTTATCCGAGTCCAACACGCGCGCTCCTGTAGGAAGCGGTCGCGGTGCACAGGTATTGAAACTTCTGGCATGCCGCAGGCATATCCGCAGCTGCCCGCCTCTCGGGGGTGCTCTCGTCTATGCGCGCAAAAGCCTAGATCGCATTGCCGGTCCTCTGGATTGATTGGCGTGCCATGGTACTGTGCTCTATTATAGCACTAGATTAAGTGTGTACACCTTATGTTTTGCACGTTTTGGAGTCGATTGCAAGGAGCGCGGGAGTGTGAGAGGGAGAGAGGGAGGACACGCGGCCACTGCCCCCTTGCTAAGAACCCTTTTCTAGAGGACGTGTCTGGTGTCAGTGATTTCTTCTGGCGCTTATTTCAAGCATCGCCAGCTTGTTCGTGTTGTCTGCTCCTTTATTTGTGGTCGGCGATCAATATAGAGAATTGGCAATGCCCCAGTGCCAGCAGAACAGCCCGTGCGGGCCAGCAATCTGTCTCCGTGTCCGATGCCTCCTTCCTCTCGCTCAGCATTTGTCTCTTCTTGTATGCTGTGCCATGGACTCAGATGCGCTGGCACTGTTTCCGTCTGGAGGCGAACGCACTTTTGCCTGGAAACTTCTGCATACGCATTCGTTTGCGCTTGAGAGAGCTGCAGTTCGATAAAGTGATTTCAGCTGCGCACAGATCATCGAAACGCAGCGCGAACGGAGGCGCGTCACCATAACACCTTCAACTTCACAACTTTTTTTTCTTAAGAGAGATGAGATTTCCGTTGTTGACGTAAAACAAACAAGTCAGGAGAGCAGCGCAGCGTACTTGTTACTGAGAACGGGCTGGCTGGCCGGCTGGCTCGCTGGCCTGACGTGCGCCAGCTCCAGTTCTTGCTGTCCTCGACTATGACGGCACACATTGGACTGGTAGTTGCGCAGGCAGCGACCAGGCAGAACAGTTTTTCAAATGCGGCTGCCTTGGGTTGCCTGCTGGGTAATGGCTCTGCCTTGGGTTGCCTGCTGGGTATGATAGACGAGAACGGTTCCGCACTGGCGAGAATGGCGTTGAATTGTGAGCTGTAGGCACAATTTTTTTCACACATAGTCCACCTAAAGATCTCATCTGTTAGGCTGTCCTTATCATGGCGGCGACAGCGCAGGAGCTGGCCAACCAGGGCACGATGCGGGCTGGCGAGGACGTCCAAGACAACGAGCGGCGCCTGCCGATGCAGCGCCTGCTGGATGGGACTGCAGAGGCAGAGGCCGACGACACCTCTTCCATACAGTCGCGCACCGACAACCCGGCGATTGTGACCTTCAAGGACCTCACGGTGACTGCAAAGACCCGCAAGCAGGTGTTGCTGAAGGGCCTCAGCGGGCAGATCAAGGGTGGCTTCTGGGCGTGTATGGGGCCCAGCGGTAAGCCTCTGCACAGGCACACCACGCGTGCTGGCTGCTTCCATTTTCTATTGCTTTGAGCTCAGCCACTTTTGTGATGCAAAATGACCTGCACTGATTTATAATATAAAATTTGTGAATTCAAATGACACTTCTCCACTCATGCGCACTGATGTGCACTGAGATTATTGCCCGCAGCCCTGAAGTTGAACTTTGAATCTTTGAGCAAAAGCCCGCACTTGCAAACCCATATTGTCATCTGAGAGTCTCAAACTGATTCAATGAATGATCGTTGTGAAGGCTACAGATGGCATCCGAGCAGTACGTCCTGCACGACTGCACTCGAGCGAATGTTTGCTCAGTCGCACATCGAAAAGTATCATGTCCACCGCTGCTTACTTTTACAAATCGTCAAAGCAGCATACATCGCAGCTGCAGTGCCCTTCCCGTGCTTGCACCGAGGACAGCACCGACGCATGCATTGAGCATCGCAGTTGGCCACGCAGAAATTGTCGAACATGTTGAGCAGCACTGCTCAGCACGCCCGCTGGCGACACATCCGGGCGGCACCGAAAGTCATCGCTCCCCGCTGCTAACCACTGCACACGCGCGTGAAGCTTGCAGACGACACACCTGCCCTGTCTGGGCGCGACCACCGCTGCAGGGCCTCCAACACAACAGCACGCTCTGCCGCGCAGCACAACGTTTGACTCACTTGGTTTACAAAATCCGCGACTGAAGATAAATCTTGCAAGATCCGTCTGTCAAAGCACTACTTCAAAGTAGAATTCAAAGCATGTGTTGTGTGGGGATGATCGCTGCTGCAGGATCCGGCAAGAGCACGCTGCTCAACACGCTGGCGCTGCGCCTGGACCCCGCCGTATCAGTCGTGGGCGACCTGCGCCTCAACGGGCGCGCGTACGACAACGCTCAGCTGAAGCGCATGAGGTCAGTGTTCTGGTACTTCGTGGGAAACCATTGTGGTCGTCACGTTCAGCAAGACGAGCGCGGCCTGCCACTGCAGCGCATCGAGCAGCGTCGCTGTGTTTTGCTGGATTCTGTGGATGTGCACCTAGTGCGCGTGAGCATCAGCAATGGGGAGGGAAGGGCGGGCAAGGCAGATCTAAACGCAGCGTCGGTGCTACAAAATCAAAACCAAAGTACCACAGCATTGTTGCCTTTTTGCATGGATCAGACGACAGTTGGTGCAGCCGTGAGGCTGGTGCCGTATTAGCACGAAATGTGGTTATCAACTTCTGTACGTTGAAGTTCTTGCGAATACACTACTAGTGGGATACAGAAGTAAAGTGCCAAACCTCAAATCCTGCACAAGCTAACTGTCATCAAATTGTCTTATGACCTGTGGCCACTTTGCCGCACGAAACCACTAGCAAACTGCGGCCACATCGCGCACTACGCCGTATCGAGCACCTGTTTCGGCATTGCTAAGATAACGGCATCTGAAAGCGGGACACAGTCTGCTCGCCGCTGCGTCACTCAAAGAATGGCATCTGAAATGGATGCGCCCTCTGCTCTCCGCCTGAACGCTGCCGCAGCGGCTACGTCATGCAGGACGACCTGTTCAACGGCAACCTAACGTGCGAGGAGACGTTGACGTACACGGCGCGCCTGCGCTGCCCGCAGGACGCGAACGCCGCGCAGCGCAAGGTGACGTATCTCCCATTGCTTGTGCAGACGCACTCGCTTCAGCGCGCTTTGGGAACCGCTTTGCGCTTGTGTATGTCATAAGCTTTGTATGCGTTTGTCGCGAGCAGCAGCAGCATCAGAAGTGCCGCCGGCATGGCCTGTGCAGCAGCACGGTTGCTACCTCGGCCAGCGCAGTCCGGCTGTGTCGTTTTCCTGTTGGCACAGCGGTGCATGACGTGCGCATACGACGTATACTTGGTTCGTGCTGGCGGCGAGGCTGGCGGTTTCGATGCAGAGCACATACGATGCTGCTGCCGCATACAATCAAATATTTTTAGCAGCTATGAAGACGCTAAGCGGCCTTGATGATGCTCCGCCCCCGTGAACGACGTGCTGCAGCAGCAGCTGAGCACCGTCTGCAGCGATGGTGCTCAGCAAATATGACGGATTTGGTGGCTCTGTTTAACTCGTGGCCAATTGCCGCAGCAGCGGTGACCACGGTCATTGGTGGAACGCCTTCAATTTTACAGCTGACCACACACCTTGTCACCTAGAGCTCTACGGTCTTCTGACTCGTTTCCGTGACGGCGACGGTCCCGCTCCTGCAGGTGCGCGTGGACGGCGTGCTGCGGCAGGTGGGCCTGGAGCACGCGCGCCACACGCCCGTGGGCACGCCGCTGCGCAAGGGCATCTCCGGCGGCGAGCGCAAGCGCCTCGCGGTCGCGCAGGAGCTGCTGGTGGAGCCGCAGCTGCTGTTCCTCGGTGAGTCAGCGGCGCCGAGTGGTTCTTCAAGTATGTTCCAGTGGTACTTGAAGTGTGTTCAGGAAGCATGCGTTAGCGTACAATGTATGCCCAGACTGGTGCATGATGCGGGGCAGTGCCACTTGCAAGTATGTCCAGCACTGCGTGTACCACTTGCTGGTGGAGCCGCAGCTGCTGATCCTCGGTGAGTGCAGCGGATGCACGCGGCGCAAAGACGCGCGCGTCTCTGACCCCGTGGCATTCATCGATGTAAAGGCCGAGAGTTATTGCGCACTTGCCTGTTGCGCCGCACCGCCGGAGGCAGGAGCCGCTGGTGGAGCCGCAGCTGCTGGTCCTCGGTGGGTCCGCGGCGCGGTCGATGTTCAAGTTGCAGTTGAAGTTTGTTCAGGCCTCGTGTTTTTGCACTCAGAGTATGCCACTCCGGGTGGAGCCGCAGCTGCCGTTCCTCGGTGACTTACGGCACGCGCCGCGCGTGCGGTGTTGATGTTGATGTGGTAGTTGAAGCATGTTTTCAGGCGGCGTGCATGAGTACTCAAAGGATGCCCAGAGTGGTGCATGATGCGGGGTAAGTGCCACTTGCGAGCATGTCTAGCACCATGTGTTGTACTTGTGATGTGAGCCCGAAACCTCGATGTCCAATTAGTACTTGAAGTGTGTGATGTGAGCCCGAAACCTCGATGTTCAATTAGTACTTGTGTTTTCAGGCGGCGTGCGTCAGCATTCAAAGTGTGCCAGAGTGGTGCAAGATGCGGGGCAAATGCCACTTTCAAGTATGTCCAGCAGCGTGTGTAGCACTTGATATGTGCTCGAAACCACAACCACTCGATATCTCCTTTCCCTGAGCAGAATGGACCCGCAATTGCGACACTTTGACGAGTCGTCGCCGAATTGCGCGCACCGCAATGGTCACGCAGCAGTTAAAGTACGCTCAGTGTCGTGTGGCACCGGCCCCTCCTGGGTGGGCTGGAGGCGCAGCTGCTGTTTTGCGGCTAGTTAGTGCCTGCTGCGCCTTTGTTAATACTTGAAGTAGACAAAAGCAGCGTAGCCGCACCTCACCTTCTGAGCACTGCAGCAGTGCTCCGTAGCGTCTCAGGTTGTTGATTGTATTGCCTTGCAAATCATCTGACGTGCACCCTGATTCAGCCCTTCAGGCATCGAAAGAAGCAGTCTGTTGGCTGGGAACTGCAGAGTGCACTGATCAGCGAAATCGCTGCTGCAATGGAGTGGTGATGCTCAGATGCGGTCATACGCGTTGCCTTCGTTTCGTTGCGCCTCATCCCCCCCCCCCCTCCGCCATGCGCGCTTTAGCGTGCTGTAGATGAGCGATGATGCTGCCATGCATGGCATCTCACAGTCCCCCCCCCCCCCGCCCTCTCTGAGCCCGACTTTTGCTGCAGATGATTGATGCCAGATGCTGCCATGCAATGCGACTGAGGGACTTACCCTCCCCCCCCCGTCCCTCTCCTTTTGCCGTCAGATGAGCCCACCACCGGCCTGGACTCTGTGACCGCGCTGTCGCTGTGCCACACGCTGCGCAAGATCAGCGACACGTGCACCGTCATCTGCACCATCCATCAGCCGCAGAGCAAGATCTTTGCGCTGTTCGACAACCTCATACTGCTCAAGTCGGGGGACATTGCCTACCAGGGCCCGGCAAAGTGAGTGCGTTAATATATATATGTACGTGTATATATATATTGCGCCCCCCGTACGACTGCGCATGATTGGCAGTGCTTCAAAGCCCTGCAATTCAAGTGTGCCCCAGGCATTGAACGTAGGTCCGCCGCACCTGAAACAACGGCATCGCTGTGTATAGACCGCAAGTGTATTGATACTGGCACATGTTGCTCGCGAGCATATGGCACTGCATGCACGGTTGCTCCTGGACAACTTTCTTTGAACGCATCTGAAAATGGTTGATCAGCAAGTTGCAGAAGACATGCTCAGCATTCCAATAGCGTGCAGAGGGTGTTGCAACAAACCTGAAGCATTCACACCATGTGTACTGCCATCGCCAAAGGTCGCTGACAGGGGACAGCACAGTTCATGAATTTGGATGTGGATCAAATCGGTTCATGGGGCCAAGACCGCCTTTCGGATCGGTTCGATTCACAGCTCAGCCCCCAGATTCACGGTTCGGTTCTAATTCAACTCAGGCGGCATAACGGTTCAAATCAACTCACCAAGATGGAACACGGTTCGGTTCAAGTACGGGTCAACTGCAGTGTTCTTCATCAACCACTTTTGCAATAATTCCACCAGTGCATACGCGTTTCGTACCAAGACTTCAGGAAGTACAAATTTGCGCACTGTATACGGCCTTGAAGTTGGATTTTGGCATGACCATCAAAGTTAAAGTTGGGTTAGAACATCAAAGTTGAAGGTGGGATGAAGTTGGGGAGAGAAAAACCGCACGCTACGCTGGCGCGGCCGCTCCTGCGGCTTGCCTTTTTGAGCAGGCACTGCCTCCTGTAATTGCAGCGTGCCAGTGCTTTGCGTGTCTGAGCCGCCACTAGTGATCATGGGAGCTGACTCATCGTTGGACACTTGAGGAGCTTGGTCGCCGCGGGATCTACAGCACCTGCCTCTGTGTCAGCCATCTCCGGGCAGTGTAGTGATTCACTGGTTTGTGCGCAATCAAATACACACATACAACCCTGAAAAGTAGCGGTTCCCCCCGCCCATCACGGATCAACTCAACTTGGCTCAGCTTGACGGAGCAGAGAGACGAACACGGATCAGATCAACTCACACCTTGTTCGACGACGGTTCGGTTCACATCGGATCACGCAGACAACGGATCAGTTCAGTTCGGTTCTGATTTTGAACCGTGAACCGTTCTTGATCCGTCCTGGACGTGAACCGTGCCTTCCCCTGGTCGCTGATGAAGGGCGCATCAACAACGCTACCCTGCCTGTTTGCCTTGCTATTGCGGTCCCGCTGTGAATCTGCAGGGAGTCTCTGGCGTTCTTTGAGAAGACCGGCTTCCCATGCCGTAAGTGATCACTCTCACCACGTACTCAAAGTGCAAGTACTGTGAAAAGGGACGCAGTGCTTGCAAGCATGCGAAGCACTTCAAAGTCAAACCCTTACTCTCGTACATTGCTGGATGCACCCCCCTGTGCGCACCCTGCAGTTTCCTTGGTTGGGTGTCACGTGAGTTTTATTCGTGAGCAGGGATAAACCTCTACTGTCTTGCCCTGACCTGGCAGTGCTTACGTTGAAAACGGTTTGGAGTAGTTGTAAGACGTTAAGTGTCGTATGGGGCCTGCTTACAGTGAACAGCAGCGCTCAGGGGGAAGAGGGCATGTCGGACACATGCGTGTTGATGCAGTTTCTGCACCCGCTCAAAGAGGCTCGCAGCGAAGCAAGATTTAGCTGACAATTGTGTTGTTTTTGAGCTCAGCCTGGAGTGAAAACGCCATTCACGTGGAACGCTCTGCTTTCGGCATGTCAGTTCTCAGTTCAGTACAGCGCTGTGGTAACCAGCCAACTCGCGCGCACTTTACAACTCCATTTCTGACTCTAGCGCTCTTGCTGTAGAACCCATCCATTTGGTGTGGGCCACATACACGTGCGGCGCACCTGCTGCTGTCAGTTTGATTATCCCAAGTGCACCAACAGAGCAACATGACGCACCGCACCGCTTCCCACTCGTCCCCAGCCGCCGCTTGCAGTTCCATCTGCGCGCTCGCGCGTGAGCTCGACTGATGCCGAACTTGTCATCGTGCAAACGCACGCTGCTTCTCATCTGCGGCCTGCACGCGCACTGACTGTGGCAGTGCTCCGTTCCCCTCGCCGCGCTGCGCAGCCCCCCTCACGAACCCCGCGGACCACCTGCTGGACAGCATCTCGCTGACGCGCTCGGACTCGAGTCACTCGCTCACGGTGAGTGGACTCGTCTTGCGCGCCGAACCCGTTCGTTGTACAAGCGGCGGTCGGGCCTGCGTAACGCCGCCGCCGTCACCGCTTTGTGACCCCAGATGTGTCGCGTCCACTTGAGCGCTGCTGTCGCGTAGCATCTGATCTCAGCGCGGCACGAGTGCGCCCGAGTCACCCGCTGGCTGGCAGTGTTTATTTATTTACTGCTTTAAAGGAGAGGATGGTCCAACCCGAGGCTGATCGAAGCATGCCACAAAATCACGCATGTCGACCACCACTCCAAACCGCTCGCGGAGCAGTGCGGTGCTGCACCGAGAGGATGAGAAATGACTGTTGATTTGGGTCGTGGCACATGCGCGCGTCTGCAAGCGCTGCGCACCGCTTCCAGCAGCTCACACGAATGTGAAACCGACAATCATTGTCTCGTGTCGAGTGAAAATTAGCCTCTTGTGCGGGGCGCTGACGCCCTCCTCTGCCAACGGCAGGACATGGATATCACACATCGCGCGCCACGCATCTGTGGCTGCGATTTCACTCATTCATGCGACACATCAACGCGCCGAGCGCTGATGTCCCTCCCCCCCCTCTATGCTGACAGCGCGTCTCTTTCTTGCCGATTCGTCCGCATGACGAGAGCCGCGGCCCCCCCATCGGCGCCCCCCTTCGCCTGACAGCACGACACGCGCCTACAGCGCTGTCACCTCGTACCTGCGTTTCACCGCCCCCCTTTGCCCGACAGCAGGACACGCGCGCAACGAGCAGTGCCACTTTGCACCTGCGTTTCACCCGCGTTTCAACCCTCTTGTCGCTGTTGTCCGCGCGCTGAGCGCTGCCGCCCCCTCCTGCTGCTGTGATGAGCGCTGCTGCCGCGATGAGTGCTGCTGCCCCCCCACGCCTACGCCCCCCTTCGCCCGACAGCACGACACGCGCGCAACGAGCGCTGCCACCTCTCGCACTTCCATTGACGGTTCGGTCGGCGCGCCAGAGCGCTGATGCCTGCTCCATTGCTGCCGCTGCCCGCTGCAGGACATGGACCTGGCGAGCGCGGCCGACCTGCACGTGCGCTTCACACGCCCGCACTTCGACCTCCTGCACGGCGCCGACAAGCCGCACCTGCCGCTGCGCCGCACCACGTCGTGGTGGCTGCAGTTCACGGTCCTTCTGGAGCGCTCTTTCAAGGAGCAGTCGCGCAAGACGGACATGATCGTCACGCAGCTGGTGCAGGTGCGCAGCGGCTCGGCGGCTGATGCTAGGACCTAGGTTAAGGGCTAGCTGTATTGTGGCTACCTCTCGTTGCGAAAGTTGGACATCAACATCGTGAAGCTGATGCATGTGAGCGTTGCAGGGCATGAGCCCGGGGGTCAGGGTGAGGCGGGCTGCCGATCGCTGCCCCTTGTGACTGGTTTCTTTGTGTCATCGTGGTTGCGTGCACACGTGTCTGCGCGCAGGCTTCAAATATGAGCTCCAAAGGCCGTTGGCTCAAGTCAGATGTAGCCAAGCTGCATCACGCGCACTAGCATAACTACAGCGGTATGGGAAAGAGCAGCACAGCAGCTGAAAGCTTCACGACAAATGCAGCTGACTGTGCGAGTGCTCGGCGCCCGCGGCGCCTGAGTTACGATCCGGTGGTTGGACACCGATAAACAACAACAATGACCCTGTGTGCACTTCATCAACAGCGACATCCAACACTTCAACTGTTCGTCAAGCGCATACCCTAGCGCCGCTCAACTATGGGCGTCTGGCCAACAATGTTGAGTACCCACGGTGAGGTGCGGCAGCACCCCTCCCCCCCCCCACTCCCCACTGCTTGCCCCTCTTTACCCACAGGCGTACCCCCCGCCCCCCGCTTGCAGTGCCTCTGCACTCCACGCATCCGCGTTCATTCGCTGATTGGAATGACTGCTGTGCTGCTCTGGTATGTGCAGGTCCTGGTCATGGCCTTGCTCATTGGCTTTGCGTTCTACCAGATTGGCACCGACCAGCACTCGGTGGTGCTGCGCAAGCCCGTCCTCTTCTTCTGCGTCATCAACCAGGTACGACGACACATCTCAAAAGGCATGTTTGTTAGTGCACTGACCGAGTGCGCGTGCTCACGTGCCTCTTCGCTCTCATGCATGCGTAGAAATAATCCAATGTGCTCCACCATCGACTTGGATACTTCCTTGCACAAACGTCGACTTTCTGTCAACAGGGTGTCAGCTCGCACGACCTGCTCTGCCCGCTCACACCGCTTCTTGCATCTGTGTGTGTGTGTGTGTGCGCCATGTCTGCTGCCCCATTTGTCGCTCAACATTCAGGGCCTGTTCAGCGCGCTGGCAGTTATCAACAGCTTCCCCGGCGAGAGGATGCTCTCGCTGAGGGAGCGCGCCGCCGGAACCTACTACAGTGAGTGCATGAACTTCAAGTCTCCTGCACAGGCAGGCTTGCTAACCCCAACAAACAGCGCTACATGTGCAGCAGGTGAAAGCCGCTCCTGCACGGGCAGGCTCGCTAACCCTAATAAACAGCGCCTCATGTGCAGCAGGTGAAGTCGCGTGCCCTGACGTGGTTCTGCTTCCACGCGCGCGTTGATCACACTGAAACTGTAGAGCACTCATCTTAAGCAGCACTGCATGCGCGCTGGTCACAGCACTGGTGTACGTCTCCCACTCATGAAGCGCTTCACTTCAAGTCCACCCCGTGGACTGATCACAGTGACTTGCCGCCATCCCCGAGCTTCACACGTTTGGCAAAAGTCTCGTGCAGCGCGTATGGCAGGAGAGACCCTGCACGCTACCGGGGCAACACTGAGTTGGGCCACAAACGCTAGCATCGTGCATGTGCGATGCGTGCACAACGCCGTGGCAACACTGGTTTGGGCCACACACGCTAGTCTCGTGCATACATGCGGCGTGCGCAGCGCCTCCTTTTCTTCAGTCTCAACGACACATCATGCCATAGGATCCACACATGAGCTTACTGTAGTTTCATTGACTTGATGCTCGCAGCCTCACCATGCACCTGAGCCATATACGGATGCCATCATTTTCGTGATGTGTCAGCACTCTCAGACTGCTCGTAAAACTATGCCTGACGTAATCTTCAATGGTGTGACTCTCCGCCCACATGCAGCGTCCGCGTACTTCATGGCCAAGATGCTCGCGGAGACTGCCCTGCAGATTGTCCTGCCCATCATCTTCAGCTGCCTCGTGTACTGGATCGTGGGCCTGCAGCCGGTGGCCAGCAAATTGTAAGCGCAAAGCGGGAGTCAAGTCTATACATCTTCAGGACTATGCCTGCGGTGTATTGCGACATCTCAGAGTTGCAGAAGAACACACTTCGGAGTACTTGAAAATAAGCGACATGCCAGATGCTCTGGCTTAGGACTGTTGCCAACTTCAGGACGACACCGTAGGTTTGTGCATCAGCTTACACATATGCAATCAGACATTCACTGGCTGGCGTCTGAACTCTCACAGTGTGCGCAGCCAGCCAGGACTGCGCTGTGCGCATCTTTGGCATTTCTCGGAGCATTCATTGGACCGTGACAGTGTATTGCTCACTGCTAGGGTCGGCCTTGGACGTATCTTGTACTGCAAAGTAAACGAAAGCGTCCCGAACACTCATCGGATGGTGACAGTGTATTGCTCACCGTCAGGGTTGGGATTGGACGTGAGTGCGTCATACGCTCTGCAGGCTTTTTTTTTGCGTGAGTGGTGTTTTCACACGAGCATGGCTGAGGCGCTCGGCGAACGCCACCTTTTTTATACCAGCCTTCCCTCGTGGGCGCCCCGATGCAGATGCGGAAGGTGATTCCAGGGTCTTGACAAAAAGGCCACCTTCAAATTTGAATGTATTGAGGTACTTATTCCTGCAGGTGACAGCAGAACCATCAGCCGCCATGGCTCTCTTCCGCCACAGCTTCATGTGCGGACGTCAGCTTCAGAGGTCATAATACTTCTGTGTACATGCGTGAGTTGGTTCCTCAAGTCCGACGAAAAGCTGCCCTTGGCTTCTGCAAGTGAATGGTGCCGTTGACGATGGCACTCCATTCCGCCATCCAAAATTCCTGCCTTCTTCGACTGACCGCAGCATCCATCCACCGCCGCGACGCTCCCCTCGCTGCGCAGCTTCATCTTCATGGGCTTCATGATCCTCTGCAGCCTCGGTGCCACATCTCTGGCGCTCCTGGTGTCGGCGTTCGCGCGCACGACGGACCTGTCAGTCACCGTCCTCCCGTTCATGCTCGAGACGTTCCGCCTGTTTGGCGCCTTCTACATGCCGCCCTCCAACACCCCCAACTACTTTGAGTGGCTCAACGCGATTTCGGTGAGTGCGCAGATGCGCTACGGTCGCTGAAGGCGCTGCGAACGCGGCATGTATGTCTTCTCATAGACGATCGGCAGCATGTGCGGTGACGAATTGTTTGGCGCCTTCTACATGCCGCCGTCCAACACCCCCAACTACTTTGAGTGGCTCAACGCGATTTCGGTGAGAGCGGAGACGCGCTTCGGTCGCTGAAGGTGCTGCGAACGCTGCATGTATGTCTTCTCATAGACGATTGGCAGCATATGCGGTGACGGATTGTCTGGTGCGGCCTGCATGCCGCCGTCCAACACCCCCAACTTCTTTGAGTGGCTCAACGAGATTTCGGTGAGAGCGGGGACGACGCGCGACGGTCACCGAGCGTGCTGTGAATCGCTGCTCGCACATCAGCGGTGATGAGTTGTTTGGCGTGCGCTACATGCCGCGTTCTAATTATCGCGCAACTATTTCGAGTGGCTCAACAATTTTGGCGAGAAAAGCACTTATATCCCTGAGTGCAGAGGCAAACCGAACTTCAGCCCTCACTTTTGCACTCTGGGCTTGACACGGTCGTGGTTAGGGCGAGCGGAGACGTGCAATGATACTCAGCGCGTTCACAACTGCTGTGTTCGCCTGCTTCGAAAGCCC
The DNA here is from genome assembly GCA_017506865.1 of Tribonema minus. Classification (NCBI taxonomy): domain Eukaryota; class Xanthophyceae; order Tribonematales; family Tribonemataceae; genus Tribonema; species Tribonema minus. Next base: position 36,284 of record JAFCMP010000056.1, on the reverse strand, counting down.
TATTTGGTGCATAAACATATGATTTCGGCGCCCGCATTCATGCGGTAGGGTTGCGCACGATAGCACGCTGATTTTTCTTCAGCAACTTGACTGGTCTTGTCTCAGATGCATGTTTGATGCGTTGAAACTCGGGTGATGCCTCGGGAGGTCATACTCACAACTCGAACCGCGCAAAGCAGTACACACGACATGTAATGGCTGCCACGCTCGTGCACGGCTTTTTTCGCGGTGATGCGCGCTGCACATGTGGCAGCTTCAAAGCCATCACGTGTGCAATTTCGCATCTCCCAGTGCAAAGTGCAAGTACATCAGCCGGCCCGCGTGCGCGCGCAAGCAACGAAGCTGAGCGTAATCGACAGAGCGTCGGTTCGCAATGCGCGCTTTTAAATGTGCAGTTCCTCGCCGCTACGCACGCTAACATGTTGGCTCAGACACATCGCCGTTGCGCCTTAGGGTTACGGTTAGCACAGCTGCCCGGACAGCGAATCCTGGGTGACAGTTTGGGTAGCCGCCAGCACCCTCTGTGCCGCGTCGTCATTAACCGTCATTGCCGGCATTCCAATAAGCTGACTTTCTTGTGATCAGGTCGTTGCAGCCTGCCGCCGTTCTTAACACACCCTTGCCTTGGCCTGCGCGATCGCAGCACCATGCGTGATTTGCATCAGCTGCCAATGCGCAGCGCGCGCCTCTGCAGCACACCATGCATTTGCCGCATATCCGCTGATGCTGCGTTGCGCGCTTCTCTCGCGCTGTGCGTGTCCGCGGCGCATGCACGCAGTACGTGACGTACAGCTACATCGGCGTGTCCATCAACGAGAACACGGACCTGACGCTGACCTGCACGGAGAGCGAGCTCATCGAGGTCAACGGCGTCACGCAGTGCCCCGTCCCCAACGGCAACGTGGTGCTGGAGAAGGACGGCCTCAACAGACTGTGAGTGCCGATTTCAAGTGCCGTGTGAAGTCTTTGGAAGTGATTTTCGACAGCCTATGAGCGCGTATTGCAAGTGATTTGTAGATGGGGAGCGAGCTCATTGAGGTCACCGGCGTCACGCAGTGCCCCATGTGGTGGTGGCCTCACCAAACTGTGAGTGGCGACTTCAATAGGTCCGTGTGGTACCCTGAGCCTTCCGTGTCACACTCGTCAACTTTAGTTCTTGCTGTGGAGGCAGCCTCACTGTGCGGCGTCGGCGCGGTGCCGCTGTTGCGTCGCATTCAACACGTGCTGCGGCAGTGCTCAGCATATGTTGGCCAGAAGTGCAACCCTACGACAGTGGAGTGATTCCCTCTGGGTGGAACGATTCATCGAGGCGCTCGGAGTAAAACTGCCGGTACAGCGCTCCAGTACCGTCTCTTTGCCTACAGTCAGGGGCTTGTACCATGTATGCGCGATGCACTTTACTAGAAGACAAGCGCAGCTGTGCAATGACGAGTGAGTGATTGTGCGCAAACACGTAGGATCCCTCTAGCACATGCACATCTCTCACCCCCCCCCCCCCCCCCCCCAACTTGTCTCCAACCCTCATTTCAGGTCAATGGGCGCGTGTGCGGGAATTCTCATCTTCTACATCGTGTTCGTGCGCTTTCTGGCATACCTTGGCGTGCGTTTCCTCAAGTGGTGAAAGTGCGCTGCGGCTGGTGTTGAGCGCTGATGCACAAGGGCGTGCAAAATTGTTTCAGCAAGCAAGCGGTTTGACTTTACAAATGGGGGGGGTTTGGGGGGAGGGGGGATCTGCATTTCGAACGGCGCGTGTGTTTGCCAATGGGAATGGATCAGGTTTCACTTCCAGTGCACTGTGCAGTAGTTTCACACAGCCTTTCCGCACCTTGAGAACAACAGAAAGAACCGGCCTGCAGCCGAAGAAGATTTGATGAAGATAGGGGGGAAAACAGGTAGCTGGTGACTGCGCTGGACATTGCCCCACTCCCCTCCCCCCTCTCCCGTGGACCCGAAGACTACACCGCAGTCTGAAGCATAGGACAACTAGGAGTATGTCATACCACTTTCTCCAGAGGCAGTCAAGCAGTGGGGGGGAGGGAGGCTTGTGCCTGTTTTCGAGGGGCCTTTTGAGTGCACTACAGCAGTACATTGCGAGCCGGCTGGGGTCACGAGGAATTGATTCGATATGGCGGTATACATATAGCAGCCACGGAGTTCTCTTTCTGTGCTTGCGCTTGCTGGCATTTCAAGGCGTGATTTCATCGATATGCAGGGTCTAGAAGTGATTGACATTAACAGTCAGTTCCCTTGTCAGTACTTCAGGAATTTTTCCAGGGGCAATGATCAGATCAGCTCGAGTTCAATGCGATGCGCCCGTCCCGCATCCCCCATGTGTGCCATGAAGCTGTGCTAGATGTGCATTCCTTGGCCACTGGAGTTGAAGTTGATGTCTTGAAGCAGCTGCGCTGAACTTGCTCGGAACGCGAAGTTGATGGTTGACATATGAAGGAAGGCGCGTTTCTGCTTGATCTTGAGGCTGATGTGTATTGACGCTTCATTTTGAAATGATCAAACCCTCCCACAGCAACCATGCATGTTTTGCATGTTTGAAATGATCAAACCCTCCCAAAGCAACCATGCATGTTTTACATAGGTAGATCAGTTGAGCTTTCTCACATAGTCGGCGATAATTGGATACGAACTACTGATATGAAGTAATTCAAAGTACGCCCGGGCTGCAAAGCACAGGACAATGAGCACTGTTTTGAGTTTGTGCTCAGTGACATGCAAGAAACTGACATTTACCAGATGTGCGCATTCGCACATAGTTTTTCTGCATTGGTGTGACGAGACTTTGCTGGCAAGCCTCATCATGACGGTGGCATCAAACTCATCAGCACATTCACTAGAATCAGCCAGTGTTGCCCTGCTCAAACGTATGGCCCATGTCATGATCAACTGATTCACTTAATCTTGTGCGCAGTCGGTACAGCTGCGTTGGCCGATTGATGAGCCTGCAGGCGCAGAGGTGTGTGTGCGTCTTGCGCAATGGCTTGAGGCGCCGATCTCTTGCAAGCTGGAGCACATGGCCACATGTGGCTTCAGACCCAGTAACATGCATGGACATGGTGTCAGCGACATTAATTAGCTGCAGCATTGGGGCATACCTGAGAAAAACAATGGCACAGGGACAGGAACATAGTTGAACTGAAGAAACAGCACATTGGTCATTACATCTGTACCCGCACAAACCACTCTGATGACGCTGACCGGTGACTGTACTTGAGGAGTGGAAGGAAAACAGACGAGAAGCAACAGAAACTACTCAAACCGCACCTGACAAGAAGGTGTCTCCTCAGCTGGCGACGATGTATGCGTCTCATGTTTGAACAGTAAATTCTACAGTTGGGTCCTGTAACAACAAGACAGCAGCCGCCACTAGCTGGAGGCCCCAGCAATTTAGTAGGAACGTGCAAAATACGAACACGCAGAGTGCCCACATTATAGGAGAGGCAGCAGCGCCGCCCGCGCCTACGAAGTCTTTGGCAAGGGTTCGATGGGGGCTGCGCGGCGGCGCGGTCAGCTGCAGGCACGCCAGCAGCACTTTTAGCATTCCCGATCTATGCACTGCGACCGGTTACCACAGGCACGCGCATGTTGCCCCCCCCTAACGGAGGGGGTTGGGCAGCCAATTGATTACCACATGATGGCGTCCTTGTCCGCGAGTACCTCAGCCAGCAGGGTGCGACGCGCGCACGGGCTCGTGGGGCAGCAGCCCGCGTCCTTGGCCGTGATGATGGCATTGCACCTGTTCTCCTGGCAGCCGCCGCCCTGGTCGACTGTGGTGGCGGGGTTGACGCCAATGAGGTCGCCCGACTTGCAAGACGCGCCCACCGTCGTCTTGAGGTATACCAGCGGCACTTGGCGCCCTTGCTGCACGAGCTGTCGCCGCAGAGGCCGGGTGAGTCATTGAGGATGTAGCACAGCTGGTTGCAGTTGGGGAGGAAGTTGGTGCAGTCGCCGACCCCGGCGCCGACCAGATCCTTGCTGAGTGGCTGCTGGTCCTTGACGTAGCACGAGCCGGGGAAAGTCACGCCGGCAAGGACGACCGTGCAGGTCTTCATGTAGCGCAAGAGCGAGACAGCGCGCAGAGCCACATATCATGTGACATATGAAGAGCACTCAGTAGCTGCCCTGTTAAAAGGGCTGTGAACACGACGGCAATGCATGGTCACACATAGGCACCACAATGGCAGCCTCAACTTGAAGCAACGGTCTGGAAGTGGAGGCGCCGGGCGGTGCACAGGTGGGGGAACGCAGCGCAGCGTGCTCAGGGATCACCTCACTGGCAGAAGCACAGGCACCGTGCCCCCAGCGGCAGTCGCTGAATATGCATGCACTATGAGCACTTGCCTGCGCGCCGTCAGTACCATACAAAGGGCAAATTTCAACGACGCAGACCGGTGACATGGTGATAACAGCAGTGTGAGGCGCAATTTGAAGTGCTCTTGCTACTCACCACTGTGGTTGAATTCGTGGTCGTAGGGCAGAACACCGTTGGCTGGGGAGTGGGCTGCGCGGTTGATGGCTGCGGGGTTGGCCCTGAAATAGGCTGCGGCGCCAATTTGAGAAAACATAAGTGGACATGACGGTGAGATCTACCGCTGCAGCCTTCAAGCTTTGAGATAAGTCGAGCTCATCGATACATATTAGCAATAGGCTTGTGCCTAGTCTGCATGTACTCCCCTGTGCAACTTCAAGCACCTATGGGCTGTCGGAATATCATGCTCTCTGCAGAGTCGTGTAACTGCAAAGACATGTAACTGTAGGGGCGTGACTGGCTTAGCTGGCTCTTACTTGAGCAGGTTGCACGAGCAGGTTGCACCTGGTCGTGCCATGCATAAGACTCGTCGCTTGGACTGTCCACTACATAGCTGGCTCTATCGTGCCAGCTCTATTCACGACCTCGACATTACACTCGATATTCGCTCCTTTGCACGGTCCTTCAGCCGGACTCTCTCGTCTTCCCTGCTGCCTTGCTACCTGGCTTGGCGTCTTGTCATGGAGCTCTAGCTGAGTCGTCATTTCCGACGTGGGCGACCCTTTGGCGGGCCATAAAGGTGGTAGCGCGACACAGCTGACAATGGCACTCACAGCACTAGCTGTATGGACCTCCAGACCTCATGTTGCTGTGGATTCACACGAGTGCTCTGGTCTGTCCGCTCTCTGTGTAGCCGCACTTGCAGTCCACCTGTCAATAACGCTGCGCTTGTGGGGCTGATACCGTGTCTGGTGGCGGCTCTGCTGCCGCGGCTAGACGCCTCATGTCCTAGTGTTAGGGTCTGGTCCTGGTTGAGGGTCAGTGTCATCTGATCCGCGGCGGCCATTGCCATCAATCTGCACCCTGTTCGTGCATGCCTTCATCAGTGTTGCTTGCATACGTTTGCAAGACTAATTGAGGTTGCAGCTGGGGTTAGGCGCATCACATGCGCGATATTGTTCTTAAACAGGCAGGCCTAGGACAAGGCGCTTGCCATTGTGGTATGGGCTCCTCGTACCTGTGCTGTGGGCGTCGCAGTAGTGGGAGCGGAAGTGGGCTGTAGGCAGGACAAGCGGGGAGCAGCGGACAGCAGAGTTAGCACTCCTGCAGTGGTTGTCGACCACAAGATGACCAGAATGCCCAGCGCAATGTGAGCGGGACTGCACTCCGCAGCGATTGCTGGACTGCCAGTGAACATCATGTGGTGCAACACATCGATTGCACTCATCGCCTGCAATCTAGCTCTGGGCATGGGTTGCATTTAGTGCAGCCTGCACATAAGCCTAATGGTAAGCCTCATGATTGCTGAGTGTAAGTGCTAGACTGCTGATAACAAGTAATACTTCGGAGTAGAATGTTGCACTTCTGAAGTACAGGTTGATGTGAGACCGTAGCATAATTATGGTACCTGTGCTGTGGGATTTGCAGTCGTAGGAGCGGAAGTGGGCTGCAGGCAGGGCCGCGGCGGCGGGAGGAGCAGCGGGTGGCTCACTGAGTGGGATTTCACTCCGCAGTGGTTGGTGTTAATGAATTGACAAGCAATACGTTGCGTGGTGCATACATACCAATGTGCTAACGGCCTGTAACAGAGCGATAGGCGCAGTAAACACAGGCACAGGGCAATGTCATGGTTAGGGCTTAATTGAGCATGACCCTCCGCATGACTCTGAATCTACCGCTAATCCACATCGAGCGCCAATGCACGTGCTGGATTTTGAAGAGTGGTGTTTAATATATTAAGTGCAAGCATTATTAATGGGACGGTGGCATCGTACCTGAGCTGTTGGAGTAGCCGTCGTGGGAGCAGAGGTGGGCTGCGGGCAGGAAGCGCAGGGAGCAGCAGGGGGCAGGGTTAGTGAGACTGTACGCCGCAGCGGCTCATAAACATCAATTACCATGTAAGAAACATGTCTTGCGTCATGCAGGCAATCCCATGTGCTCATTGCCTGCGATCGCGCTTGAAGTTCCAGGTTGCCTGAGGGTTGAGGATCTGGCTTGGCACACCCGTATGCACCACCCTTGAACTACCGCGCACCCTAACGCCAACCTCAATTGAGATGAGTGCGCAAGCTGGACTGCTGAAATCTAGTAGACTTGTGAAACTGACTTGAAACTGAGTGTACATGTGTACTGTGGCGTCATACCTGTGCTGTGGGATTGGCAGTAGTAAGAGCGGACGTAGGCTGCACGCAGGAAGAGCAAGAAGCAGCAAGCGGCAGCATGAGTTCTCTGCAGCTGAATCAGACAGATGCCAAATGCTGAAAAGCAGGTCATGAGGATGCGCTGCGCAGTGTGACTCAGTGATCGCTGGATACAAGTTGTAAATGCGCAGTGCACACAAACCAATGCCGATCACCGCCTTGGGTTGCAGTCAGCATAGTTTGCAAATGAATGTCACTCTTACGCTCATCCTCATTGGTTGCCTAAGCCACATGGTGGACTGCTGGAAACAAGTGCAATCATAGGAGTATGCGCAAGTGGTGGTGGGACCGCGACACTGTACCTGTGCTGTGGGATTTGCGGTGGTGGGGGCAGCAGTGGGCTGCAGGCAGGAAAAGCGAAGCAGCAGGGGACAAGGAGAGTGAGATTGTATTTCGCAGCTGAACACTGTTTGTTGACTGACAAGCATGCATCGCGCCATGGAGACAAGCTCATGCGCTCACCACCCACAAGTGAGCTTGAAGCACGGGGTAGGGCTTGGGCTACCAGTAGCGCAACCCTACGCACAACCCTAATGACAACGCTCACCCTGATGCTAACATTCAATGAGTATTGAGTGCGCTGCTAGCCTGCTTAACACTATCGGTTAGGGTTATGTGCAAGTGTTCGTCGGATTGTGGCATCGTACCTGTGCTGTGGGATTAGCGGTTGTGGGGGCAGAAGTGGGCTGCAGGCAGGAAGAGCGCAGAGCAGCAGGAGGCAATGCGCGTGAGACTGTACACTCCGCATTTGTTGCTGAACACTTTTCATTGACTGACAAGCATGCATTGCGCTATGGAGACAAGCCCATGCGCTCACCACCCACAATTCACTAGTACAACCCTACGCATGACCCAACATGAACGAACGGTCACCCTACTGCTAACCCTTCATTGAGTGTTAAGTGCACATGCTGGCCTGCTTGGCACTTTGGGTTAGGATTATGTGCAAACATTTGTGTAACTGTGGCATCGTACCTGTGCTGTGGGATTGGCAGTTGTAGGAGTGGACGTAGGCTACAGGCAAGAAGAGCGGGGGGAAGCGATCCACAGTGTGAGTACTCGTGCAGTAGATGCTATTCAATTCTACAAGTGTGCGCTCTGTGGTGTGCACAAACTCTCCGAATCAACATGCACACCACATGCAGCCAAGCTTTCAGTAAGGGTCGGGGTTCGAACACCCTAGCCATAATTCCGAAGATCCTAGCCCTGTCCTGACATCCTCGCCCTCATCAAGCGCTGAGTGCACGTGCTGCAACGCGTTTGTCGTGCGCTCTGGGTCTAGCAGAGAACAGGGCCGCCACAGCCAGCGGCTTGCACTGCAGCCAGTGCCACGGCACGGCGCCAGCTGAAACAAACGACTCAAGCCCAGGCCATAACCTTGCGCATGATGATGATGATTGCGCACGAAGCTGGCGCTGCGCTGGCAAAGCGCTGCTTCGACTAGCGAAGCGCATGGCTGCTGAGCTCAAAGCCTCAAAGCACAACCGCGTCATCTCCGAAGCAGAAAATGATCCTTCTATGTGATATGCGCATGAACAGAGCAAGCAGGGCGTTGTCGATTGCAATCTGTTGAGCTTTGCCGCACAAAGAGTCTGTTGAGAGCTGATGTACATGAGGCAGGGCACGTGCGCCAAACAGGCAGCAGCACCTGGGCGATGGGTTGACGCAACCAAAAACTCCGCACCATCGTAACTATTGTCTGAAGGTGTGCTACAGCCACCATGGTGACACCTGTTTGACGCTTCTGAGAGCCTTGGTTCAAGTGGGCTTTCTCGAATGCATGTACAGCAGCGCTTGTGGTAAATCAGAGCAGTGCAAAACGGCACTTGGAGTCAGCCGCTATGAGCACTGCGCTGGAGATCAACGCAACAAGCAAGCGCCCCGGTACTCAGTGCTATTAGATCTTCATGAGCAGCTCTTACCTACAAGGACTGCGGATTCTCATGCGTAGACCACATGGCTCTCATACACATCAGTGCTTACTTTTGATCGTTCATGACAAACCTGCGGGGTCGGATTGGCGGTGGTTGGCGCTGCAGTGGGCTGAGATGTCGGCGTTGAAGTAGGCGTTGCAGTGGGCTCAGAAGTAGGCTGGGCAGTAGGCTGCACAACAAAATGCAAGCATGTTTTGGGTGCGAAGCACGCTGGTTATCTTGAATGCTTGTCTTGAGCAATTGCAGCAGCAGCAGCGGCACCAGCAGCAGCAGCATCCAGGCGTGGCATGCGCTTACCTGTGCGTCGCTTACAGGCTGCGGTCGGGTTGCGCAAGGAACAGCTTACAGAGCACACATTCACATTCGAAGACACTGAGATGTGGGTGGAGTGCAGCACCAAGCACTGCAACAAGTGGATGCACCGCAAGTGCGTGGTGTACAACGAGCGCGTAGACATCCAGACCGCCGTATTCACGTGCTAGGAGTGTGAGCCGAAGGCCATGCATCCGCAGCAAGGTCGCAGCACCACCTGACCACTCAGCACCACCTGCCTGCTGCATAGCTTCCGGTTCGCACTCCAAGCACATGAATACAGTGGTTTTGATGTCTATGCGCTCGTTGTACACCATGCACTTGCGATGCATCCATGATTCGCAGTGCTTAAGCCAATTGGTGCTGCACTTCAACCACATCTGCAAATGTGAAAGTGTCCTGCTGTGTGAGCTGTTCCTTGCGCAGCCCGGCCGCAGCCTCTGCGCGACGGTACCGTAGCAGTGTACGCACGATTAAAACGGAGGGCATCATCCAGGCCAAAGGACCTGGCACGAACTGAAAGCATGCTGTCCTATAACAGTTACTCAGCGCGCTATGCAGGGGCTCACACCACGGCCCAGAAGACATCAAGATTCGATGCCATTGCAGACGAGTTAGCCCTGACCCTGCCCCTGACCGCCCAGTGCTTGACGCAGCGCTCCTCGTGACACATGTGCGGTGCAGCAGTGTACAGCTGCTGTGTAGGCCCTAGCAGCTGTGCACTCGTTAGCAGCTGTGCACTCAATGCAGCCAAAGTCTAGTGGATACCGGCACCTGACATCTTGAAAACGACCCAAGTGCAGCACACCCTGTGCATGCTTTGCGCTTATAGCATGATGCGGAAGGAGTACCTCAAAATCACCAGGTCTTCCTAACGCAAGGTAAGTACACAAAACTTTGAAACACTTGCAACTATCTTGGCACTTTGAAACACACCAATCTAATAGAATAATCGGAAAAAATTGCCCACTTTGGTGTTGCCAAACTGCGCACAGCGGCTGGCATCGGCTGGCATCATGCGGAACAAGCACCACCAGTTCACGCGCCAACGCAACTACAACTCTTGCCGATGGCATCGCACAGGGACATTTGCTATGTGTGTCCATCCTTCCTCCCTCTTTCGGGGGCGTATTCACCTCGGAAAGCTAGCATATTCAATTTGGTCGGTCAAGCATGCTCATGTGCTCATTCAGGATGCCATACCACGTTTGTTGTGTGTATGGCGTGCTGGCGTACTGCTGGCAGGATGCACATGTGTGCTGCCAGTGGTCAGAAGTGCAGATACGATATATACGCCGCACCCCTCAGATTGATGCAATACCATCATTTCATCAGCTTTGTGTTACACAACGTGGTTGAGTGCGTTGCACAAGGTCGACGTGAAGCCAGGAAACACGCCTTTGCAGTGACCCCCTGGGCCAGGTTTAACTTACTTCGCAGTAGAAGTTAGGGCTGCAAGTAGGCACACAACATCGCGCACCTCAGAAGTCGGCGCTGCCGTTGGCTCGGCAGTGGGTTGGGATGCGGGCTCAGCGGTAGGTTCTGAAGTTGGCATGGCGGTTGGTTCTGAAGCCGGCATCGCAGTAGGTTCAGCAGTAGTTGGCTTCGATGTTGGCTCAGCGGTGGGCTGCATCACATGGAAGGGGGCAGATGAAGTGAGAGTGTCAGGTGTAGTTGAGTTGAGCTTCGGACACAACAACAGACATTCTTTGAAGGTGTCAACTTGCTGAGGTGATGCGCAGAGGGACAAGTCGCCGTTGCACCGCGGCTCCAGTCAGGCTGGCATGAGGCATGTAAGGAAAAGTCAGCATCTATGTTGCAACGGCGGGTGGGAATCCCGCGCTGAGAGGCATGCCAGAATGTATTGGTGACTCAGAGCACTTGCTGAACAGCAGGCGATTTTTGGTAATTTGCTGGGCGCATGAAGCAGGCGCATGTTGCAGGTGCTCCACAACCCCACAACGGTACATGTAAACAGCGGCATCATCATTATGACCATTCCGAATGGTGCACTGCAGCTTTGAGCACTACCAAATGGGTGGTTGATGAGAGTGAGGAACTGATGCAAAATAGCGATGCACTCGCCGACGCATCACGTTTGACATCTTGTGCCGCCTTTTTATCTACCACTTGAACTCACCATGGCGGTGGGTTCTGACGTGGGCTCAGCAGAGGCTCGGCGGTAGGCTCAGAGGTCGGCATAGCGGTGGGCGCTGCAGTTGGTGTGGCTGTAGGTGCTGATGTAGGCTCAGCAGTGGGCTCCGCGGTAGGCTCAGCGGTGGGCTCAGCGGTTGGCTCAGCAGTGGGCTGCATTACATGGCAGGGGGCAGATGAATTTGGAGTGTCAGGTGCAGTTCAGGTGAGCTTTGGACACAAACAACACACATAATTCGAAGGCATCACCTTGTTGAGGTGGTACGCAGAGAGACAAGTTGCGGTTGCACAACAGCTCGACTCAGGCTGGCACAAGGCTATGCAGGACAAGGTCATACAGCATCCATGTTGCAACGGCGGGTATGAGTCAAGTGCTGAGAGGCATGCAAGAATGTATTGGTAATTCAGAACACAAGCTGAACAGCAGGCGACTTCTTGATAAATTTGCTGGGTGCGTAGAGCGGGCTCATGTTGCAGGCGCTCTATGCGCCCAGAATGGCACAGGTACAATACAGTAGTGGCGTCATCACTATGAGCAACGCACTGCAGATTTGCGCACAAAAATGGGCCGTGCAGCTTTTTGACGCATACGGCAGAAACCAGGTAATTGATGACTGAGGAAGTGGTGCGAAATAGCGACGCACTTGCCGACGTATCAGGCATAGCATTTTATGCCACCTTTGCATCCATCACAAGTTCTTACCATGGCGGTGGGTTCTGGCGTGGGCTGAGCAGTAGGCTCGGCAGTAGGCTCAGAGGTCGGCATGGCGGTGGGTGCTGCAGTTGGTGTGGCTGTAGGTGCTGAGGTAGGCTCGGCAGTGGGCTCCGCGGTAGGCTCGGCGGTGGGCTCAGCAGTTGGCTCAGCAGTGGGCTGCATACAAAGGAGGGTCAGAAACATGAGACTGGCTGATGTTCATGGCTCAGGTGAGCTTCAGATTCAGCAACGCATGTAGTCACCTGGTTGGTGTGGTTCGCAAAGGAGTCCAACATGCTCAGAGGTGCGCATGATCGTACTGATCACCAAGCCTGTGAACACATGCCACAGCGCGACAATCACATGATGACCTCAAGTTTCGCAGAGCGTGCATAGCAGAGGCATTCCTCGGATGATTAGGTCGCCCACGTCGCCTGCGTCATCAAAACACCCGCAGCCCTGCGAATCATCAAGGACCTGATGCAAATGCCAAGTACCTACACTATGGCGCCGACGCATCGAGCATGGCGTTCCGCCTTCAGTTGACAGAAAGACTCACCATGGTGGTGGGCAGTGCTGTCGGCTCTGCGGTTGGTGTGGCAGTAGGCGCTGCGGTTGGCTTGGCCGTAGGCTCAGAGGTCGGCATGGCTGTAGGTTCGGAGGTCGGCTCGGCGGTTGGCTCTGAAGTGGGACTCGCGGTGGGCTGCGCAAGAGAGCGATGAAGTGTGCTTTCTCTGTATTCACCGCACACGTGTCGCACAGAGGTGTACTACTAGGATGATGTCACGCGGACTGGTTGCCAACTTTCTGTATTGTCTGCGCACGACAGTACAAGTGTTGATACTTCGATGCTGACACTTTATAAATATGATTGGCACCCGTGATGCTTCATCGAATATCTCAGACGAATGCGGCAGCTGGACCGCCTTGCTATACATGTACTTTGTGCTATACATGTGCTGTGCGCTGTTCGGCGCCGCAACAGAACTCATCAAACGTTCAAGGTCCAGAAACCATGGGACAACTTAGTACATAAACGTACTTTGCGGTGCGTTCAACAGCCTAGTGTGTTTCAGCGCTCAACCGCAGGCTCGACTGGTACTTGCAGTATACAAACCGACAACGCTTGTGCTCAAAGCGGACAGGCGCACAATGCAGCCAGGTAAGTGCACCCCAGTACAGCAGAAACCATAATCATCACTTGCCTCAGAAGTGGGCTCTGCCGTTGGCCTACCAGTCGGTTGCGCCGTAGGCGCATGCGTCGGGCTAGAGGTGGGTTCAGATGTCGGCTGGCTGGTAGGCTGGTTCGTCGGCATTTGCGTCGGCAGGCTTGTGGGCGTTTGCGTAGGCTGGTTCGTCGGCATTTGCGTCGGCAGGCTTGTGGGCATTTGGGTTGGCAGGCTTGTGGGCATGTGCGTCGGCAGGCTGGTTAGCATTCGCGTCGGCAGGCTTGTTGGCACTTGCGTCGGCAGGCTTGTGGGCAACGGCGTCGGCCGGCTTGTCGGCGTCTGTGTCGGCTGATATGTGGGTGTTCGCGTCGACTGGCTTGAGGGCAGTCGAGTCGGCTGGCGTGTAGGCGTCTGCGTCGGCAGGCTGGTAGGCAACGGCGTCGGCCGGCTTAAGGGCGATGCCGTCCGCAAGCTTGTTGGCTGTCGAGTCGGCAGGCTTGTGGGCGTCTGCGTAGGCTGCGAAAATCAGTGGTATGCAACGGTTTCGCGTTAATCATCATCGACACACATGCGTGTACACAAACAACATGAGAGTGGCCATGTGATTCAGAGCACAGGAGTCATTTTCGCTCTACGGCAGACAGAGACGCACGGACGGCGGTCCGCAGAACCTTCGCAGGCCGCACAAAAATTGGATGAGGTTTTTGCGTCATTGTCCAGAAGCTTCTTGTTGAGTATGAGTCTCCCAGAAATGGAGGAAATATTTCTACTTCTATCTTATTTTAAACAATAATCAGTTGGCTGCTCGGCAGCTGAGCTCGTGGGGAATGCCCTGTGACCCTAGCCATTGCGTCCGCACGCAGGCTAAATTTGTGCACAAGGCAATGTCATGCGCGGAATGACTGCACACGGTGTCGAATGCACATCAGCACGTGCGCCAATGTGAAGCAGGCGTGCGCGCGGGCGCGCGTCGGACTCCCGCCTCACAACGCACCTGCGCCGTGGGGGCGCGCGTCTAGGGAAGTGCATGCGAGTTCTGTCCAAATCTGCTCGTCCAGACGCAACTTGGCATTTGATTTAACTGCAGCAGAGCATGCAACCGCCGCCTCCCAACGCACCTGCACTGTGGGGGCGTTCGTTTGGTCAGGCGCCGGGCAGGTCGGGCTGGAGCCGCCGCAGGGCACAAAGTACTTGGCCGAGGCAAGTTTCTTGACGCACACGCCCCGCAGCTGGTACTGGTTGATGTTGTAGTAGCAGGCGCCGACGTCCGCTGAAGACGCCGGGCCGTACGGACTGCAGTACTTGCCGTCGTGCGTGATGAAGACGAGCGGCTTGGTGCTGCTGCACGGGATGGTCAGCGTCAGGGGCGCGGCCCTGCAGACAGCGCTCAGCGGAGGCGGCGCATGGAAGCGGCGGTTGGATGTGCAGCAGCAGGTGCGGTACCGTTTTGTGGTAAAAGTCTATGATGCAGGCTGGGTTGGCAGTCAGTGAGGGCGCAAGAGAGATGCGTGTTCAACTGAACGGTCAGCGTCGTGTGTCGTGACTCAATACCATATACTTCAAGTACAAGTACAACACTTGAGTCTTGTATCATAGTCACTGTTGCTGCTTCTGAACTACAACATGAGGCTGTACAACGCAGATTGTCGTAGAAGCAGGGATGCGCTGAGAGAGGAGAGTAGCCATGCCAGCCCGCAGGCGCAAGCAAGTATGATGTCATCGCTGGCACAAAACAAAAGCCAATGGAATTGGAATACCTTGCATTTTACAGAGGTGCCAGAACTTGCCACAGAAAGTGATACAGCTGGCCCTGCCCCATAGCTTTTGAGGCAACTTCATTCTCAGCCCTCGCAACAAAGCGGTTTGTTGAGGCCTCACACCACGGGTGGCACACTCACAGGTGTATGAGAGAGAATTCCCACAAGCAACCTTTCACAATCATTACATGTCATAGAACTGACCACTCTGACATGTGTCACAGCACCGGCGCATCATCATCACATTTCTCACAACTGCCATTCCAGGCATCAACTTGACGCTGGAGTCATATCGTGCACTGCAGCAGCGGGGGGGCCGAGACACTGAGGGACTTACCCAACCTTGTAGCACCGGCCGTCGTAGCTGATGGCCACAAAACTGAGGTTCAGGCAGTTCTTCATCGTTACGGCGACGGACGTGGGCGTCAAGTAGTTGTTGCATTGGTAGGTCATGCACTTGAGCGCTGCATCGATCGCGCAGCCCGAGCAGCTGCTGCCTGCAGACAGTGAAGAACACACAGTGCACGCACATGGCCACCTTCATGCTCTGGCGCCAGTCATGTGTGAAACATAAAAAGTGGCAAAAGCAAGTACAGCGGAGACATGTTGTACTTCGACGTACGGCAACTCTTATACGCTCATAGATTCCGCACTTGGCCTTGCTGAAAGTGGGATTGGCACAGCGATGGCTATCCTCACCCTACCCCTAGACTTGCAGGCTTAGCAGCGTGGGCGCTACAAGACCTCAATCGCTACTGGTGACACAATGACTGCCTGAGCCGCTGAAAGCACAGCCAAGGCAACAATCAATCACAAAGGTCACTTGGATACTTCCACAGCACAAGCGTTTTCGTAGCGAGGCAGCTGCTGGCGTTGCAATGCTCTCTGAAGTCAGTTGGGATGTAAGATAATGCATGTCTGAATGAGATGCTTTCGCATTCCAAATCTAGATCAGATGTAGAGATAAGGCTTTGTAGTTGTGGACTTGTATGTATGAAGGCCCAAGAGCACTGGCAGCGGGCATTTACACAATTGTGAACTTCGCCTATATGCAGTGGCCCAGTCTGCGCTGCGCCTCAAGCCGCTCCAAGACAGACCTGGTGTTTGGTGTGCTCCGTCGACCGAATCATACTTAGCAGGTGAATCCGCACTGTGCCTCGATTGGCTGGACAATCTATTGGTACTGGCACCAGCTTTTGGGTATTACGCAGCCCAGCTGCTTTCCCAGCATCCCCGCTTTGTGCACTGCATGCACGCCAGGCCGATGATGCACGCAACATGAACTTCACTGTACTGGTGATCTGCAGACACTGGCTATTACCAGATTTACATGATCCACAGTAACTGCTATATGTCAATCATTTCAAGAACTCCCACAAGACTCAAAGAGTTCCAGCATGTATTGCCACTGTTATTGGGGGCAACCGATCAATAATTACTTCTACAAATTTGAAGGCACTTGAAAATACAAGACAGTAATAATTCCAGTTGCATGCACCTGAAGAGGCTTCTATTGATGGCGCCCACAGCAGTGCTGCCAGTAGGCAAGAAATGCGGCGCCAGGGCTTGCCGAATGCCGAGACCTTCATGTTGTCAAGGCCAATTGATGCGTCGCAGCGGCACAAGGATCCGTCACTGACTCCCTGCCTGAGTGTGAGAACTTGTGTGCCTGCGGCCGCTGCAAGCATCAGTGGCATGGTGAGCATTGCGTCCACGCAAGCAGCTTGAGGTATCGCTTCCTGTTGTGCCATCACACGTTATAATTCTTAATCAGTGTGAGACCCACTGAGTCAATGAATTGTCAACGGTAGTAATGGTGATGACATCAGGAAATTTTCTGCATGATTGTCAGGTCCATGTTGTAATGCAAGCATGACTCTTTCTGCTGGAATACCCAATACTTCCAAGCAACGTAGTAAGAGTAACTGTCATTATGGAGGCGATGAAGCCTGTAGTCCATGCGCACTTATTCGTGACTTTGAAGCAGCTAATAGGGCTACGTCGGGCTCTAGGAGTCAAATCATATAACGAAGTTCATGATGCGTCTGATACGTCAACAGCCAGAAGGGCAAGAGCAGCCGAAGGTGCCCAGCTTTGCAAATTGTAACTTGCAAATTGGCAGTGCCGCCGCACCTCTTGCAGCTTGCAGCTGCACAAGTCACCTCAATAACCATCACACGGCACTGAATCTGCTGTCAGGTATCAATCACAGTTTGTCTTTTCTCGCCTGTCAGTGATTGAGATATCATGCTATGGCGCAAACCAACAGCTGCTGAAGCCTCCTCTGAAGTCCTTTTGAGCATCATACCAGGCAGGACGACATAATTCTGGCAAATTAAATCATGGTGAATGGCCAAGAACTCAAGGAGCTCAACAGCAGGACTCCACAGCACGCCAAACAACCCTTGAAGTTGCAGCTAATCTTGTTCTTTGGTGAATCGACACACAAAGTGCACAACAGTCGTTCTCGGTCCAACTTGCTAGAAATGGTTAGTGACGTTAGCTGTTTACCGATTGATAGCTGGTAATTGCTGATCGGAGGTCACTGTGGCAGCACTTGACGCTTTGCAGCAACTGCTGTGGGTTGTGAGCTTCCTACTACAGTAGGTCTGCACAGCCAGCAGCATGCCAGCATGCATGCAAAGCGACATGAGACACAGCAGTATGTCTCTGCAAATCACAGGAGCCGGACTGACATAAGCAAAGCTATTTAAGCGCTGTGCGCCGCTTGGGCGTGCGGTCCATGGTTGATGTGCTGCTGCAGGCGAAAGCCGGTCACTGCAGTATGCTGCAGCTGCAGGTGCGGGCATTTCCATTCTGCGCCATCCATCCCACATTGCCGCGCAACAGCAGAGCTACGACCTTCATCATTTGAACAATTTGATGAATTCTTATGGCATGTGCATCACGGCGACTCTCACCATTTGCTACTTCAAGTACACGAATACTACGTTATCACATACTTTGAAGTACACATGTACTCATTTATGATTCAGATATATCAGTGAATTATCATCAGTGAATGATCAATAACTGTGAGGGTACAATAATGTGTCATTCAGCAATTGAGTTCATTGCCATGACGCCGAGCCAGACTTTAGTCTGCCAGTACAGTACAATTAAGCTGCACCAAGACAGGCGACACCATGCTCTGTCAGCAGCACTGCACGACGGAGCCTTGAAAATCATTTGGGCACAGATGAGAGGGCGCCGACACACCACGCAATTACTTGCCTCGAAGCGCCGCACCACCACAGTAGCTCTGGCCACTGCTCTCGCAATCGCTTCCGCCGCTTGAGGTGTTGTCAGAGGACACTGTGTGTGGCACTTGCGAACTCGAGTTTCGGATCTGTGTGTTGATGTTGCGCCTCAATGAAGCTGCCGGCTGCAAGCCACATCCGCTGCCCTGCACATCCACTGCCCTTGATGGTTCGCATGTGACCTATCATCTGAACTCGCTCTGTTTGATTGGCGGTGCTTTTGCAGTTCCTTCCTTCAAAACCACCGCAACATCTGCAGACGCAACATCTGACGCCTCTCGGAAGCTCCAAGAAGCGGCGCAGGTACAAGCTTTGCCTATCCAGACAACCCGCAAGGGTTGTATATGCTATGGCATCTGCTAGCGCGCCTTTGAAAGCCTGCTCTCTCCTCCTCCTCACACGGCATTGTTCAACTTGAATCTCAACATTTCAGTTGAACTTGAACTTCAGTTGAATCGTTCAGGAGCAGTGCAGCATAAATTCGCATGGACGACAGAGTCTTGCATCAATGGCACGAGACATCCATCATAATGTCGCGGTAATGACTATCATTGCGACGGACGATGGCATGCAATGACAAGATGGAAATTTACAGGTTCCAGCACACCGTCGCATTGATGCAATGACCTGTGAAGTTGAGGAGGAGCAAAAGTGATCATTACCGACATGCATCTGCATCAGCGGAGGCAAATGGGGCACTCTCGACTCACTGCGCTTGAGGAGCAAACAGGGCAAACAATCAAGAAGCAGCAACTTACCACAAACTACCCAGACCGCACATGACAGAAAGGCATCTCCTCTGACACAGCTGGCGACAGTTAACGCGCTTTGTACTTGGATTGCGGCAGCCACAGCAGGGTGCAGTGAGGCAGCGAATGCTGCGTACTGGAGCCCCTAGTATTAGATGCGAATCCGCAATGCAGGTGGTGCAGAGTGCACATTATCGGAAAGGCAGCTGCGCCACCCGCGCCCACCAAGTTTATGTGTGGGCTCGAGAGAGCTGCGCAGCGGCGCAATCAGCTGCAAACCTATTTTTTGTATGAGCAGCTGCATACAAAATTGCAAAAAACTTAGGCAGCTGGCCGGTGATGCCGAGCCCATCCCCGTCTGGGGGGTCCTGCTGGTATTTTTCTGAGCGGATGAGTTGAACTCTTTGGCCGGCTACCTGATGTTTGCACGAAGCTCTCAAGCTGGCATGGGGATATGAAGGCGCACCGCCTTAAATTAGAGGCCATCACGTGGTTCTTATCGTTTGTTATAAACCTCACAGAAAGGTAGTGGCAGCACTGGCTGAACGTAAGCCATATCAATTGAATGCAAATGAACGCGCTCCATGAGGAGAATTATAGTACATTCGGATTCATCTGCGCTCAATAACAAAAACATATCAAGGGTGGCTGCGGCTGAAACAGATCCAGGTTATTGGAGAGAATTCAGGTTTCGCTTGAGGTGCTGCTCTTTGACTACATGCCAGCACTATTACATACATCATAGGACGCAGAGCAGCCAACAACTGCGCAACAGCATTTGAAAGCACGCATATTCAAGCTGCACAAAAAGTTCAAATGCTCATTGTAGAAAAGCACCAAGCAGTAAGGGTGGCTGAATGATGTTGCTGGCTGGGGATGCACCAGCTGCGCTGACAGTCTAGCACAGCCCATGTACTGTGCTTGAGGAGTAGACTGTGCGCGAGGAAGAGAAAGGAATCTGCACAGTACATACCCTCAAGATAAACCGCACCTGACAAAAAGGCATCTCCTCTGACACAGATGACGAGGATTACGGCGGCTTGAGCTCCACCGTTGTAGGATACAGCGGGCGTACCACCATAATAACCCCTAAACATGGACGAATTGAACTGTGCAAGAAAGAACGTGCGCACCGCACGACTAAAGCTACTACGAGCCAGCTGGGCTGCGCCCATGACATCTACTGCATGCGCGTCGCATGCGCGAGAGAGCCGCGGAGAGGCGCAGTGCGGGCATCCCGCAGCGGCCGCAGTCTACGTACCGAAACTGCGCCCTACGAGAGCGCGCATGCCGGCTGCTCGGCAGCGCCATGAGAAGTGCCAAAGAGAAGAGGGAACGGTGAATCGGGGGGGCGGAATTTACCACTCGATTGTGTCCTTGTCCGCCAGCAGCTCGGCCAGCAGGGTGCGACGCGCGCACGGGCTCGTGGGGCAGCAGCCCGCGCCGACGGCCGTGGTGATGGCGTTGCACCTGTTCTCCTGGCAGCCGCCGCCCTGGTCGACCGTGCTGGCGGGGTTGACGCCGATGAGGTCGCCGGGCTTGCACGACGCGCCCGTTGTGGACTTGAGGTAGCAGCGGCACTTGTAGCCCTTGCTGCTGCACGTGTTGTCGCCGCAGAGGCCGGCCGCGTCGTTGGGGATGTAGCACAGCTGGTCGCAGTTGGGGAGGAAGCTGGTGCAGCTGCCGACGCCGCCGCCGACCAGGTTCTGGTTGAGCGGCTGCTGGTTCCTGACGTAGCAGTTGCCGGTATATGACACGCCCGAGATGAGGACGGTGCAGGCCTGCAGGCAAGGAAAGTGCAAGACAGCGCACAGAACCAAAGTTGGGGAGCAGTCAGTAACAGCATTGATGAAAGAGTGCACACGAGCCCGTGCGGCGCAGATTTGAAGGTGATGTGCTGGTGCCAGTGAGGGTGCTCGCTGCGCAGCTGCTTCTCCTTGCGGTACAACCTGCAAAGAATCAGTGGGCGGTTGGTAGGCGGCAAGTGCACAGGACCAGTAATATGCCGCATCCTCACTTGAGTAACGTGACGACGGTCAGGACGGTCCTAAGAGGAGGATGGCACACAGCAGATGCAAGCGGGGGGGGGGAGGGTGCGTTGAGCAATGCAGTAATGGTACTGCCAGACTGTAGCATTGAAAACATCGCACAGGTACTCTCAGCATGCCGGTGACAACAGCGCAGCCCGCTTATGGAACACGTCGCGCCTGGCGTATACGCCTGCCAGTACACCTGCAGTTGAAGCAATACCTGGGTGATGAAATCTCGCAAGAGCGGTGGGGGCGCAACGCCGCACACTTGGGCACCCTTTCAGAAGCGACCACGCATGCCCTCAGCCGTAGCAGCTGGACTCTGACTGAGCTCTGTGCGCCAGCCTTGCAAACGGTGCCAGCAGCAAGACTTCAAGAGCAAGGCCGTCACGCAAACAGGGTGGCACCGCAGTCATGGTGCGGAGAGTCACGGCTTGAAGATCGTTGCTCACTCACCAGCGGGGTCGTGGGCGTGCTTGTGGGGCAGAAGACCGTCGGCTGGGGAGTGGGGTTGGCGGTCGACGGCTGGGGGGTCGGTCCCGCAATAGGCTGTGATGCAGACATGCAGAGAGCAGCGGGCATGACGGTCACGGTGAGATCTGCAGCTGCTGCACATATGAGAGTACATATTTGCCTGTGCTCATGAACATACTAGTGGTACGCGCGTGCTCCCCTGCGCGGCGTGCAGCACCAGCAGGAGGTGTTGGTGCGGGCCGACTGGGTCGCAGGTACCACGCAGTGCTGCAGTCTGCACGCGCAGCCGGAAAGTGCGTCAAGAGTTTCAGTGACCTCTTGCTGCAGGACTGTGGCTCAATGCTGTAAAGACTACCTGTAGCTCATACTATTGTTTACACTCAGAGCACTGTGTCCTGACCTGCCACTAGTTGTCAGCACCTATTTGGGCGTGGTTCACAAAGTAAGCGTAGTAACAGCCCAATGCTGGCACGCCGCAATGCCAACCCTATCCAGTCAGGAGGATGTGGTTATTCATGGTAACATGCAAGCACTTCAGCCTCGAGTCCAGTCTGGTGTCATGTCCATATGCACAGCTTCCTAGGGTTACGATTGGGTTTGGGGCATCACGTATCATTGTCGAAGTAGAAACGCAATACGCATAGCAGCAGCAGCCGCCATCATCCCTGCATCCTGCAAACGTTTGAATGCGCCAATCAGTGCTGCATGCATACAGTGGCGGGATCAGGGTTAGAGCAGCATGACCCTCAGCAAGACTCTGAACCTAACGTTAATTGCGTTCAAGCGCTGAGTGCGCGTGATGGACTACTGAGGGGGGGGGTTATGTGCAAGCGATTGTGATACCACGCCATCGTACCTGTGCTGTGGGCTTTGCAGTCGTGGGAGCGAAAGTGGGCTGCAGCAGAAAGATCGGCAAGCAGCGGGTGGCAGTGTGAGTACGCCTGCAGCTGCTGATGAGAACATTCGATAAGTATGCATTTGTGCTCTGCGCACAAACCGCATGAACATGTGTATACCGTCTGCAATTAATTCATATCAGCATACCTACAGCCGCCTTCTGTTGATCACCGTCCGGGCGCAGAGTGCCTGTTTGCTGGGATCACGCCATGCAATGCACCTCCACTTATGAGGTTCAAGAGGTACGAGTTACACTGGCAGACGTTGCGCACATTGTGTGGCATTGCCATAGCCATGCTGCTGCCGAGTGCTGCTGCTGCGCGGCGTCCCGCAACCCTCTGACAATCAGCACTTGCCGACATCCACCTCAATCCTTCATTTGAGTGCCGACAGCCACTACAAGCCAAACATGTTAGCAATGGCAGCTCTTGCGTTCCAGTCGCTATGCACAGACTGCGCGGCTCTGACGCCTGTGGTTCAATTGCGAGTGTAAGCGTGAGTAGCAAAACATATCATCACGAACCTGTGCAGTAGGGTTGGCGGTGGGCTGTGCAGTAGGGTTGGCGGTGGGCTGAGAAGTAGGGCTGGCGGTGGGCTGTGAAGTAGGGGTGGCGGTGGGCTCGGAGGTCGGCTTGGCGGTGGGCTGCGAAGTGGGGTTGGCGGTAGGCTCAGAAGTGGGCTTGGCGGCGGGCTCAGAAGTGGGCTTGGCGGTGGGCTCAGAAGTTGGCTTGGCGGTGGGCTGCACAACAGGGAGCGTATTTGGACGGTGTTGAACATATCATTTAGCAAGCAGAGGGTAGGTGTCTGACTGTGAGTTTGTTTGAGCGTGCATCATGAACACTAACTGGCGCAATTTACGAAGCTGTGAAACAGTGTTATGCGATGGCATCTATATACTTTGAAGTACACATGTAAGTGGCCCCAAGTGGGATGGAAGCCAATGTGCAACAAAACAAAAATTGCTGCAATTACTGCCGGCATCACGCGCACCTGCGCTGGTCAAGGGCGCAGTTACGCCAGACACCACACCTCTGAAGACATGTGAGCCAAAGTATCCGTTTCTGGCCTATGAAATCACGTCAACTGCCAGTGCTGACGCCATGCGTACTCCGTTGCCCACTTTACATGAGTCACAAGGTTCATGTGGCATGCCTTTGAGGTAAGGGTTAGTTAGGTACCCAATGTCACGCACCTCAGAAGTCGGTTCAGCCGTTGGCTTGGCGGTGGGCTCGGATGTGGGCTCAGCAGTTGGCTCTGAAGTTGGCTTGGCGGTGGGCTCCGCAGTTGGCTTGGCAGTGGGCTCTGATGTAGGCTTGGCGGTGGGCTCCGATGTAGGCTCAGCTGTTGGCTCTGAAGTTGGCTTGGCAGTGGGCTGCATACAGAGGGAGGGGCAGAATCAGAGTTTTTCAAGTGTAGCTGAGGTGTCTTTCGTCACAACAACCATCTTCACTGTTGTGTGCGCGGTGTGCAGCGGAGCCCAGCGTGACAAACCGTTGCTGCACTGCGAGGCAGTCAGGGCTGGGGGGGGGACTAACAAATAGTCTTGTACAAGACGTACCTCAAGATCATATGAAACAAGTGCGAGCACGGCGCTGAGAGGCATGCAAAATCCATCATGCTGGCTGACAGGAGAGCGTGCGGAACATCAGGTAATCCAATCGATGAATTGGGCATGCTTGATGCACACAGTAGCTTTGTCATTGAAACATCTGCATTGCAACCGTTGACCCTGTCCCTGACTGAGGCACCAATGCAAAGTAGACATGCACACACGAGACATCATGCCTGGCGTGCCACAGTTCCAACCCATCAGTACACTTCAACTCACCTCAGCAGTGGGCTCCGAAGTCGGCTTGGCGGTGGGCTCAGAGGTGGGCTCTGCGGTTGGCTTGGCAGTGGGCTCCAAGGTAGGCTCAGCCGTGGGCTCTGAGGTGGGCTTGGCAGTGGGCTGCGTACAAGGGGAGGGACAGAAGTTGAATCTGTCAGGTGTTGCCCAGGCGAGCTTAGACATAACAAGCATCACTCAAGCGAGATCAGACATAACTGCATCTTCAGATTTTTGGGGTAACCGAAACTCAGCGCGAAAACTGGTGCTGCACTGCGGGCCAGTCCAGGCTGGGGGAGGACTAGCAAATTTGCACGTGCGTACAAGCTGTTATCATGCGACAACAGGCGCAATAACGGCGTTGAGCGGCATACTACCAGGAGAGCTTGTTAGACAGCAGGCTACTCAATCGATGGACTAGCATGCAGAGCAACCGCATGTTTCTTCAGCTTTGTGATGGTACATAGGCATTGCAGCCCTATGCTTCGAAGCATTTGACAAAGACACCGACGCAAAGCAGCAGTGCACACCGTGTCATCATGCCTGCTAGCATGCCGCCTTCGAACCTATGGCGCGTTCACACCTACCAGAAGATTTCAGCTTACCTCAGAAGTAGGCTCTGCGGTAGGCTTGGCGGTGGGCTCAGAAGTGGGCTCAGCAGTTGGCTCTGAAGTCGGCTTGGCTGTTGGCTCATATGTAGGCTCTGCAGTTGGCTTGGCGGTAGGCTCAGAAGTGGGCTCAGCCGTTGGCTCCGAAGTGGGCTTGGCAGTGGGCTCAGAAGTGGGCTCCGCAGTTGGCTTGGCGGTGGGCTCCGATGTAGGCTCAGCCGTTGGCTCTGAAGTCGGCTTGGCGGTGGGCTGCATACAGATGAGGGAGGGGGGGGGGCAGTTTGCAGCTGTCAAGTGTAACTCAGGGTTAGCTTGTGACGTGATTATTATCCTCACTTTATCGGCGTGGTGCGCAGAGGAACCCAGCATGACACATTACTCACTGCACTGGGGTACCATCGAGGCTAGGAGAAGACCAGCAGAATGTTGCGTGAACTCATGATTGATAACGCGATACCAACTGCAAGAACTGTGCTGAGAGGCATGCTTGATTGTGTTGCCTACCGCTAGAGCTTACGAAACAGCCGGCAACTCTATCGATGGATTGAGCATGCAGAGCAAACGCATGTTTCATGTGCTTGACACCCCACAGCAGCTCAGCCACTAGGGCATGCGTAGGGTAGTTGCAATCGTGAATTTTTGGGAATTTAAGTCGTAAATCGTAATTGTAACGTAACATACCGTAATCGTAAGCCGTAAATTGCTGCTTACCGTAAATCGTAATCATAACATAAGTATGCCGTCATCGTAAATAGTAAAAGCCGTAAATGTCGTAAATGAGCTCATAAATGAGGGGCTTTGTGACATGTGCACACCCAACCCCAACCAGATATGTCCCACACATCAGGATCAATGCAACATGGTGGAGGACAAGTATTATGTCTGTTGCTTCAGATTGCACAGAGAGACCACCCGTGAGGCATGTGCTGGCAAAGCCCTGAGCTCTTTCAGATGCTGCGGTCGTTTACCCCCGCATCGTTCTTGCCGGAGTGACAATAAACAAGTGTTTGCCGTAGTGGTTGCATCTAGCAGCCACCTTCCCTTTTGCAAGCTCGCCCGCCACCCAAGTCCCGCTCTGCTTTCGCGGTTCAAGTTTTGTGCGTTTACATGCATATCAGCAAGTACTTGTTCCGCCACGCACCTAGCAAATATGCACGTGCGTACAAGCTGTTATCATGCGACAACAGGCGCAATAACGGCGTTGAGCGGCATACTACCAGGAGAGCTTGTTAGACAGCAGGCTACTCAATCGATGGACTAGCATGCAGAGCAACCGCATGTTTCTTCAGCTTTGTGATGGTACATAGGCATTGCAGCCCTATGCTTCGAAGCATTTGACAAAGACACCGACGCAAAGCAGCAGTGCACACCGTGTCATCATGCCTGCTAGCATGCCGCCTTCGAACCTATGGCGCGTTCACACCTACCAGAAGATTTCAGCTTACCTCAGAAGTAGGCTCTGCGGTAGGCTTGGCGGTGGGCTCAGAAGTGGGCTCAGCAGTTGGCTCTGAAGTCGGCTTGGCTGTTGGCTCATATGTAGGCTCTGCAGTTGGCTTGGCGGTAGGCTCAGAAGTGGGCTCAGCCGTTGGCTCTGAAGTGGGCTTGGCAGTGGGCTCAGAAGTGGGCTCCGCAGTTGGCTTGGCGGTGGGCTCCGATGTAGGCTCAGCCGTTGGCTCTGAAGTCGGCTTGGCGGTGGGCTGCATACAGATGAGGGAGGGGGGGGGGCAGTTTGCAGCTGTCAAGTGTAACTCAGGGTTAGCTTGTGACGTGATTATTATCCTCACTTTATCGGCGTGGTGCGCAGAGGAACCCAGCATGACACATTACTCACTGCACTGGGGTACCATCGAGGCTAGGAGAAGACCAGCAGAATGTTGCGTGAACTCATGATTGATAACGCGATACCAACTGCAAGAACTGTGCTGAGAGGCATGCTTGATTGTGTTGCCTACCGCTAGAGCTTACGAAACAGCCGGCAACTCTATCGATGGATTGAGCATGCAGAGCAAACGCATGTTTCATGTGCTTGACACCCCACAGCAGCTCAGCCACTAGGGCATGCGTAGGGTAGTTGCAATCGTGAATTTTTGGGAATTTAAGTCGTAAATCGTAATTGTAACGTAACATACCGTAATCGTAAGCCGTAAATTGCTGCTTACCGTAAATCGTAATCGTAACATAAGTATGCCGTCATCGTAAATAGTAAAAGCCGTAAATGTCGTAAATGAGCTCATAAATGAGGGGCTTTGTGACATGTGCACACCCAACCCCAACCAGATATGTCCCACACATCAGGATCAATGCAACATGGTGGAGGACAAGTATTATGTCTGTTGCTTCAGATTGCACAGAGAGACCACCCGTGAGGCATGTGCTGGCAAAGCCCTGAGCTCTTTCAGATGCTGCGGTCGTTTACCCCCGCATCGTTCTTGCCGGAGTGACAATAAACAAGTGTTTGCCGTAGTGGTTGCATCTAGCAGCCACCTTCCCTTTTGCAAGCTCGCCCGCCACCCAAGTCCCGCTCTGCTTTCGCGGTTCAAGTTTTGTGCGTTTACATGCATATCAGCAAGTACTTGTTCCGCCACGCACCTAGCAAATATGCACGTGCGTACAAGCTGTTATCATGCGACAACAGGCGCAATAACGGCGTTGAGCGGCATACTACCAGGAGAACTTGTTAGACAGCAGGCTACTCAATCGATGGACTAGCATGCAGAGCAACCGCATGTTTCTTCAGCTTTGTGATGGTACATAGGCATTGCAGCCCTATGCTTCGAAGCATTTGACAAAGACACCGACGCAAAGCAGCAGTGCACACCGTGTCATCATGCCTGCTAGCATGCCGCCTTCGAACCTATGGCGCGTTCACACCTACCAGAAGATTTCAGCTTACCTCAGAAGTAGGCTCTGCGGTAGGCTTGGCGGTGGGCTCAGAAGTGGGCTCAGCAGTTGGCTCTGAAGTCGGCTTGGCTGTTGGCTCATATGTAGGCTCTGCAGTTGGCTTGGCGGTAGGCTCAGAAGTGGGCTCAGCCGTTGGCTCTGAAGTGGGCTTGGCAGTGGGCTCAGAAGTGGGCTCCGCAGTTGGCTTGGCGGTGGGCTCCAATGTAGGCTCAGCCGTTGGCTCTGAAGTCGGCTTGGCGGTGGGCTGCATACAGATAAGGGAGGGGGGGGGCAGTTTGCAGCTGTCAAGTGTAACTCAGGGTTAGCTTGTGACGTGATTATTATCCTCACTTTATCGGCGTGGTGCGCAGAGGAACCCAGCATGACACATTACTCACTGCACTGGGGTACCATCGAGGCTAGGAGAAGACCAGCAGAATGTTGCGTGAACTCATGATTGATAACGCGATACCAACTGCAAGAACTGTGCTGAGAGGCATGCTTGATTGTGTTGCCTACCGCTAGAGCTTACGAAACAGCCGGCAACTCTATCGATGGATTGAGCATGCAGAGCAAACGCATGTTTCATGTGCTTGACACCCCACAGCAGCTCAGCCACTAGGGCATGCGTAGGGTAGTTGCAATCGTGAATTTTTGGGAATTTAAGTCGTAAATCGTAATTGTAACGTAACATACCGTAATCGTAAGCCGTAAATTGCTGCTTACCGTAAATCGTAATCGTAACATAAGTATGCCGTCATCGTAAATAGTAAAAGCCGTAAATGTCGTAAATGAGCTCATAAATGAGGGGCTTTGTGACATGTGCACACAAGAAGGGCAAACTAAAAAAAAACAAAAAACAAAAAAAAACAAAACATCAGACAATATCGCCGTCGACGGATCGGGAAGGGGGAACCTAGGGCACACTGGATCGCAGGGCAGTAGATAGCAGTTCACCAGATTAAGGTTTGAACGCTTGCTGACCAGCTTGATTTGCAGCCGCACAAGGGACCCCGCCTGGCAGAGACGACTGCATTCAGCACACGCACAGACACGACAGGACCACGACACTGCAGCGGCAAGGACACGAAGTGCACAGCATTGCATTCAGCCCAGCTGCCTTGTGTTGGTCAGAGGCAGAGAGCTTGAGCACACCGACTCGTTCCACCACCGCTCGTTTCACGACGGCGGGAGAAGCACCTCAACAGATACACCAGAGCAGGACGGGATCTTGAACTGAAAGTGGTATAGTTGTGCAGGGGAGTGTTCGCGGTAGGCAGCCGCGCATTCGAGACCGAGCCTGGGCTTTTTTTTTTTTTTTTTTTTTTCTCGCGCCTTAAAGTCGCCTTTCAAAGCTATGGCTCTCCACTGGCTTACCAGCCCTGCCTCACGTGGGGAGGGGTCACCTCTGAAACGCAAACGGGAACAGCGCAACCACGGGCTGAATACTGGCTTGTGGTGGTGGCAGGTCAAAGCTGCACGCCAATCTGACACACGCCGCAGACGCCGCCATGGTGTTGGCCGTTGGGTACGCCTAGTGATACCGCCGCCGCCACCGATCCCGGGCCCGCCGCCAATCCCGGGCCCGCCGCCGATCCCGGGCCCGCCGCCGATCCCGGGCCCGCCGCCGATACCGGGCCCCCCGCCGATACCGGGCCCGCCGCCGATACCGGGCCCACCGCCGATACCGGGCCCGCCGCCGATACCGGACCCGCCACCGATACCCGGCCCGCCACCACCTCAGCTGATGGCCCAGAGCTCTAGACCGCGGCCGATGCCAGAGGTGCCAGTGTGCAGTCAGGTTGCAGAGCTGTGCAGAAGCATGCGCAGACTACACTTGTCGTCAGCCGACTCGGACGAGCCTCAGGGCAGTGGCAGCCACGCGCACGTCAAGAAGCGCCGCCGCCATCTGTCTAGCCCAGGTGCCGCTAATCACTGTGACAGGGGATGCTCACAGACGAAGCGCCCGCGGCATCAGCCTGCCAGTGACTCGGAGTCTCAAGCGGCGAGTTTACGGGAGGCACTGCCGCCAGCAGCGATGATTGTACTGAGCTTGGTGGTACTACCGCCACCAGCGGCAAATAAACGCCGTCGGGCGACACTGCCGCCGGATTCACCAGTAGCGACAACGCCAATGCCAAAACGACGTTCGCGGCGGAAAACGCCTTTAGTGACGGCTGCCACTGCCGCACCAGCGGCGGGGCCCGCACCGGCCAACCCGGTGGTTGCACAGCCACGGACGACTGTCACAGCCGCCGCTGCATGCGGTCGCAAGGTTACCTCCGACTTAACGGCGGCGGCAACGCCACGTGCGGCAGACATGGTGCCAAAACCGCCGGCAGGCGCTGCCGCATCAGATGGCCAACGCGGGGCAGCTGCATCCCGGCGGGGTCGGCGTCGCGGCGCCAGCGCCGGGCCGCCCCCGGGACGCCTCGGAAGCATTGGCAGCATCAACCGCCCAGAGTCGCCGTCTGGCAAACTGAGTGCGCTGGCAAAGGCGGTCACCACGACCGTGCCCGTACCGATGGAAGTTGGCGAACCTACCAGTGGGCCAGCGGGTCACCAGAGACGGATCACGTCGCGGCCTTCGCAGCCAGCTAGCAGCGGCGCCTCTCCCCAGTGACATCCCGGTCCTCAGCCGATGGAGGTCACCGCAGCGGAAACCTCATGTACTGCAGACATGGTGACAACAGCACCAGCGGCCGCAGCGGCTGCTGCACCGGGCGGCGAACGTGGGGCGGCTGCACCCCGGCGGGGTCGGCGCCGCGCCAGCGCCCAAAGCACTGGCAGCGTCACCCGTCCAGAGCCACAGTCTGGCGGTGCGCTGGCAAAGCCGGTCACCGTGACCATGCCTGTACCGATGGAAGTTGGCGAACCTGGGCCGGCGGGTCACCAGAGACGAATCACGTCCCGGTCTTTGCAGCCAGCTGGCAGCGGCGCCTCTCTGTCAGGCGGCAGCGTCACCTCTGACGGTAACAGTCGCAACGGGCACCCAATATCCGGCATCACCGCTATGACAGTTTTGGCGCCCGCCAAGACACCCGCTGCCAACCGGAAGGTCAATATCCCGGGGCTGGACTGCCGCATGTGCGACAAGTTCATAGTGCGAGCAAATCCTCGGGCCCCGGGAAAGAATTGCCCAGCGGCACACGCATGTGCACACCAGCGCACGCGCCACACAGGGAAAGGGAAGCAATTTGCAGAACTGCATGTTCAGCTTTTCCTAGACCATCGACCAATATGCGGCGGCCTGGAGCAGGTCTGCGATGGGTGCGGCAACCTCTTCATCAGACGCACAGCAGCAAGCGCCACGACACCATCTGGTGATCTAGGGGCCCTGGACCAGTGCGACGTGTGGCGCTGCGCCGACTGCCTCGCAGGCCCGGTCGCCGCGACAGCATGCACACTGTCAGGCTGTGACCGTGCATCAGGCCATGATCACATTGCTGACATACACACCCGACCAACGACATGCGCGGCGGCAGCGGGTGGTGCAGCTGTTGGTGGGGGGAATAGCCTGAAGCCAACAGCCGCGCTGCTCGCCGCCGCTAGCAAATGTGGTCCCATACGCAAAATCCTCGGATGCGAGCACCTGGGGGTAGACCCCAGGCAAGCCCATGCATCTACGTTGGACGGTGTGGCAGATGCGCCGCTGCCGAGACTGACCCGGAGCAGCACAATGGGTGTGCTGCCTGGCGAAAGTCGTGCTAGCGATAGCGGCGCAACGATGTCAAGCAACGATCGTGTGCCCAGCACACCTGGCAGTGCCGCAGCTGCTGTCGCAGCGGGCGCTCAGTCTAGCGAATGCCCCAGGGACCCGACGGGATCACACTGGCAAGGCCTGCTGGGGGCGGCTGGCGCACTCGCGCGCAGGGTACGTGCACTGGCCCTTGCCCCCAATCGGGCACGCGTCACGGTGCTTTGCGCTTGGCCGACGGGTACCAAGCTTGGACCCTGCCGCACGTCACGCCGACTGCATATGCGGCCGGCGCCCAGCGACGCGCCAGCAACACAGACCCTGCTGGGCCGGACTTCCTGCGCACCGCTGGCGAGTCAGATGCATGACCTGACGGTCACGTTCAGCTTGCTCTCCCTCCGAGAAGAAGGTAATGACCTGGCAACGGTGTTTGACCAACTCTCCCTTAGGGAACCGGTCGTTGCCAGGTCGCCTCGCCAGCCAGCCGGGAAACGTGGTGAGTCAGACGTAACGCAGGCTGGTGATAACAGCACCCACGCAACAATGACCGAGACAGCACCTGTCACGGCTATGGTTGCCAGTGGAAAGCGCAGTCGACGCAGAGGTAAAACACAGACGGCGGACGCAGGAGCGACAGGCCCAGTGCGACAATTCTCGTGCACCCCTGGCACCAGCCACCACACCGCCGAGGGGCGGTGCCTCTGCCCCCTCAGCACCAATATCCGGGCCGGCGAAGGTCACCACCGTGACGGTGGCGACCCGGGTACCCTCAACCGTGTGCCATACAGTCACCGTGGAGGAGCAGCAAGACGCGCTGGCAAAAGCCACCAACTATGGTTTTTCCACTTGGCACACGGGCCTGCAGGCACTCCACAAACAGGCGCTTGGGGAAAACACAGCGACGCTAGCACGTGGTGGGGAGCTTCGCCCCGTGAGCAACGTGGGCAACGGCAACTGCCTGATTCATACAGCTCTACACGGCATAGGCAGCGTCGCAGTTGAGCACGGACTGCCGGCCCCAGCACTGGTGATTGCCATGCGAGAGGCACTGCTGGACGGGATGGTGGCATACGTCACGCAGGGGGCGGGCAAACAAGGGGCCAGCATGTCATCGATGCGTCAACTGACCGCGCATGCAGCAGCCCAACCTGCGTGTACACGTGAACAATTCGACACGTACGGGACACGCGCTCGCTGCCTCGCAATCGAGTACGGCACAAATGAAACGGACAGCGCGGACAGCGGGCACACGCTCCTGCTGCAACGCCTACAGGAAGAGGGCGTGTGGGGACGGCCCCTCGGTTTGTCTGTGTGGGCCATTGTTGCAGCGGTCTACGCGGTCTCGGTGACGGTGTGGCAGGCCGAGCCTCAGGCCACTGGCAGCACGCAAAAATCAACAGGGCTGGTGCTGGCACAACTGATGGGGCTGCCAGCGGTATTCGCACCGGCAACTCCAGCTCAGCCTGACTGCCATCTGGATGTGCTGTGGACGCCGCCTGGGCTATATACAAATGTGGGACACTTTGAACTGCTTGTCGCCCCTGCGGCAGCTCCGCCCTTGCCAACCACTATGACAGCGTCGGCGACCACTCAAGCTAACAGCACCCACATCACGGCTCCGAGTCGGACACAGCCCCGTACTGCGCTGCAGTTGCCACAGCAGCCTGAGCCACTGAGGTGTCCTTTATGCACACTGGCATTTTGGCAGCTTGGTCAGAAAGAGGACAGCAAACAGCGAGGCAAACTGTCAGCTGCGAGCCGCATGGCACCGGTAGTGGCCCACTTCAACGGTGGTAGCTGCACGAGGTCGATGCTGAACCCTGAGGCGAGCACATCACACTGTCAGCAAAATGGCGGCAGCATACGCCAAGGGCATCCGGCAGCAGGTTGATCACGACCCATCCGGTGACCGTGCCCCTTCAGGCAGCAGTACCTGCAACACTGGGGCACACCATGCCAAGCGTGTGCAGGAGATGAGCACCATGTATGGTTGCACGGCAGAAGACTTCCTACGGGCGGTAAGGAAGCTGAGTGCATGCACAGGTGCCTGCGGTCTGGTCCATATGTCAGCCAGCGCGGGGCAGAGGCAATGCGCGCTGACCTCGCCATGCCACACGTGTCGACGGAATGGAAGCGCCCCCACGCGCGCACGCCCGGCAGTACCCCCGGGCCAGTCCGAGGGCGGGGGTGCGGGTAGCGACGGCGCGGCCGCGGCGGCGGGGGCTGCCGCAGCGACACCTCCAAAGCCACCGGCGGTGCCGGCTAGTGGCGCTGCCAACTCAAAGTCCAGCAAGAAACGCCCGGCGGCCACGGCAACCGGCGCGCAACGCCGGCGCCGAACGGCAGCTGCTGCGGCACCGCCTGGCAGCGCCGGCAGCCGCACTCAGTCTAACAGCCTAAGGCTGCAGGACAGCAGCCCCCCCACGGGACGGCCGTGGGATGGGCGGACATGGACTTGGACCCGCCGGACGATGCCGCGTCACCGCCCCCCCCGACCACCACCACCAGTGGCAGGCCCTCAAAGCCCCAGTCACGAGCATCCCTGGCTTGGGACCTCTCGACGCCCTCGGTCGTCCACGCACTTGACCAGACCAATGAGGCGGATCTACTGCTGCTACGGTTCACCACGACTGCCAACCCCTTCCGCACTCAGCTGCAGTGCACCCAGTGGGCACGGCTAGTGGAGCACGCCACACGACTACTGGCGGACGCCACAGACAGTGCACGTGAGGCGGCACGGGTGCGCCTCCACCATGGTGCCGGGGCGTTTGCTCATCAGGTTTCTCAGACTCTAGTGCAGCGCGGCTACAGGCTGCTGCACCTGCTAGCAGCAATGGCCTTTGGTAGGCAACCGGAGGGAACCGGTATGCCGCCTGCGGCCCGGCTGGCAGCGTTGCTGTCTGGCGACTTTGCGGAGCTACTGAGAAAGACGCTGTCAGCAGCAGCGGCGCTGCGGGCCCCCAAACCAAACAACGCAGCTACGGCGTCGGCACAAACGAACTTCGATGCCGACTGGACGGAGGCTGACTCCAGGCAGCAAACAGCATGCGCTGCCCTCTCAGGCAAGCGACGGGGGGTAGGCCTGGCTGCCGCACGACTAGAGGCGCGTGAAGCATGCGCCCCAGCAGACGAGGTCACGGCACAGGTGCTGGCAGCAAAGCACCCTGAAACTGGCACCCGGCCCGGGGTAGTCGATACGCCAATGGAGCAAGTGCGCGGCCTGGTACGCGACGCCCGGCGGCACTGCTTGCACGGCGCAGGGGTGGCAACGACCGCCGGGCCCGCTGGCAGCGGCAGTCCCGTCTTCGAATCGGGTCAGGCGCATGATCGCAGCGATAGGCCTGAGGATGCTGCCAGCGCAGCCGGACGGCGCCTCGAGGTGGAGGCGACAGACATACTGTCGACCTTGTCCGCAGCAGGGGCGGGGAAGGCAGGAGGGCTGGACGGCCTACGCTATGAACACCTCTTGATGGCCGCTGGGCCTGGTGCACCAGTGAAAGCAGCCACCCGCCCCGTGGGCAGTGCCTCGCCAGGACTAGCTGGTGATTCAGAATCGGATGTGATGGAACCGGCATTCGCCCATCACCTGGCCAAGGTGTTCACGACGCTGCTTGTTGAGCCCGAACTGCTGCCGGAGCAATCGCAACGGCTTCTCCGCGCCGCGGCCCTCTCAGGCATAGGACAGAAGCGGCGTCCGATCGCCTGCTCCAGTGTCT
Source organism: Tribonema minus (assembly GCA_017506865.1). Lineage (NCBI taxonomy): Eukaryota > Xanthophyceae > Tribonematales > Tribonemataceae > Tribonema > Tribonema minus. The sequence goes on along the minus strand of JAFCMP010000056.1, from coordinate 1,447 downwards.
GGCGCAGACTCCTCGGGTCCACAGCGGCACGGGTGTCAAGGGCAAAATATCGGGGCTGCTGGCCTCCATGTCGCAGTTTGGCGTAGGATACCGGTCTGGCGTCGAGCATGTGGCAGCGCGCGCGCGCGTGTGGCACGAGCTGTATGGCACCACAATCCAGCTGGACTGTGAGAACGCATTTAACAGTGTGGATCGCGCCGCCATTGTGCGGGGACTTATGCTCTTCTGTCCGGAGCTGCTCCCGCACTTTGAGTCCGTATACTGTGGTGACACTGCCCCAGAGATGCGAGTGGAGGTGAACGGTGAAGCTCGCATTATCTGCTCCCACCTAGGGTGCCAGCAAGGGGACCCTCTAGGGCCGCTGTACTTTGCAGTGGCAGCGGCATTCCTACTCTTCTACCCTGATGGAGTGAATGCGACGCCCGGCAGTATGCCGGCCTACGGCCACAGCACAGCGGAACCGCCAGCCCCGCACTGCGCTTTCCTGGATGACCTCAACGTGCTGCAAGCTGCCTACTTCGACGATGCAGCGGCCGCTGGGGTGGCAGAGGTGATCCGTCGGCTTGCGGCAGGGGGCCTACGCGTTCGACCAGACAAGTCGCTGGCCATTGCCATGCGCGGCACAGTGTTTGATGAAGCGGCCAGAGCACGCCTGCGCGCCCTTGACATACCGTTTGTGGACGCCACCATGCCAGAATCCAGTCAGGGCTTTACGTCGGTCGGGGTACCGGTAGGGCACCCAGCCTATGTGCATGCTGCCATGAGCAAGCATCTTGTTGACGCAGGGACATGGCGATTGTCGTGGCAGCTAGCTGGGATGGCGCGGCATCACCTACAGGCAGCACAGTTCATTCTGCGCAGGTCACTGACGAAGCGCATGGGCTTCTTAGCTCGGGTCGTTGACACGGCTTTGAGTGAGACATGGCTGCACGCATTTGACGGGTTCTGTGCATGGACGCTTGAACGCATGCTGCACCTGCACGGCTGCGCTACCGCGGCAGTCATGAAGTCACACCTGCTGGCCGCCTGCACTGCTGGTGACAATGAGGTAGCCAGCAGTGGCAGCGTGCTGGTATTGCCGCGCTTGGGCCCGCCAGAACTCACGGACATCGCAGTGCCACTGCGGGCGTCACGGTTGCCGGAGCGACGAGGCGGTCTGGGCATGCCGCTTTTGGGGCTACTGGCACCAGCCGCATACACGGCCCAGGCATGCACAACACTGCGGCCTGCAATAATTCATGCCACTGTGGCAGCAGGGGCCCTGAGGCTCGGCACTGACGAACACGGCGCAGTCACCTGGTTCGCGCAGCACTCATGCGCAATACGCGAGGACCAGGGACTGCCGCCAATCATCGAGGCCGTGCGACGCTCTACGCGAGCGCTGACAGCTGATGGCGGCGAAAAATCACGCACAGCTGTGGCCGAGCAGCTCCCAGCATCGTTGCTA